>JAGFBZ010000399.1:0-125680 GCA_018398805.1 Hirundichthys speculiger | reverse complement strand
TGGTTGTCTGGTCTGGTCTGGTCTGGTCTGGTCTTGGTATGGTCTGGTCTGGTCTGGTCTCTCATGGTCTGGTATGGTCTGGTATGGTCTGGGCTTGGTCTGGTCTGGTCTGGTCTGGTCTGGTCTGGTCTGGTCTGGTCTGGTCTGGTCTGGTCTGGTCTGGTCTGGTCTGGTCTGGTCTGGTCTGGTCTGGGGTTGGTCTGGTCTGGTAGGTCTGGTCCTGGGTCTGGTCTGGTCTGGTCTGGTCTGGTCTCTGGTCTGGTCTGGTCTCTGGTCTGGTCTGGTCTGGTCTGGTCTGGTCTGGTCTGGTCTGGTCTGGTCTGGTCTGGTCTGGTCTGGTCTCTGGTCTGGTCTGGTCTGGTCTGGTCTCTGGTCTGTCTGGTCTGGTCTGGTCTGGTCTCTGGTCTGGTCTGGTCTGGTCTCTGGTCTGGTCTGGTCTGGTCTGGTCTGGTCTGGTCTGGTCTGGTCTGGTCTGGTCTGGTCTGGGTCTGGTCTCTGGTCTGGTCTGGTCTGGTCTGGTCTGGTCTGGTCTGGTCTGGTCTCTGGTCTGGTCTGGTCTGGTCTGGTCTGGTCTGGTCTGGTCTGGTCTGGACTCACGTTGGAGCCGTAGTCGATGCAGAGCGTCTGGAGCGTCCAGGGCAGGCCGAGGCCCACCAGGATGTCAAACACGTTACTGCCGATGGAGTTGGAGATGGCCATGTCCCCCAGACCTGAGGACAGGGGTTAGCGTTAGCGTTAGCACCAGCGACGTGAACGTGAAGGTTCAGGAGTCTGGTTCTGGTTCTGCTCGTGTGACGGTACCTTGACGGGCCACGATGACGCTGGCCATGCAGTCTGGGACGCTGGTACCCGCCGCCAGGAAGGTGATGCCCATGATGACGTCAGGGATGCCCAGAGTGAAGCCGATCACTGTCACCTGAAACCAGAGGTCCATCAGCTCCGGCTTCTATCAGAGGCATCTTCATGCAGCAGGTGTGAAAACATTAACCTCAGATGATGAATATTTAATCAGAGACACACGACTGGACGCTTCTTGTTCTCAGGATACTCAATATTCGGGCTGATGATGGTTTATTCTGGAGAGTTTTTTTCTACCAGCAGCCCTTGATGACATCAGAGAGGGCAGGGTTTCCTTATATGGTCTTATTCTTATTCAGAGCTTCAATACTCATTGTCAAATTGGAAGGTTGTGTTTCAAGGACAAATGGACAGAAGTACCAGGTCTGGAGGTTACCTGGAGGTTACCTGGAGCACACCAGTTATGCTCAGTTACCACAAGAAGTTATTTTAAATGTTACTTCAGAAACAACCAGAACTGAACGGAGGAGCTCTGGTGGAGCCAAGATGGCTGCTAGTGGTTTTATGTCATTTAACCTGATGGAGTGGATAAAAATTCAGCCACGTAGAGGTATGGATGTAAATCTATCTAACATCATCCATCCAAGTATCATCCATCCATCCATCCCTCTAAGTATCATCCATCCATCCCATCCATCATCATCCATCCATCCATCCATCCATCATCCATCCATCTAAGTATCATCCATCCATCCATCATCCATCCATCATCAGTATCATCCATCCATCCATCCATCCATCCATATCCAAGTATCATCCATCCATCCATCCATCCATCCATCCATCATCCATCTAAGTATCATCCATCCATCCATCCATCCATCCCATATCATCCCATCAATCCATCCATCAGCATCAGCCATCTCCATCCATCACAATCGAAGATCATCATCCATATCCATCCAGTCACCATCCATCCCCATCCTCCATCAATTCATCCATCCATACATCATCCATCCATCCATTATGCCATCCATCAGCCATCCAATCCATCCAGCATCCATCCAGCACAGCCACCCCATCCCAGCCATCCGGCATCCACCATCATCCATTAAGCATCCAGTACATCCATCCATCCATCCATCCACCACAGCCATCCACCTGGGACCATCCTCCATCATCCTCTAAGACATCCATCCATCATCATCCCATCCAATCCATTCCCCCATCCATCCTCCCTCCATCGATTCATCCATCCATCCATCCATCCCTCCATCCATTATCCATCCGTCAGACCATCCCCATCTTTCCCCCCATCCCATCCATCCTCCATCCTCCCCATCCTTCATCCATCCATCCATCCTTTCCATCCATCCTTACATCAATCCCCCATCTTTCCTCCATCCATCCAATCCATCCATCCATCCATCCTCCATATCCACCCATCCATTCATCCATCTTTACTTCCATCCATCATCCATCCACCCATCCATCCATCCATCCATCCATCATCCTTCCTTCCATCCATCCATCCATCCATCCAGCCTCATCATCCATCCCCCATCCTTCCTCCATCCATTCCATCATTCCATCCATCCATCCATCCATCCTTTTTTTCCTCCATCCATCATCCATCCATCCCCCATCTTTCCTTCCATCCATCCATCCATCTTTTTCATCCAGCCATCATCCAATCCATCCCCCCAATATCCTTCCATCCATCCTTCATCCATCCATCCATCCCATCCACCCATCCATCTTTTGTTTCATCCATCCATCCATCCATCTTTCCTTCATCCACCATCCATCCATCCCCCAATATTTCCTTCCATCCATCCATCCATCTTTTGTTTCATCCAGCCATCATCCATCCATCCCCCCATCTATCCTTCCATCTTTCCTTCCTTCCATCCATCCATCCATCTATCCATCCATCTATCATCCATCCATCCATCCAGATGGGGTCTCAGGAGCAGCTGTTGGAGCAGAGTCCTCCAGACCTCCGTTTCTACCTCCGTCTCTACCACCATCTCTACCTCGTGTTCTTCTCACGCTTTCAGTTTTACATACAAAAATCAAAAACATCTAATAACCAATCGATCCGTAAATCTGTAAAATAAAACCTAATCTGCTCCAGCCTGGCGACTGAAGGACTCACCATCCAGACCATGATGTAGGAGAGGCCGGCGATCCAGATGGTGGCGGTGAAGAAGGAGACCATGAACCATCTCTCCCAGCGCCGGTGGGCACAGTTGGGGACGGTGAAGAAGAGGAGCAGGGACAGAGGCCACATGACCAGCCACTTCAGCCTGTTACAGCCCCCCCCTGGACAGAGGACGGGAGGACGCGGTTAACGACATCACTGATGACATCACTGATGACATCACTGATGATCCCTCTGTGATCGGCGCCTTACTGGGGATCTTGAAGGGCACCAGGGGGCCCCCGCTGTCGTCTTCTCCCTCTCCTTCTTCGTCGTTCTCGTTGTTCTCGTTGTCCTCGTTCTCCGTCTCCGTCTCGTTCCCCGACTCCAGACGCTGCAGTCTGCACTTGCCGTTCAGGCCCTGCTCGACTCCGCCCATCCCGTTTTCTAAGCCCCGCCTCCCCTGAACCCTGGCCGCGGGGTCCGAGTCTCCGTTGGTGACGCGGTTGACCCGAGTCTCGGTGGTGTTGATGAGTCGTTGCCTCTGAAAGACCACCGGAGCAGAGGAAGCTCCTCCAGTTATTAACTTTAGAGTCATGCTAAAACTCAAAAACTACCTCTAAATCAGAGAGCATCTAAAGTTAGCGTTAGCCTAACCCCAACGCTGACGCTAACCCACAGAAAACCTTCTTCATGCTAAAACTCAAAAACTTTACCTCTAACTCAAAGAGCATCTAAAGTTAGCATTAGCGTTAGGATTAGCCTAACCCTAATACTAACCCACAGAAGACCTTCTTCATGCTAACCTCAAAAACTTTACCTCTATATCAGAGAGCATCTAAAGTTAGCATTAGCGTTAGGGTTAGCCTAACCCTAACACTAAAGCTAACCCTAACGGTTAGGGTTAGGTTCATGCCGGCCCTAACCCTAACGTTTAGGGTTAAGCTAACCCTAACGCTAACCCACAGAAAACCTTCTTCATGCTAAAACTCAAAAACTTTACCTCTAAATCAGAGAGCATCTAAAGTTAGCGTTAGCCTAACCTTAACGCTGACGCTAACCCACAGAAAACCTTCTTCATGATAAAACCTCAAAAACTTTACCTCTAAATCAGAGAGCATCTAAAGTTAGCATTAGCGTTAGGGTTAGCCTAACCCTAACACTAAAGCTAACCCTAACGGTTAGGGTTAGGTTCATGCCGGCCCTATCCCTAACGGTTGGGGTTAAGCTAACCCTAACCGTTAGGGTTAAGCTAACCCTAACGCAAACTCTAATCCACAGAAAACCTTCTTCATGCTAAAACTCAAAAACTTTACCTCTAAATCAGAGAACATCTAAAGTTAGCATTAGTGTTAGGGTTAGCCTAACCCTAACGCTAAAGCTAACCCTAACGGTTAGGGTTAGGTTCATGCCGGCCCTAACCCTAACGGTTAGGGTTAAGCTAACCCTAACGCTAACCCACAGAAAACCTTCATGCTAAAACTCAAAAACTTTACCTCTAAATCAGAGAGCATCTAAAGTTAGCGTTAGCATTAGCGTTAGCCTAACGCTAACCCTAACCCTAACAGTTAGGGTAAGGTTCATGCCAGCCCTAATCCTAACGGTTGGGGTTAAGCTAACCCTAACCGTTAGGGGTAAGCTAACCCTAACGCTAACCCACAGAAAACCTTCTTCATGCTAAAACTCAAAAACTTTACCTCTAAATCAGAGAGCATCTAAAGTTAGCGTTAGCGTTAGCGTTAGCCTAACCCTAACCCTAATGGTTAGGGTTAGGTTCATGCCGGCCCTAACCCTAATGGTTGGGGTTAAGCTAACCCTAACCGTTAGGGTTAGCTTAACCATAACGCTAACGCTAACCCACAGAAAACCCTCTTCATGCTGAACCTCACGAGTTCAGGTGAGTCTGGTCGTACCTCGTTGATGACCGTTAGCGTTAGGCTAACGCTAACGCTAACCCACAGAAAACCTTCATGCTGAATTTCAGGAGTTCAGGTGAGTCTGGTCGTACCTCGTTGATGACCGTTAGCGTTAGGTTTAGGCTAACGCTAACGCAAACCCACAGAAAACCTTCTTCATGCTGAACCTCATGAGTTCAGGTGAGTCTGGTCGTACCTCGTTGATGACCGTTAGCGTGAGGGTTAGGCTAACGCTAACGCTAACCCACAGAAAACCTTCATGCTGAATTTCAGGAGTTCAGGTGAGTCTGGTCGTACCTCGTTGATGACCGTTAGCGTTAGGTTTAGGCTAACGCTAACGCAAACCCACAGAAAACCTTCTTCATGCTGAACCTCATGAGTTCAGGTGAGTCTGGTCGTACCTCGTTGATGACCGTTAGCGTGAGGGTTAGGCTAACGCTAACACTAACCCACAGAAAACCTTCTTCATGCTGAACCTCACGAGTTCAGGTGAGTCTGGTCGTACCTCGTTGATGACCGTTAGGTTTAGGCTAACGCTAACGCAAACCCACAGAAAACCTTCTTCATGCTGAACCTCATGAGTTCAGGTGAGTCTGGTCGTACCTCGTTGATGACCGTTAGCGTTAGGGTTAGGCTAACGCTAACGCTAACCCACAGAAAACCCTCTTCATGCTGAACCTCACGAGTTCAGGTGAGTCTGGTCGTACCTCGTTGATGACCGTTAGCGTTAGGGTTAGGCTAACGCTAACGCTAACCCACAGAAAACCTTCTTCATGCTGAACCTCATGAGTTCAGGTGAGTCTGGTCGTACCTCGTTGATGACCGTTAGAGTTAGGGTTAGGCTAACGCTAACGCTAACCCACAGAAAACCCTCTTCATGCTGAACCTCACGAGTTCAGGTGAGTCTGGTCGTACCTCGTTGATGACCGTTAGCGTTAGGGTTAGGCTAACGCTAACCCACAGAAAACCTTCTTCATGATAAAACCTCAAAAACTTTACCTCTAAATCAGAGAGCATCTAAAGTTAGCATTAGCGTTAGGGTTAGCCTAACCCTAACACTATAGCTAACCCTAACGGTTAGGGTTAGGTTCATGCCGGCCCTATCCCTAACGGTTGGGGTTAAGCTAACCCTAACCGTTAGGGTTAAGCTAACCCTAACGCAAACTCTAATCCACAGAAAACCTTCTTCATGCTAAAACTCAAAAACTTTACCTCTAAATCAGAGAGCATCTAAAGTTAGCATTAGTGTTAGGGTTAGCCTAACCCTAACGCTAAAGCTAACCCTAACGGTTAGGGTTAGGTTCATGCCGGCCCTAACCCTAACGGTTAGGGTTAAGCTAACCCTAACGCTAACCCACAGAAAACCTTCATGCTAAAACTCAAAAACTTTACCTCTAAATCAGAGACCATCTAAAGTTAGCGTTAGCATTAGCGTTAGCCTAACGCTAACCCTAACCCTAACGGTTAGGGTAAGGTTCATGCCAGCCCTAATCCTAACGGTTGGGGTTAAGCTAACCGTAACCGTTAGGGGTAAGCTAACCCTAACGCTAACCCACAGAAAACCTTCTTCATGCTAAAACTCAAAAACTTTACCTCTAAATCAGAGAGCATCTAAAGTTAGCGTTAGCGTTAGCGTTAGCCTAACCCTAACCCTAATGGTTAGGGTTAGGTTCATGCCGGCCCTAACCCTAATGGTTGGGGTTAAGCTAACCCTAACCGTTAGGGTTAGCTTAACCATAACGCTAACGCTAACCCACAGAAAACCCTCTTCATGCTGAACCTCACGAGTTCAGGTGAGTCTGGTCGTACCTCGTTGATGACCGTTAGCGTTAGGCTAACGCTAACGCTAACCCACAGAAAACCTTCATGCTGAATTTCAGGAGTTCAGGTGAGTCTGGTCATACCTCGTTGATGACCGTTAGCGTTAGGTTTAGGCTAACGCTAACGCAAACCCACAGAAAACCTTCTTCATGCTGAACCTCATGAGTTCAGGTGAGTCTGGTCGTACCTCGTTGATGACCGTTAGCGTGAGGGTTAGGCTAACGCTAACACTAACCCACAGAAAACCTTCTTCATGCTGAACCTCACGAGTTCAGGTGAGTCTGGTCGTACCTCGTTGATGACCGTTAGGTTTAGGCTAACGCTAACGCAAACCCACAGAAAACCTTCTTCATGCTGAACCTCATGAGTTCAGGTGAGTCTGGTCGTACCTCGTTGATGACCGTTAGTGTTAGGGTTAGGCTAACGCTAACGCTAACCCACAGAAAACCCTCTTCATGCTGAACCTCACGAGTTCAGGTGAGTCTGGTCGTACCTCGTTGATGACCGTTAGCGTGAGGGTTAGGCTAACGCTAACGCTAACCCACAGAAAACCTTCTTCATGCTGAACCTCATGAGTTCAGGTGAGTCTGGTCGTACCTCGTTGATGACCGTTAGCGTTAGGGTTAGGCTAACGCTAACGCTAACCCACAGAAAACCCTCTTCATGCTGAACCTCACGAGTTCAGGTGAGTCTGGTCGTACCTCGTTGATGACCGTTAGCGTTAGGGTTAGGCTAACGCTAACGCTAACCCACAGAAAACCTTCTTCATGCTGAACCTCACGAGTTCAGGTGAGTCTGGTCGTACCTCGTTGATGACCGTTAGCGTTAGGGTTAGGCTAACGCTAACGCTAACCCACAGAAAACCCTCTTCATGCTGAACCTCACGAGTTCAGGTGAGTCTGGTCGTACCTCGTTGATGACCGTTAGCGAGG
Source organism: Hirundichthys speculiger (assembly GCA_018398805.1). Classification (NCBI taxonomy): domain Eukaryota; kingdom Metazoa; phylum Chordata; class Actinopteri; order Beloniformes; family Exocoetidae; genus Hirundichthys; species Hirundichthys speculiger. The sequence continues at coordinate 118,070 of JAGFBZ010000399.1, read as the reverse complement.
GTTAGGCTAACGCTAACGCTAACCCACAGAAAACCTCTCTCATGCTGAACTCACGAGTTCAGGTGAGTCTGGTCGTATCGTTAGCGTTTAGGTTAGCGTTAGGCTAACCCTAACGCTAACCCACAGAAAACCTTCATCATGCTGAACCTCACGAGTTCAGGTGAGTCTGGTCGTACCTCGTTGATGAGCATGCGGGAGGCCATGGCGAGGCGGGTCCTGGGGGAGAAGTGGCTGGTGATCATGATCCTCATGCCGGCCTCAGAGAAGGTCAGCTGGTGGGGGTACGCAGACAGCAGCTCATCCACCATCAGCACCGACGGCTGGGAGTGGAAGTTCACTGCAGAGGGACAACGGTGATCATCAGACAGCTGCTCACCACCCTGGACCTGAACCAGAACCTGAACCTGAACCTGAACCTGAACCTGAACCTGGTCCTGAACCTGAACCTGAACCTGAACCTGGTCCTGAACCTGAACCTGAACCTGAACCAGAACCTGAACCTGAACCTGAACCTGAACCTGGTCCTGAACCTGAACCTGAACCTGAACCTGAACCTGAACCTGAACCAGAACCTGAACCTGAACCTGAACCTGAACCTGGACCTGAACCTGAACCTGGTCCTGAACCTGAACCTGAACCTGGAACTGAACCTGGACCTGAACTTGGTCCTGAACCTGAACTCGAACCAGAACCTGAACCCGAACCTGAACCTGAACCTGAACCTGAACCTGAACCTGAACCTGAACCTGAACCTGAACCTGAACCTGAACCTGAACCTGGTCCTGAACCTGAACCTGAACTTGGACCTGAACCTGGACCTGAACTTGGTCCTGAACCTGAACTCGAACCAGAACCTGAACCCGAACCTGAACCTGAACCTGAACCTGGTCCTGAACCTAAACCTGAACCTGAACCTGAACCTGGTCCTGAACCTGAACCTGAACCTGAACCTGAACCTGGTCCTGAACCTGAACCTGAACTTGGTCCTGAACCTGAACCTGACCTGTGAACCTAACCTGGACCTGACCTGAACCGGTCCTGAACCTGAACCTGAACCTGGTCCTGAACCTAACCTGAACCTGAACCTGAACCTGAACCTGAACCTGACCTGAACCTGAACCTGAACCTGAACCTGAACCCTGAACCTGGTCCTCCTGACCTGAACAGAACAGAACCGAACCTGAACCAGAACCTGAAACTGAACCTGAACCCTGAACAGAACCTGAACCTGAACCTGAACCTGAACCTGAACCTGAACCAGGACCCTGAACCTGACGAACCTGGACTGAACTGGTCCTGAACCTAACCAGAACCAGAACCCGAACCTGAACCCCTGAACCTGAACCTGAACCTGAACTGGTCCTGAACCTGAACCTGAACCTGAACCTGAACCTGAACCTGGTCCTGAACCTGGAACCTGAACCTGAACCTAACTGGACCTGTCCTGAACCTGAACCTTGGTTCCTGAACCTGAACCTGAACCCTGAACCTGAACCTGAACCTGAAACTTGAACCTGAACCTGAACAGAACCAAACCTGAACCACCTGAACCTGAACCTGGACCCTGAACCTGAACCTGAACCTGAACCTGAACCTGAACCTGGACCTGGACCTGAACCTGAACCTGAACCTGAACCTGAAACCTGGACTGAACCTGGACCTGAATTGGTCCTGAAATGAACTCCAGAACCGAAAACCGAACATGAACCTGAACCTGAACCTGGTCCTGAACCTAAACCTGACCGAACCTGAACGGGTGAACCTGAACCTGAACCTGAACTGAACCTGAAACTGAACCTGAACCTGTCCTGGTCCTGAACCGAACCTGAACCTGAACCTGAACCTGGTCCGGAACCTGAACCTGAACCTGAACCTGAACCTGAACCTGAACCTGAACCTGTGAACCTGAACCTGAACCTGAACTGAACTGAACCTGAACCTGGTCCTGAACCTGGTCCTGAACCTGAACCTGAACCAGAACCAGAACCTGAACCTGAACCTGAACCTGAACCTGAACCTGAACCTGAACCTGGACCTGGAGCATCTACTCAGGAGATATGAACATGTCAGATGTTTCTGACACACACACATCCATCCATCCACCCATCCATCTATCCATCTAAGTATCATCCATCCATCCATCCATCATCCATCTATCCATTCATCTAAGTATCATCCATCCATCTAAGTATCATCCATCCATCCATCCATCCATCATCCATCTATCCATTCATCTAAGTATCATCCATCCATCCATCCATCCATCCATCTATCTAAGTATCATCCATCCATCATCCATCCATCCATCTATCATCCATCCATCTAAGTATCATCCATCCATCATCCATCTAAGTATCAACAAGCCATCCATCCATCTAAGTATCATCTATCCATCCATCTACCCTGAGGATCCATCCATCCATCATCCATCTAAGTATCATCCATCCATCCATCCATCCATCCATCCATCCATCATCCATCCATCTACTGAGATGATGTTGGTAGGATCATCTCATTCATCTCTTTCTTCCATGGAGATCCTGCTCATCCAGTAACTTCTATCAGGTCGACTCCTGAACAGAAGTGATCCAGTGACCCGTTCAAGCCTTCAGCTGTTCCTCGTGGGTTCTTCTTGAGCTCCTTGAGGATTCTTGCGTTGTGTCTTTGGAGTCATCTTGGCTGATGGTCCATTTCTAGGAGGAGTCGCCACAGAAACGGTGTGACGATGGACGGATGGAAGATGGACGTCTAAACACTCAGATGACCCTTTCAGCCTCCTGCAGATCAAACCACTCTTGATGGTGTCTTCAGAGATCTTCACGGCTCTGAACCACCTCTGGACTAATTACTGTAGAAACCCTGAAGCTGGTCTGGATTCTGTGAATCTGCTACCTTTCTTCAGCAGGACCGCCGTGGCGTCACAGGAGACGTTGTCCTCCAGGTCGGTGCTTCCAGTCAGCCCGTTCGCCAGGTTCACGGAGCTCTTCTTCCGACGGCTGAAGTATCGCTGAGCCTTTCCGTTGAACCTGGCGACGATGAGTCAGCAGTATTAGCTGTCAAAACGCTGATGTCATCATTTAACGGTTTGTTCCTGTTCTCCGATGGAGACACTCACTTCATGATGAGGATGTAGACGGCGTACATGAGGATCAGGACCAGAGACTCCCACCTGCACCAGAACACAGGTCCAGTTCACCCACATTCAGTCATTAACAAGCTAATTAACTTTCAGAGAGAACGTGAGCACCCACCAGACCACCTTCTCATCATGGATGAACTGAGGAGACAAAACACAGAATGATGAAATAAACACTGAAAATAAAATAAAATAATAGAAATGAAATAAAATAATAAATGAAATAAAATAAAATGAATAAAAAATAAAATAAACAAAATAAAATAAATAAAAAAATAAAATAATAAAAATAATAAAATGAAAAATGATATAAATGAAATAAAATAATAAATAAATAAATAAAATAATAAATAAAATAAAAATAAAATAATAAAATAAAATGAAATAAAATAATGAAATCAAATAAAAATATTATAAAAAATAAAATAATAAAATGAAATTAAATGATATAAATTGAAATAAAATAAAATGAAATAAAATAATGAAATGAAATAAAATGAAAAAATGAAATGAAATAAAATTGAAGAGAAAATAAAATAAAATGAAATGAAATAAAATAATAAAATAAAATGAAAATAAAATGAAAAAATGAAAAAAATAAAATAAAAAAAATAAAATTGAAGAAAAAAAAATAAATTAAAATAAAATGTTGATGAAATAAAATAAAAATGATCATGAATAAATTATAAGAATAAAATAAAATGTAATGGAATAAAATAAAACAAAATGAAATAAAATAATAAAATAAAAAATGAAAGAGAAAATAAAATAAAATACAATGAAAAAAAAAAAAATAAAAATAAACTCTGAGGACTGAGTTTATTTTGTGTGGACGGTGCTGACGAACTAGACTTGATTATTCAAAATCTGCTATTCATCTCAACATCATCATTATTATTATTATTATTATTATTATTATTAATATTATAATAATTATTATTAAATTTTCTTTTTGCCTCCTTTTATATTAATTTCACACATATAGTAGAGTGCGTCAGATAATTGTTGGGCTCATCTTCAACCTTCCCTAAAATCACTAAAATTGGACGTATTAGTGACATTAGCAGAGCTGGACACAATTATGTGAATATCAAATAAAATATAAAAGTAGAATAAACCAATAAAGAAACTTCCAGAACTGTCTGTCCATCATAGACTGATGATAGATTACCGATAGATCTCTAACTATTACATCAACGAGGCTCCGCCTCTTAAAGGCCTCCTGCACTTTCAAACTGGTCCAATCTGCTGGACAGAAAGTAACTCCTGAGACGACTGCTGTCAATCATGAGACGGGTGTGTGGACGCGAGGACGCCACAGAGACTCTTACCACAATGAGGGCCACGATGGCAAATGTGTAATAGATGGAGTCCCGGAGCAGAGCCCAGTGAGACAGCTTCACCGCCTGAGAGGACAGAGACCAGAGGTGAGGACAGAGACCGCAGTGAGGACGGAGACCAGGACAGAGACCTGAGGACAGAGTCCGGAGGTGAGGACAGAGACCGGAGGTGAGGACAGAGACCGCAGTGAGGACGGAGACCAGAGGTGAGGAGGACAGAGACCGGAGGTGAGGACAGGTGAGGACCAGAGGTGAGGACAGAGACCAGAGGTGAGGACAGAGACCGGAGGTGAGGACAGAGTCCGAGGTGAGGACACGGAGGTCAGGAGGTGAGGACAGAGACCAGGTAGACAAAGACCGAGGTGAGGACATACACAGAGTGAGGACAGAGACCAGAGGTGAGGACAGAGACCGGAGGTGAGGAGTCAGGAGGTGAGAGACCGGAGGTGACAGAGACAGGTGAGGACAGAGACCGGTAGAGACAGGAGACCAGAGGTGAGGACAGACCGTAGGTGAGACCGACGACCCAGTGAGGACAGAGAAGGTGAGGACAGAGAAGAGAGCCGTGAGAGACCAGAGGTGACAGAGACCGACAGAGACCGGAGACCAAGGAGTGGACAGAGACCGGAGGTGAGGACAGAGACCGGAGGTGAGGACAGAGTCCGGAGGTGAGGACAGAGACCAGAGGTGAGGACAGAGACCAGAGGTGAGGACAGAGACCAGAGGTGAGGACAGAGACCGGAGTGAGGACAGACACCGGAGGTGAGGACAGAGACCGGAGGTGAGGACAGACACCAGAAGTGAGGACAGAGACCGGAGGTGACCAACCCAGAACCCCCCATAACTGACCCAGAACCGACCCAGACCTTACCCAGAACCCACCCAGAACCGACCCAGAACTGACCCAGACCTTACCTAGAACCAACCCAGAACTAAACCAACACCAACCCAGAACTGACTCAGAACCGAACCAGAACCCCCCCAGAACCCCCCAGAACTGACCCAAAACCCACCCAGAACTGACCCAGAACCAACCCAGAACTAACCCAGAACAACCCAAACCCGAACCAACCCAGAACTACCCGAACAGACCCAGAACTAACCCAGAAACCCAGAACAGACCCAGAACCGATCCAGAACCCCCCCAGAACCTCCCCAGAACGGACCCAGAACCAATACAGAACCGACCCAGAATTCAAATTCAAATTCAAATATACTTTATTGATCCCCCAGGGGTAAATTCAGGGTTCAGTCCAGTCTGGTCCAGTCTAACTCCAGTTAACAGCTGTTAAAACCAGTATATCTCCATAAAGATGAATCAAGTGAGACATCCCCAGGTCAGGTCATCCCCCCAGAACCGACCCAGAACCGACCCAGAACCGGTCTCAGTCCAGTTAACAGCACAATGAGACGTTCTGTCTTTAAAATCAGAATGTTGTTTATTTTTGGCCTGTAAATATGTTTTTCTGCTGTAAGTCAGTTTAACACAGAGCCCCTGGTGGTCAGTGGTGGAACTGGTTCACATCTGGATCCCCCAGGACAGCTGTTGGATGGAGGAACATCAGGAAGTGATGCAGACGCAGCGGGCGGTGCAGGGCGGCGCCGGGCGGCGGCGCCCCAGGAGTTCACGGCGTGATCGTGGACTGATGCAGCCTGACAGCCGGACTAACTCTCCCTCACGGAGGGTCAGAGGTCACATGTTGAGCGTGGCGCTCCCAGCGGTGGGCGGAGCCTAGCTGCTGCTGCTCCAGCAGGGAACAAAGCCTGCCAGTGTTTGCTTGTTCTCTGCTTCACGCTGCATCAGAGGAACCTGCTACCAGCAGCAGCTAAACACTACAAACAGCAGCTGAGTTCAGGCGCCCGACCTGGAGACGACTCCGTTACGGCCCCCGTCTCCTCCCTCGTTATCTCCGCAGGGTTACGTAATCCACTATCTGGGATTGCATCACTGGTTGGAGCTCAGCACATATATTTTTCACAGCAGAGAGCTTATCCTTGTAGCTCAGCTCATCTCCGTGACCCTGCGTGTCAGGAAGCATGGCAGGAGACGAACCGATGAGACCGATGAGACTGATGAGACCGATGAGTCCGATGAGACCGATGAGGCCGATGAGGCCGATGAGACCGATGAGGCCGATGAGACCGATGAGGCCGATGGACCGAGCCGATGAGACAGATGAGACCGATACGACCGATGAGGACCGATGAGACCGATGAGACCGAGAGACCGTGAGACAGATGAGACTGATGAGACCGATGAGACAGACGAGACCGATGAGACCGATGAGACCGATGGGTCCGATGAGACCGATGAGGCCGATGAGGCCGATGAGACCGATGAGGCCGATGAGACCGATGAGGCCGATGAGGCCGATGAGGCCGATGAGACAGATGAGACCGATAGGACCGATGAGACCGATGAGACCGATGAGTCCGATGAGGCCGATGAGGCCGATGAGACCGATGAGGCCGATGAGACCGATGAGACCGATGAGACCGATGAGACCGATGAGGCCGATGAGACCGATGAGACCGATGAGGCCGATGAGGCCGATGAGACCGATGAGGCCGATGAGTCCGATGAGACCGATGAGACCGATGAGACCGATGAGGCCGATGAGTCCGATGAGTCCGATGAGACCGATGAGGCCGATGAGCCGATGAGGCCCGATGACGATGAGCCGATGAGGCCGATGAGCCGATGAGACCGATGAGACAGATGAGACGATGAGACGATGAGACCAGAATGAGGACAGATGAGGCCGATAGACAGATGAGAGAGATGCCGATGAGGCCGATGAGGCCGAGGCCGATGAGAACAGATGAGACCGATGAGACAGATGAGACCGATAGCCGATGGACGATGAGACGATGAGACGATGAGACCGATGAGACCGATGAGACCGATGAGACCGATTAGAACCGATGAGCCGATGAGACCGATGAGACCGATGACCGATGAGACCGATGAGGCAGATGAGACCGATGAGAGATGAGACAGATAGCCGAGGCCGATGAGGCCGATGAGGCCGATGAACCGATGAGATGAGACCGATAAGGCCGATAGACCGATAGACCGATGAGACAGATGAGACATGAGAACCGATGAGGCCGATGAGACCGATGATAGGCCGACCGATGAGACGATGATGAGACCGATGAGACCGACCGATGAGGCCGATGAACGATGATGAGAGAGACCGATGAGACGATGGATGAGACCGATGATGAGACAGATAACCGATGAGGCCGAGACGATCGATTAGATGAGACCGATGAGACCGATGAGACCGATGAGGCCGATGAGACCGATGAGACTGAGACCGATGAGGCCGATGAGGCCGATGAGACCGATGAGACCGATGAGACCGATGAGGCCGATTAGGCCGATGAAACCGATGAGACTGAGACCGATGAGGCCGATGAGACCGATGAGGCCGATGAGGCCGATGAGACCGATGAGACCGATGAGGCCGATGAGACCGATGAGACCGATGAGACCGATGAGACCGATGAGACCGATGAGGCCGATGAGACCGATGAAACCGATGAGGCCGATGAAACCGATGAGGCAGATGAGGCAGATGAGGCCGATGAGATTGATGAGACCGATGAAACCGATGAAACCGATGAGGCAGATGAGGCAGATGAGGCAGATGAGGCCGATGAGACCGATGAGGCCAATGAGACAGATGAGACCGATGAGGCCGATGAGGCCGATGAGACCGATGAGGCCGATGAGGCCGATGAGACCGATGAGACCGATGAGGCCGATGAGACTGAGACCGATGAGACCGATGAGGCCGATGATGAGACCGATGAGGCCGATGAGACCGATGAGACCGATGAGGCTGATGAAGCTGATGACACCGATGACACCGATGACACCGATGACACCTATGAGACCGATGAGACCGATGAGGCCGATGAGACAGATGACACCGATGACACCTATGAGACCGATGACACCTATGAGACTGATGAGACCGATGAGACCGATGAGGCAGATGAGACAGATGAGACCGATGAGACAGATGAGGCCGATGAGGCCGATGAGGCCGATGAGGCCGATGAGACAGATGAGACCGATGAGACAGATGAGACCGATAAGGCCGATGAGACCGATGAGACCGATGAACCGATGAGACCGAGATGAGACCGATGAGACCGATGAGGACCGATGAGGCCGATGAGACCGATGAGACCGATGAGGCCGATGAGACCGATGAGACCGATGAGAGACCGATGAGACCGATGAGACCGATGAGACAGATGAGGCCGATGAGGCCGATGAGACCGATGAGACCGATGAGACCGATGAGGCCGATGAGACAGATGGGACCGATGAGCGATGAGACGATGATGACGATGATGGACCGATGTGAAACCGATGACTCGATGAGCCGATGAGAGATGAGACAGATGAGACCGATGAGACCGATGAGACTGAGACCGATGAGGCCGATGAGGCCGATGAGACCGATGAGACTGAGACCGATGAGGCCGATGAGGCCGATGAGACCGATGAGACCGATGAGGCCGATGAGGCCGATGAAAACCGATGACGATGAGACGATGAGGCCGATGAGACCGATGAGACCGATGAGGCCGATGAGGCCGATGAGGCCGATGAGACCGATGAGACCGATGAGGCCGATGAGCCGATGAGAGACCGATGAACCGATGAGACCGATGAGACCGATGAGGCGAGACAGATGAGACCGATGAGGATGGGCCGATGACCGATTGAGACGATGAGGCAGATGCGGCGATGAGACCGATGAGCCGATGAACCGATGGACGAACGATGAGGACCGATGACCGATGAGCCGATGAGGCCGATGAGACCGATGAGACCGATGAGGCCGATGAGGCCGATGAGACCGATGAGATGAGGCCGATGAGGCCCGATGAGACCGATGAGGACCTGATGAAGCTGATGACACCGATGACACCGATGCACCGATGACACCTATGAGACCGATGAGACCCGATGAGGCCGATGAGACAGATGACACCGATGACACCTATGAGACCGATGACACCTATGAGACTGATGAGACCGATGAGACCGATGACACCGATAACACCGATGAGACCGATGAAGCTGATGACACCGATGACACCGATGAGACCGATGAGACGTACATTCGGCCGAGAGAAGAGTGAAAACGAAGTTCAGGAGAAAACAGAAGCAGCAGGCAGAAAAACAAAGACTCAACAGATCATTTATGTTAATATGTTCACGTGTGGTTTCTGGTCTCATCTGTCCAGAGGACACGGTCAGAGACTCCTCCAGACGGCGGTCTGATCCTGGGGTCATTTATTTTACATCTGTTAGACCTGAACTTCAGGAGCCTTTATTAGCAGCGATCAGAAAGGAAACAGGCTGATATCTTTCCCTCGTGGCATTGTGTTAACACACAGACCCTCAGGTGTGCTCTTCTAGTCACACTGAGGTGCTGCTGATCAGGTAACAAATAAAAGCAGGTTGATCACAACACCTGGATGACTTTTATTGTTTTGTTTTTGTTTTGTTTTTTTAACAAACATTTGAACATTTTAGACGCGTTTTAAAGCTGACAGAACGAGCAGAAACACCGTTCGTAACGTCAGCGCTGTGACATCAGCGCTGTGACATCATACCTGGCCAGCGAAGAAGCCGCACACGCCGATGATGCAGAGGATGTTGAAGACGGCCGAGCCGACGATGGTCCCGACTCCCACGTCGCCCTTGGTGATGAAGACGCCTGACGAAGACAAACACGTCCTCAGAGGCCCTGCAGCTCACCGATGTCACATTCACTGTCAAAACACATTTTCCTGCGTCCTCGAGCTTTAAGAGCTCGTCTGCTGAGAAGCGCCTGAACCAAATCAGAGTGATGCGCCCGTTAGCAACGTGATCCTGCCGTTACATAAAGAATACAAGGATGAGGAAAGACGCTGCGGCATCGGTCAGAAAACACGCTCAGGACCAAAGTTAAAAAAAAAAAGAAAAACCCCCACATGACCTCAACCCACCGGCGACGCTGCAGAGCTCATTAATAAGATGACTTTACATTACTGGGTCTGGTACAAAGACGCTGCTTCCTCAATGAGGTCTGCTGAGGTCTAGAACTGCTGAGGTCTAGAACTGCTGAGGTCTAGAGCAGAGCTGCTGAGGTCTGTTGAGGTTAGAGCAGAGCTGTTGAGGTCTAGAGCAGAGCTGCTGAGGTCTAAAGCAGAGCTGCTGAGGTATAGAGCTTCTGAGGTCTAGAGCAGAGCTGCTAAAGTCTAGAGCAGAGCTGCTGAGGTCTGCTGACGTCTGGAGTCTTACCTATAACTGAGGTGAAGAGCTCAGGAGCGGAGCTGCCGGCTGCCATGAAGGTTGCACCAGCCACATCCTCGCTGAGATTGAGACGCTGAGGAACAAGGAAGAAAAGACGCTGTAAGAGTTTGAAATCCAGGAGATCAGAGACTCCCTGACCTTTGACCCTTCAGCTGACCAGTGAAGTCTGTATTTCTGATCTTTTTTTTTCTTTCTTTTTTTAAATCTTTGGTATCTCTAGAGCAGATCTGTTTCCAGCATGCTCTTCCTGAAAACAAACAATTTGTCTCAGCTGTTTCCTGATTGGCTGAATTCCTGGAACTGGTCTCAGATCTGGAGGTGCTCATTCTCATCTCCAGCGCTTCACGTCGCTCCAGCGACAGCTGAGGAGGCCCGTCAACGCCATCAGGACCACGTCATCATCACACGTGACCTTGACTAGCTAGCTGCCGCGCTGAAGGAAATGAAGTTCACGCAGTTCCTACCTCACAGATCTTCTCCAGAGAAGGAACGAAGTAGTCGTCACAGACGAGAGCCAGAGCGCAGAACATGTAGATGGTCTGTGAGGAGACAGACAGACAAACGTCACTGAGATGAGTCCAGCTATCTTTAATAATGTTCTCCGCCATCTTTAATTCTCTCCTGAATAAACCCAGAACGTCGGGTTCAGGGTAGCTCCTCCCCTTCTGCCTCATTTATGTATAAATGACATGAAAATTTAAAGCGTGAGTGTAATGACTGGAGAACTAAAGAGTCACAGATCTGATACGTTAATGGACGCGGCGTAAAGAATTCATGAACGACATCCAGCTGTGGCCTCACACTATTTACATTTTTAAACAGGGACGTTAGTTTGCACTTTCAGTGACTTCAAAGAAGCTCATGAGGGGCTGAAATGAGCTGAAGACAATACGTCAGCCCCGTCAGAACTCACAGAACCGATCCACATTGCTGGTAGTCCAGTCGTAGCTTAGAAGTTTAAAGCTTCTGATGACCATGGACGACGATCTAATGGCGACATGAAGGTCGACTCTGGAGGGTTCACGGTTACGGTTTTGGAGGAAGTCACCTCAGCAAAGAAGGTTCTGTCATTTGGTCAGGAACTGTTTCAGAACATGTCTGTTGAGTGATGTGGAGTCCCTCAGGGTTCTGTTATCGGCCCTATTCTGTTTTCACTTTATCGGCCTCTTCAGCAGCTTCTTCATCAGCTCCACCTGTCCATCTGCTCATTAACATGAACATCTAATCAGCCAATCGCATTGATTGATGTGTTGGGTGATGCGGAGTCCCTCAGGGTTCTGTTATCGGCCCTATTCTGTTTTCACTTTAGCGGCCTCTTCAGCAGCTTCTTCATCAGCTCCACCTGTCCAGCTGCTCGTTAACATGAACATCTAATCAGCCAATCGCATTGATTGATGTGTTGTGTGATGCGGAGTCCCTCAGGGTTCTGTTATCGGCCCTATTCTGTTTTCACTTTATCGGCTTCTTCATCAGCTCCACCTGTCCAGCTGCTCGTTAACATGAACATCTAATCAGCCAATCGCATTGATTGATGTGTTGGGTGATGCGGAGTCCCTCAGGGTTCTGTTATCGGCCCTATTCTGTTTTCACTTTATCGGCCTCTTCAGCAGCTTCTTCATCAGCTCCACCTGTCCAGCTGCTCGTAAACAGGAACATCTCATCAGCTAAATCGCATTGATTGATGTGTTGGGTGATGCGGAGTCCCTCAGGGTTCTGTTATCGGCCCTATTCTGTTTTCACTTAATCGGCTCTCTTCAGCAGCTTCTCCATCAGCTCCACCTGTCCAGCTGCTCGTTAACAGGAACATCTAATCAGCCAATCGCATTGATTCATGTGTTGGGTGATGCGGAGTCCCTCAGGGTTATGTTATCGGCCCTATTGTGTTTTCACTTTATCGGCCTCTTCAGCAGCTTCTTCATCAGCTCCACCTGTCCAGCTGCTCGTTAACAGAAACGTCTAATCAGCCAATCGTACTGATTCATGTGTTGGGTTATGTGGAGTCCCTCAGGGTTTTGTTATCGGCCCTATTCTGTTTTCACTTTATCTGCCTCTTCAGCAGCTTCTTCATCAGCTCCACCTGTCCATCTGCTCGTTAACATGAACATCAAATCAGCTAATCGCATTGATTGATGTGTTGTGTGATGCGGAGTCCCTCAGGGTTCTGTTATCGGCCCTATTCTGTTTTCACTTTATCGGCCTCTTCAGCAGCTTCTTCATCAGCTCCACCTGTCCAGCTGCTCGTTAACAGGAACGTCTAATCAGCCAATCGTACTGATTCATGTGTTGGGTTATGTGGAGTCCCTCAGGGTTCTGTTATCGGCCCTATTCTGTTTTCACTTTATCGGCCTCTTCATCAGCTTCTTCATCAGCTCCACCTGTCCATCTGCTCGTTAACATGAACATCTAATCAGCCAATCGTACTGATTCATGTGTTGGGTGATGCGGAGTCCCTCAGGGTTCTGTTATTGGCCCTATTCTGTTTTCACTGATTCATGTAGACAGGGTCCAGACGACTGCTGAGGTTCAGACCGGCATCAGAATGGAGAAGAAAGAACATATAACAGTCGTTGGTCTGAGTCCTTCAGAAACTGTTGATTTATTGGGCCACTTCTGAATTCCACCTTCAGGGCCAGTTTAGGTATGAGGAACATCTCATATCAAACGTGTCTGATATTCATCTGCTCCAGAGAGTCTTGCTGCTGCTCTGGTCGGTGTGATTCGACAAATCAGGCAGCAATAGGAACCTGAAGGTGAAGGTGTTCTACTTGATCAATCAGTGTCTTCAGACCTTCTGTTAGAAGCTTCATTAACACCTTCATGAAATCACAGGTTTCCAAAATATAAAACATCTTTAGCACAATATTCCTATGAAAAGAAATCCAGCTGGAATTATTTATTGGTGATATTTTAAATAAAAGAAAACCCCCTCAGCTCGACTACCATCTAATGCTGAGTAAAAGCTCCTCAAGTCTTTGTGAATAAGTCTGTTAACTTCACACGTCAACAGCTTCTGTTCTGGTTTGTTCTCTGCTAGAAAAGTTCCACTTCCTTCAGACTGAGTGGATCTCCTGCATGTGGCTCTATTTTGGTCATTTAGATTTTATGATGGGGCTCCAGCCTGGGCTGTGACTGGACCGTTCCAGGGATCCAGGGAACCAGGGATCCAGGGCCACAGGGATCCAGGGTACCAAGGTACCAGGGTTCCAGGGATCCAGGGAACCAGGGATCCAGGGTTCCAGGGATCCAGGGTACCAAGGTTCCAGGGTTCCAGGGATCCAGGGAACCAGGGCTCCAGGGATCCAGGGTTCCAGGGATCCAGGGATCCAGGGATCCAGGGATCCAGGGTACCAGGGTTCCAGGGATCCAGGGATCCAGGGTACCAGGGATCCAGGGATCCAGGGATCCAGGGTACCAGGGATCCAGGGATCCAGGGATCCAGGGTACCAGGGTTCCAGGGATCCAGGGATCCAGGGTACCAGGGTTCCAGGGATCCAGGGATCCAGGGTACCAGGGTTCCAGGGTTCCAGGGATCCAGGGAACCAGGACTCCAGGGATCCAGGGTACCAGGGATCCAGGGTTCCAGGGATCCAGGGATCCAGGGTACCAGGGTTCCAGGGATCCAGGGATCCAGGGTACCAGGGATCCAGGGATCCAGGGATCCAGGGTACCAGGGATCCAGGGATCCAGGGATCCAGGGCACCAGGGTTCCAGGGATCCAGGGCCACAGGGATCCAGGGTACCAGGGTTTCAGGCATCCAGGGTACCAGGGATCCAGGGTACCAGGGTTTCAGGCATCCAGGGTACCAGGGTACCAGGGTACCAGGGTACCAGGGTTACAGGGATCCAGGGTTAGAGGTATCCAGGGTACCAGGGTTCCAGGGATCCAGAGATCCAGGGTACCAGGGATCCAGGGTTCCAGGGTTCCAGGGTACCAGGGATCCAGGGTACCAGGGTTCCAGGGTTCCAAGGATGATGCTCCAAACGTACCTTTCAGGATAAAAGCCAAAACGTTCAGCCTTTGTCTCGTCAGACCAGGACACACGTCTCCGCATGGTTTGGGTGACAGTCCAGATGTTCTGCATATTCTACTATTAGAAGAAACAGCTTCTGTCCTGTCACCTACCCCCACAGCCCAGACGTGAACCTGCCAGAACTTCCTTCAGGTTGCTATCGGCCTCTGAGTCTCCTCCCTGATCAGTGTTCTCCTCGTCTTCACATCGGCTTTGGAGGGTCGTCCTGACCTTCGGTGCCACATTGTCTCCACCCATGGGTAGTTTGTTTTCACAACCTGCTCCTGACCGATCCTTTCAGAAATCCTCCAAGAACCCAACAAGAACAGCCGACGTTTCTGTGGTTTCAATCAGAAGCGCGTTCATTGATGGCCCACAGGTCTAAATCTGGATGGGACGTCACCTGTGAGGACAGTTAGACTCCAGTTGTCAAAGCTGTGGAGGCTCATCAAGTCAATGTGGAGTTGAAACTTGAAAAGGGAGTTCAAGTGTCAATCCTGTGCCATATATGGTGGGAAAACTACATGGCCAGCTCCATGGTAAACTACAATTCCCAGAGTTCACCAGCAAAATGGCCGCCGATTGATGATTGAGTGCACCTGAATAGTCATGGAGGCTCTCAGTCACATTCATTCTACAAACGAATTGCAAGATAACAGCAACCGCAAGCTCTACTCTAGAGGTTTCTCCCACACACCAATGGTCGGTGAATATTCTTGTTCGTTTTATGCCGGTTAAAATGCTTAGGATTGTACTTGAAAGTTTATTAATTTGCTTAAGTAACTTCACTTGTTTAACTGCTACAGGGTTCAAGTTGAACCACTGCATTTCTGAGTTCTTTTTGAGTCACTTAAAATGGTTATATTTAATTAAAATGTCAACATTCCTTAATGACAAGTAATGCATTTGTTTAGTGTTTAAAACTTATTTGGAGTTTGAAGTTTGTGTTTAAAAAACAAGTCTTAAAAAACCTGTTTGCAATTTAAATGTTTAGAAACATATTAGGTTTAAAACAACTATTAGGAAAATTAAAACTATTTTACATTGTTTAAAACATTATTTGAAAGTTTAAAAACATTAAGAAGTTTAAAAGCATTTGTAAAACATTGTTGGGAATCTTTGTTTAATTTGTTAACATTTTGTTTCTGTGTTTCGAAGGTTTACAACCTGATGTTAAACCGAAGATCAACTAAAATCAAACCAACAAATGTTTGAAGTTGGAAATAAAAGTTGATCAAATTGGAAATCGAGTTGTCGACGTGTCCTTTTGGAGGGAACAGAGAGTGGAACTTAACAGTCAAGATGTCCTGATCTGGAAGTTTCTATCTACCGTATATAATCTACGTTTTACTCGTCTCAGCTTCTTCTTCTTTTGGCTCCAGAGAAGGAAGGACGAGCTCCTGCTTCCGTCGACTGGAGCTCCTCCCACCAAACTACCGACACCGCGTCACCGGGAGACTTAAACTGCGTGGCGCTGCCCTGCCGACCCCTGAACCTCCCCGAGACGGTTGAGGACCAACTCACGCAGAGGACGTGCAGCGCCACAGCTCCCTCCGTCCTCTCCTGGTTGGTGAACAGGTCCGTCGGGAACTCGTGCAGAGCTGAAAGACAGAAGAACCAGAAGTTAGAGCAGGAGGAACGGGGGCGTCCCCGTCCGGGGGGACCCTGCTGGGTCGGCCTCTTAGACAGGCAAGATTTGTCAATCTGACGTTCAAATTCGTCTAAACTGTCCACGTCCTGCAGGAGACATTAGGGGGAGATGTTTCCAGCTCTCAGCAGAGCGGCTGGACATAAGGGGACAACTGTGTCCTCCCAAGGACAAGACCGAGCTTCCTCAGAGAACCAGAGCAGAAGGCAGTGGGAAGACAAAGAGAGGACAAAGACGAGCAGCAGCAGAGTAAAAATAGAAGCTGGGATATTTAAGGTACGACAAGTGGGATGAAGAGTGAAGGAGACGAGGAGACGAGGAGGATGGAGGGACTTTCACCAGTTTCTTTCTCAGAGGGACGTGAGTGAGATGGAGATGAGGAGATCTGGATTCAGAGGTTGCTGGCTGACCGGTTTCTGGACCGCTGGTGGCAGGTGTTCAGAAAAGGAGACCATGATGTCACATGAACCAGGAATCCTTCAACAAGCAGCATCTGCTGGACCCAGGTTCAGATCTAGGAACCTCCCTGGACTGAGGTTCAGATCCAGGAACCTCCCTGGACCCAGGTTCAGATCCAGTAACTTCCCTGGACCCAGGTTCAGATCCAAGAACCTCCCTGGACCCAGGTTCAGATCCAGGAACCTCCCTGGACCCAGGTTCAGATCCAGGAACCTCCTGGACCGAGGTTCAGATCCAGGAACCTTCTGGACTGACAGCTGGTCTGGTTCCAGACTCAGATGACGTGTTAGCGTGAATCAGAAACACTTCATTCTTCAGTGTCAGAGAGAGAAAACTGACCTTCATCTACAACTCCAGCTCATAATTAGATCCACCAACTGAAAGCTCTGAACCACCAGTTCTGGTCTCGGACCATTCAGATTTGTGACTCCCTTAAAGGATTCAGTTGCTGGTTCTAGACCTGTTGGTTCTAGACCTGCTGGTTCTCCACCTGCTGGTTCTAGACCTGCTGGTTCTTCACATGCTGGTTCTAGACCTGTTGGTTCTAGACCTGCTGGTTCTAGACCTGCTGGTTCTCCACCTGCTGGTTCTAGACCTGCTGGTTCTAGACCTGCTGGTTCTCCACCTGTTGGTTCTAGACCTGCTGGTTCTAGACCTGCTGGTTCTCCACCTGCTGGTTCTAGACCTGCTGGTTCTTCACATGCTGGTTCTAGACCTGTTGGTTCTAGACCTGCTGGTTCTAGAGCCGCTGGTTCTTGACCTGCTGGTTCTACACCTGCTGGTTCTAGACCTGCTGGTTCTTCACCTGTTGGTTCTAGACCTGCTGGTTCTAGACCCGCTGGTTCTTGACCTGCTGGTTCTCCACCTGCTGGTTCTAGACATGTTGGTTCTAGACCTGTTGATTCTAGACCTGCTGGTTCTAGACCTGCTGGTTCTTCACCTGCTGGTTCTAGAAATGTTGAATCTAGACCTGCTGGTTCTAGACCTGCTGGTTCTAGACCTGTTGGTTCTAGACATGTTGGTTCTAGACCTGCTGGTTCTAGACCTGCTGGTTCTAGACCTGTTGCTTCTAGACATGTTGGTTCTAGACCTGTTGGTTCTTGACCTGCTGGTTCTAGACCTGTTGGTTCTACACCTGCTGGTTCTAGACCTGTTGGTTCTAGACATGTTGGTTCTTGACCTCCTGGTTCTCCACCTGCTGGTTCTAGACCTGCTGGTTCTTCACCTACTGGTTTGAGACATGTTGGTTCTAGACCTGCTGGTTCTAGACCTGCTGGTTCTTCACCTGCTGGTTCTAGACCTGTTGTTTCTAGACCTGCTGGTTCTAGACCTGCAGGTTCTTCACCTGCTGGTTCTAGACATGTTGGTTCTAGACCTGCTGGTTCTTTACTTGCTGGTTCTAGACCTGCTGGTTCTTCACCTGCTGGTTCTAGACATGTTGGTTCTAGACCTGTTGGTTCTTGACCTGCTGGTTCTAGACCTGTTGGTTCTAGACCTGCTGGTTCTCCACCTGCTGGTTCTAGACCTGCTGGTTCTTCACATGCTGGTTCTAGACCTGTTGGTTCTAGACCTGCTGGTTCTAGACCTGCTGGTTCTCCACCTGCTGGTTCTAGACCTGCTGGTTCTCCACCTGTTGGTTCTAGACCTGTTGGTTCTAGACCTGCTGGTTCTAGACCTGCTGGTTCTCCACCTGCTGGTTCTAGACCTGCTGGTTCTTCACATGCTGGTTCTAGACCTGTTGGTTCTAGACCTGCTGGTTCTAGAGCCGCTGGTTCTTGACCTGCTGGTTCTACACCTGCTGGTTCTAGACCTGCTGGTTCTTCACCTGTTGGTTCTAGACCTGCTGGTTCTAGACCCGCTGGTTCTTGACCTGCTGGTTCTCCACCTGCTGGTTCTAGACATGTTGGTTCTAGACCCTGTTGATTCTAGACCTGCTGGTTCTAGACCTGCTGGTTCTTCACCTGCTGGTTCTAGACATGTGAATCTAGACCTGGCTGGTTCTAGACCTGCTGGTTCTAGACCTGTTGGTTCTAGACATGTTGGTTCTAGACCTGCTGGTTCTAGACCTGCTGGTTCTAGACCTGTTGCTTCTAGACATGTTGGTTCTAGACCTGTTGGTTCTTGACCTGCTGGTTCTAGACCTGTTGGTTCTACACCTGCTGGTTCTAGACCTGTTGGTTCTAGACATGTTGGTTCTTGACCTCCTGGTTCTCCACCTGCTGGTTCTAGACCTGCTGGTCTCTTCACCTGCTGGTTTGAGACATGTTGGTTCTAGACCTGCTGGTTCTAGACCTGCTGGTTCTTCACCTGCTGGTTCTAGACCTGTGTTTCTAGACCTGCTGGTTCTAGACCTGACCTGCAGGTTCTTCACCTGCTGGTTCTAGACATGTTGGTTCTAGACCTGCTGGTTCTTTACTTGCTGGTTCTAGACCTGCTGGTTCTTCACCTGCTGGTTCTAGACATGTTGGTTCTAGACCTGTTGGTTCTTGACCTGCTGGTTCTAGACCTGTTGGTTCTAGACCTGTTGGTTCTACACCTGCTGGTTCTAGACCTGCTGGTTCTAGACCTGCTGGTTCTAGACCTGTTGGTTCTAGACCTGCTGGTTCTTGACCTGCTGGTTCTAGACCTGTTGGTTCTTGACCTGCTGGTTCTTCACCTGCTGGTTCTAGACCTGCTGGTTCTTGACCTGCTGGTTCTAGACATGTTGGTTCTAGACCTGCTGGTTCTTCACCTACTGGTTTGAGACATGTTGGTTCTTGACCTGTTGGTTCTAGACCTGCTGGTTCTTGACCTGCTGGTTCTAGACCTGTTGGTTCTTGACCTGCTGGTTCTTCACCTGCTGGTTCTAGACCTGCTGGTTCTTCACCTGCTGGTTCTAGACCTGCTGGTTCTAGACCTTCATAGTTGGATCTAACTTGGAAACAAGGACAGCTGCAGTTCCTCACCTGACCTCCAGGGTCTGGCTCCAACAGTGGGTGTTTCAGTCATAAGGGGGCGTGGCCTATTGTGCAGCATCTCATGATGGTTAAAGTGTCTGAACTTTAGCTGTTCAGCACCATCTTGACTTGACTCCTGATTCAAGACCTTTCAGAGTCCAATCGTCCTCATTTTAAACAGATTTACATTTAAAGGTGCCGTTAACTGGACCAACCGGTACCAACTGAACCGTAGCAACAGATTTACAATAAAATTTAGTTTGGTCCGTTTTTAATCCGACCATTTCTGTTTCAGTCGTTTCTGCCACTGAAAGTCCCGTCAGAGGAAGGAGGTGACATCAGCGCTTCATCGCTCCGCCTACACGTCGTCTCATTTCAGTCCCAGCCTTCCCATCATGCAGCGGGACAGAAGAAGAGCAGGGAGCTGGTTTCTCCTCGCTGCTCTGGCGTGGAGGCGGTCCTGGCGTGGAGGCGGTCCTGGCGTGGCGGCGGTCCTGGCGTGGCGGCGGTCATGGCGTGGCGGCGGTCATGGCGTGGCGGCGGTCCTGGCGTGGAGGCGGTCCGGCGTGGAGGCGGTCCTGGCGTGGAGGCGGTCCCGGCGTGGAGGCGGTCCTGGCGTGGAGGCGGTCCTGGTGTGGAGGCGGTCCTGGCGTGTAAGCGTCCTGGCGTGGAGGCGGTCCTGGCGTGGAGGCGGTCTGGCGTGGAGGCGGTCCTGGCGTGGAGGCGGTCCGTGGCGTGGAGGCGGTCCTGGCGTGGAGGCGGTCCTGGCGTGGAGGCGGTCCTGGCGTGGAGGCGGTCCTGGCGTGGAGGCGGTCCGGGCGTGGCGGCGGTCCGGCGTGGAGGCGGTCCCGGCGTGGAGGCGGTCCCGGCGTGGAGGCGGTCCCGGCGTGGAGGCGGTCCTGGCGTGGAGGCGGTCCTGGCGTGGAGGCGGTCCTGGCGTGGAGGCGGTCCTGGCGTGGAGGCGGTCCTGGCGTGGCGGCGGTCCTGGCGTGGAGGCGGTCCTGGCGTGGAGGCGGTCCTACCTGCTCCAGGTCCCACTGCTGTAACTCCAACATGAACCAACGCAGGAACCAGTGCAGAAACAGGAACCAGCTGGATGTGTTTAACGTTTACTGGGAGCTGGCAGGCTCGGTTCTGGACGCTGCCAGGACGCCGTTACGGAGGAAACAACAAGGCTGATCTCACCGAGAAAATCTGGAAACATCAGACACTGAAGCACCAGACCACCGTGGGTCTGTCTGCTGGACTGACGCGACCTCAGGTGAACCCAAAAACCCCCAAAACAATGAGACAGGTGAGACCAGAGTGGACACCTCAGGGCAGCTGTGAAGCACGGTGGTGGAGGTATCATCATCAACCTGAGAACATGATTGACAGCTAAAGCTCGACTGAAGAGAAGCAGCGACTCTGGAGACGTCAGAACCTGACGGGTTCAGGCTGAT
Source organism: Hirundichthys speculiger (assembly GCA_018398805.1). Taxonomy (NCBI): domain Eukaryota; kingdom Metazoa; phylum Chordata; class Actinopteri; order Beloniformes; family Exocoetidae; genus Hirundichthys; species Hirundichthys speculiger. Next base: position 96,771 of record JAGFBZ010000399.1, on the reverse strand, counting down.
CTGGTCCTCCAGGGTCCAGACGGTGGAGCAGAACCACCAGGAACCCGCTGAACCTTCAGCCTCGACAGGATCCAGTTCAACAGGAACCTGAATCAGAAACACATGCCTGCAGCGCTACGACGCCACGTTAGCATGTGGCTCGTTAAACCAGACACGCCCCCTCCGCTGGGGGGAAGACAACCCCCCCGGTTTCCACACATGAACTCATCCTGAACTCGGACAGCAGGAGGCAGCAGATCGCGGTTAAAGGCGCTAAAGGTGCTGAGTCCTGTCAGCCCCTGGAGAGGTTCAGGTAGCAGCTGCCTCCATCTACCTGATTAAAGCCCTCATGTCAGCGCCGGACTGAGCTTCAGTCTCCAGGACCGTCGTCACAACAACCAAACACCCCCCCACAGAGGTGAAATAAATCTGTCATTCATGTGGAAGAGGAGGATCCAGAGAAGGAAAGGACAAACATCCTGGAGGGAGTTAACGTCTGCTGTCGTGGCTGTGAGGCGGTACACTCACCATTAACGATGACATCAGATGTTCTGCAAACAGAGAACAGGTGCTCTGAATTATACATGACGGAGATGAGAGGAGCAACGAAGCAGTTCCTCTACCGACCACTAGAGGCTGCGGTTCCTCTACTAACCACTAGAGGCTGCAGTTCCTCTACCGACCACTAGAGGCTGGAGTTCCTCTATCGACCACTAGAGGCTGCGGTTCCTCTACCGACCACTAGAGGCTGCGGTTCCTCTACCAACCACTAGAGGCTGCAGTTCCTCTACCGACCACTAGAGGCTGCAGTTCCTCTACCGACCACTAGAGGCTGCAGTTCCTCTACCGACCACTAGAGGCTGCGGTTCCTCTACCGACCACTAGAGGCTGCAGTTCCTCTACCGACCACTAGAGGCTGCGGTTCCTCTACCGACCACTAGAGGCTGCGGTTCCTCTACCGACCACTAGAGGCTGCAGTTCCTCTACCGACCACTAGAGGCTGCTGCGGTTCCTCTACCGACCACTAGAGGGCTGCGGTTCCTCTCTACCGACCACTAGAGGCTGCGGTTCCTCTACCGACCACTTAGAGGCTGCGGTTCCTCTCTCTACCGACCACTAGAGGCTGCGGTTCCTCTACCGACCACTAGAGGGCTGCGGTTTCCTCTACCGACCACTAGAGGCTGCTGGGTTCCTCTACCGACCACTAGAGGCTGCGGTTCCTCTACCGACCACTAGAGGCTGCGGTTCCTCTTACCGACCACTAGAGGCTGCGGTTCCTCTACCGACCACTAGAGGCTGCGGTTCCTCTACCGACCACTAGAGGCTGCGGTTCCTCTACCGACCACTAGAGGCTGCGGTTCCTCTACCGACCACTAGAGGCTGCGGTTTCCTCTAACCGACCACCAGAGGCTGCGGTTCCTCTACCGACCACTAGAGGCTGCGGTCTCTACCGACCACTAGAGGCTGCGGTTCCTCTACCGACCACTAGAGGCTGCGGTTCCTCTAACTTCTACCGACCACTAGAGGCTGCGGTTCCTCTACCGACCACCACTAGAGGCTGCGGTTCCTCTAGACTCTACCGACCCTAGAGGCGGTTCCCTCTACCGACCAACAAGGCTGCGGTTCCTCTACCGACCACCTAGGCTGCGGTTCCTCTACCGACCACCAGAGGCTGCGGTTTCCTCTACCGACCACCAGAGGCTGCGGTTCCTACCGACCACCAGAGGCTGCGGTTCCTCTACCGACCACCAGAGGCTGCGGTTCCTCTACCGACCACCAGAGGCTGCGGTTCCTCTACCGACCACCAGAGGCTGCGGTTCCTCTACCGACCACCAGAGGCTGCGGTTCCTCTACCGACCACCAGAGGCTGCGGTTCCTCTACCGACCACCAGAGGCTGCGGTTCCTCTACCGACCCTACCAGAGGCTGCGGTTCCTCTACCGACCACTAGAGGCTGCGGTTCCTCTACCGACCACTAGAGGCTGCGGTTTTTCTACCGACCACTAGAGGCTGCGGTTCCTCTACCGACCACTAGAGGCTGCGGTTCCTCTACCGACCACTAGAGGCTGCAGTTCCTTTATTGACCACTAGATGCTGCAGTTCCTCTAAAAACCACTAGAGGCTGCAGTTTCTCTAAAACCACTAGAAGCTGCAGTTCCTCTCCTCAGAAAACCTATTAGTGACATCACGAAGGGTTTTGTCCAGTTCGTTTCAGGACTTCATCCCTTCGGTTCTTCAGTTCAGAGCCGAGTGTGAAGCAGTGAGGATGAGGATCAACACCTCCACACCTGAGACCCTGGCTCTCAGTTGGACTTTCAGTGGACGGAGTTTCAGGTGTCTCAGAGGGACGGACAGGTGATGTGATCTGAGGTTTAACCTGAAGCCAGATGTTTTCCATCCTGGTTTCACACCAGCAGAAGCATCAACTCCTGAGAGGAAAGATGGAGGCGGTGGAGGGAACGTGTTCGCGTTGGCCTGAAACACATCTACTGTACGAGTCCCAGCGGAGGCCCGCTCTGAACATTACCCAGCAGCCCTCACTCCCCTCCGTCCTCCATGTTTATTTATACCCGGCGTGGAGGGAGGCGGAGCCTCCAGAGTCTCCGGGGATCCAGAAGATCCGGCAAACGGAGGGAAAAACTGTCAGAAGCGCTCAGACGTTTCCGGACGCTGCTCATCGGTGAGCGTCCAGGATGGACAACCCGTCCCCCGTCCCCCCCCCCCCCCCCCCGTCTCCCACCTCGGCGGCCGTGACGTCAGCGCTCCTGAGCGAGAGCACGGTGAACGTTACATAACGGCGGGCGGAGGATGCGTGAGACGGAGGGAGAGGAGGATGAGAAACGCTGCTCTGCCACCGCTGATGATGTAATACTTTCAGGCTGTTGCCATGGAAACCAGCAGACACCGCAGGCTGGATTTGGCATTTGGGGGGGTGGTGGTGGTGGGGGGGGATGTCCGAATGCATTCAGATGCTCTGGAGAGTCAAGTTCAGTCCTCCTCAAACATCATCTGGTCCTGATGAGGAGGTCTGGTCCTAATGAGGAGGTCTGGTCCTGACGAGGAGGTCTGGTCCTGATGAGGAGGTCTGGTCCTGATGAGGAGGTCTGGTCCTGATGAGGAGGTCTGGTTCTGATGAGGAGGTCTGGTCTGATGAGGAGGTGGTCTGATGAGGAGGGTCCTGATGAGGAGGTCTGGGCCTGATGAGGAGGTCTGGTCCTGATGAGGAGGTCTGGGCCTGATGAGGAGGTCTGGTCCTGATGAGGAGGTCTGGTCCTGATGAGGAGGTCTGGTCCTGATGAGGAGGTCTGGTCCTAATGAGGAGGTCTGGTCCTGATGAGGAGGTCTGGTGTTGATGAGGAGGTCTGGTCCTGACGAGGAGGTCTGGTCCTAATGAGGAGGTCTGGTACTGATGAGGAGGTCTGGTCCTCATGAGGAGGTCTGGTCCTGATGAGGAGGTCTGGTCCTGATGAGGAGGTCTGGTCCTGATGAGGAGGTCTGGTCATGCTGGTCCTCATGAGGAGGTCTGGTCTGATAGGAGGTCTGGTCCAGGAGGTCTGGTCCTATGAGGAGGTCCTAATGAGGAGGTCCTGATGAGGTCTGGTCTGATGAGGAGGTCTGGTCCTGATGAGTGAGGGGGTCCCTGATGAGGAGGTCCTGGTCCTGATGAGGAGGTCTGGTCCTGATGAGGAGGTCTGGTCCTGATGAGGAGGTCTGGTCCTAATGAGGAGGTCTGGTCCTGATGAGGAGGTCTGGTCCTGATGAGGAGGTCTGGTTCTGATGAGGAGGTCTGGTCCTGGTCCTGATGAGGAGTTCTGGTCCTCATGAGGAGGTCTGGTCCTGATGAGGAGGTCCGGTCCTGATGAGGAGGTCCGGTCCTCATGAGGAGGTCTGGTTCTGATGAGGAGGTCTGGTCCTGGTCCTGATGAGGAGGTCTGGTCCTGATGAGGAGGTCTGGTCCTGATGAGGAGGTCTGGTCCTCATGAGGAGGTCTGGTTCTGATGAGGAGGTCTGGTCCTGGTCCTGATGAGGAGTTCTGGTCCTCATGAGGAGGTCTGGTCCTGATGAGGAGGTCTGGTCCTGATGAGGAGGTTCTGGTTTCTGATGAGGAGGTCCTGGTCCTGATGAGGAGAGGTCCTTCATGAGGGGTTCTGGTCCTGATGAGGAGGTCTGGATGGGAGGTCCTGATGAGGAGGTATGGTCCTGATGAGGAGGTTGGTCCTGATGAGGAGGGTTCCTGAGAGGAGGTCGGTCTGATGAGGACTGATGATGAGGAGGGTCTGGTCTGATGAGGAGGTGAGGATGTCTGGTCCTGATGAGGAGGAGGTCTGGTCTGGTCTGATGAGGAGGTCTGGTCCTGATGAGGAGGAGGTCTGGTCCTGATGAGGAGGTCTGGTGATTGGAGGTCTGGTCCTGATGAGGAGGTCTGGAGGGTCCGATGAGGAGGTCTGGTCCTCTGAGGAGGTCTGGTCTGATGAGGAGGTGAGGAGTCTGGTCCTGATGGTCCTATGAGGACGTCTGGTCCTGGATGAGGAGGTCTGGTCCTGATGAGGAGGTCTGGTCCTGATGAGGAGTCTGGGTCCTGATGAGGAGGGCTGGTCTGATGAGGAGGTCTGTCCTGTCCTGGTCATGAGGAGGTCTGATGGGCCTGATGAGGAGGTCTGGATACTGATGAGGATGGATGAGGAGGTCTGGTCTGAGGAGGTCTGGTTGATGAGGAGGTCNGAGGAGATCTGGTCCTGGTCATAAGGAGGTGTGGTTCTGATGAGTTCTGGTCCTGAGGAGGTGTGGTTCTGATGAGCTCTGTTCCTGATGAGGAGGTCTGGTCTGATGAGGAGGTCTGGTCCTCATGAGGAGGTCTGGTTCTGATGAGGAGGTGAGATCTGGTCCTGATGGAGGTCTGGTTCGATGAGATTCTGGTCATGATGAGGTCTGGTTTTGATGAGGAGGTCTGGTCCTATGAGGAGTCTGGTTCTGATGAGGAGTCTGGTCTGATGAGAGGTCTGGTCTGATGGGAGGTCTGTCCTGATGAGGAGGTCTGGTCTGATGAGGAGGTCTGGTCCTGATGAGGAGGTCTGGTCCTGATGAGGAGGTCTGGTCCCTGAGGAGGTCTGTGATGAGTCTGGTTCTGATGAGGGGTCTGGTCCTGGTCCTGATGAGGAGGTCTGGTCCTGATGAGGAGGTCTGGTCCTGATGAGGAGGTCTGGTCTGATGAGGAGGTCTCTGGTCTGATGAGGAGGTCTCTGATGAGGAGGTCTGGTCTGAGGTCTGATGAGGAGGTCTGGTCCTGATGAGGAGGTCTGGTCTGGTTCTGATGAGGAGGTCTGGTCCTGATGAGGAGGTCTGGTTCTGATGAGGAGGTCTGGTCCTGATGAGGAGGTCTTTGAGGAGGTCTGGATGAGGAGGGTTGGTCTGATGAGGAGGTCTGGTCCTGAGAGGAGGTCTGGTTCTGATGAGGAGGTCTGGTCCGAGGAGAGAGGAGAGGTTGATGAGTCTGGTCATGATGAGGAGTTCTGGTCCTGATGAGGGGTCTGGTCCTGATGAGGAGTCTGGTCCTGATGAGGAGGTCTGGTCCTGATGAGGAGTCTGGTCTGATGAGGAGGTCTGGTCCTGATGAGGAGGTCTGGTCCTGATGAGGAGTTGGTCCTGGTCTGAGGTCCTGATGAGGAGGTCTGGTTCTGATGAGGAGGTCTGTCCTGGTGAGGAGGTCTGGTTCTGATGAGGAGGTCTGATCCTGATGAGGAGGTCTGACCTGATGAGGAGGTCTGGTTCTGATGAGGAGGTCTGGTCCTGATGAGGAGGTCTGGTCCTGATGAGGAGGTATGGTCCTGATGGTGGTCTGATGAGGAGGTCCTGATTCTGATGAGGAGTCTGTCCTGATGAGGAGGTCCTGATCCTGATGAGGAGGTTGATGAGGAGGTCTGGTCTGATGAGGGGTTCTGGTCATGAGAGGAGGTCTGGTCTGATGAGGAGGTCTGGTTCTGATGAGGAGGTCTGTCTCATGAGGAGTCTGGTTCTGATGAGGAGGTCTGGTCCTGGTGAGGAGGTTTCTGAGAGGTCGGTCTGATGAGGAGGTCTGATGAGAGGTCTGATCTGATGAGGAGGTCTGGTTCTGATGAGGAGGTCTTGTTCTGATGAGGAGGTCTGGTCTGATGAGGGTCTGGTCCTGATGAGGAGCTGAGTGGTCCTGATGAGGAGGTCTGGTCCTGATGAGGAGGTCTGGTCCTGAGAGGAGGTCTGGTCCTGATGAGGAGGTCTGATGAGGAGGTCCTGATGAGGAGGTCTGGTCTGATGAGGAGGTCTGGTCTGGTCCTGATGAGGTTCTGGTCCTGATGGAGGAGGTCTGGTCCTGATGAGGAGGTCTGATGAGGAGGTCTGGTCCTCATGAGGAGGTCTGGTTCTGGTTGGTTCTGATGAGGAGGTCTGAGAGAGGTTGGTTATGATGAGGAGGTGGTTCTGATGGAGGAGGTCCTGATGAGGAGGTCTGGTCCTGATGAGGAGGTCTGGTTCTGATGAGGAGGGTCTGGTCCTGATGAGGAGGTCTGGTCTGATTGGTCCTGATGAGGAGGTCTCCTGATGAGGAGGGTCTGGTCTGATGAGGGAGGTTCCTGATGAGGAGGTCCGGTGATGAGGAGGTCTAGTCTGATGATGAGGAGGTCTGATCTGATGGAGTGGTCCTGATGAGGAGTTGGTTCTGATGAGGGTCTGGTCCTCCAGAGGAGGTCCGGTCCTGATGAGGAGCTCTGGTCCTGATGAGGTCTGGTTCTGATGGAGAGGTCTGGTCTGAGAGGAGGTCTGTCCTGATGAGGAGGTTCGGTCTGAGGAGTCTGGTCCTGATGATGAGGGAGGTTGAGGAGGTCTCTGAGGAGGTCTGGTCCTGATCCTGATGAGGAGAGTCTGGTTCTGATGGGAGGTCTGGTTCTGATGAGGAGGTCTGGTCCTGATGAGGAGGTCTGGTTCTGATGAGGAGGTCCTGGTCCTGATGAGGGAGGGTCTGGTCCTGATGAGGAGGGTTGGTCTGATGAGGAGGTCTGGTGGATGAGGAGGTCTGGTCTGATGAGGAGGTCCTCTGGTCCTGATGAGGAGGTCTGGTCCTGATGAGGATGGTCTGATCTGAGGTCTGGTTCTGAGAGGTCTGGTCTGATGAGGAGGTCTGGTCCTGATGAGGAGGTTCTGGTCCTGATGAGGAGGTCTGGTCCTGATGAGGAGGTCTCTGGTCCTGATGGGAGGTCTGGTTCTGATGAGGAGTTCTGGTCCTGATGAGGAGTCTGGTTAGATGAGAGGTCTGGTCTGATGAGGAGGTCTGGTCCTGATGTTCATGAGGATGAGGAGGTTGGTTCCTGATGAGGAGGTCTGATGAGGAGGTCGGTCTGATGAGGAAGTCTGGTTCTGATGAGGAGGTCTATGGTCCTGATGAGGAGGTCTGGTCCTGATGAGGAGGTCTGGTTCTGATGAGGAGGTCTGATGTCCTGATGAGGAGGTCTGGTCTGATAGGGTGTCTGGTGATGAGGTGTGGTCTGAGAGTTCTGGTCCTGATGAGGAGGTCTATGAGATGGGAGGTCTGGTCCTGATGAGGAGGTCTGGAGGAGGTCCTGATGAGGAGGTCTGGTCCTGATGAGGAGGTCCTGATGGGAGGTCTGGTTGATGATGAGGAGGTCTGTGGGAGGTCATGATGAGGTCTGGTTCTGATGAGGAGTCTGGTCTGATGTCTGTCCTGATGAGGAGGTCTGGTCCCTGATGAGGAGGTCTGGTTTCTGATGAGGAGGTCTGGTCCTGATGAGGAGGTCTGGTTCTGATGAGAGGAGGTCTGGTCCTGATGAGGAGGTCTGGTTCTGATGAGGAGGTCTGGTCCTGATGAGGAGGTCTGGAGATCTGGTGAGGAGGTCTGGTCCTGATGAGGAGGTCTGTCTGATGAGGAGGTCTGGTCCTGATGAGGAGGTCTGGTCTGGATGAGGAGGGTCTGGTACGATGAGGAGGTCTGGTCTGATGAGGAGGTCTGGTCCTGATGAGGAGGTCTGGTCCTGATGAGGAGGTCTGGTCCTGATGAGGAGGTCTGGTCCTGATGAGGAGGTCTGGTCCTGATGAGGAGGTTATGGTCTGATGAGGAGGTCTGGTCTGAGGAGGTGAGGAGGTCTGTCCTGATGAGGAGGTCTGGTCTGATGAGGAGGTCTGGTCCTGATGAGGAGGTCTGGTCCTGATGAGGAGGTCTGGCTGATGAGGAGGTCTGGTCCTGCTGATGAGGAGATCTGTCCTGGTCCTGATAAGGAGGTGGTTTTGATGAGTTGGTCCTGAGAGGAGGTGGTTCTGATGAGGAGGTCTGGGTCCTGATGAGAGGTCTGGTTTGATGAGGAGGTCTGGTCCTGATGAGGAGGTCTGTCCTGATGAGGAGGTCTGGTTCTGATGAGGAGGTCTGATGAGGAGTCCTGGAGTCTGGTCCTGATGAGGGAGGTCTGGTTTCTGATGAGGAGGTCTGGTCCTGATGAGGAGGTCTGGTCATGAGGAGGTCTCTGATGAGGAGGTCTGGTCTGCTGAGGAGGTCTTCTGGTCTGATGAGGAGGTCTGGGCCTGATGAGGAGGTCTGGTCCTGATGAGGAGGTCTGGTCCTGATGAGGGAGTCTGGTCTGATGAGGTGGTCCTGATGAGGAGGTCTGGTCCTGATGAGGAGGTCTGGTCCTGATGAGGAGGTCTGGTCCTGATGAGGAGGTCTGGTCCTGTTGAGGAGGTCTGGTCCTGATGAGGAGGTCTGGTCCTGATGAGGAGGTCTGGTCCTGATGAGGAGCTCTGGTCCTGATGAGGAGCTCTGGTCCTGATGAGGAGGTCTGGTTCTGATGAGGAGGTCTGGTCCTGGTCCTGATGAGGTCTGGTTCTGATTAGGAGGTCTGGTTCTGATGAGGAGGTCTGGTCCTGATGAGGAGGTCTGGTTCTGATGAGGAGCTCTGTTCCTGATGAGGAGGTCTGGTTCTGATGAGGAGGTCTGGTCCTGATGAGGAGGTCTGGTTCTGATGAGGAGGTCTGGTCCTGATGAGGAGGTCTGGTTCTGATGAGGAGGTCTGGTCCTGATGAGGAGGTCTGGTCTGATGAGGAGGTCTGGTCCTGATGAGGAGGTCTGGTTCTGATGAGGAGGTCTGGTCTGATGAGGAGGTCTGGTCTGATGAGGAGGTCTGGTCCTGATGAGGAGGTCTGGTCCTGATGAGGAGGTCTGGTCCTGATGAGGAGGTCTGGTCATGATGAGGAGGTCTGGTCCTGATGAGGAGGTCTGGTCCTGATGAGGAGGTCTGGTCCTGATGAGGAGGTCTGGTTCTGATGAGGAGGTCCATGACAGGTATCATCCTCAGCAGGAGAGCTGAGCTCCTCCCTGCTCCTCAGGTGTGCTGCACCTGTGCACCGTGTCATGGTCTGAAGAGGCTCCGCCTCCAGCACCGGGGTCGACAGATCGGCGTTCATTCTGAAAAGAGAGGCTCTGATTGGGCGACTGGACGTCACATGACCTGACAGAGAAATCCCATTTAGCTCAAAGTTCTGGTGAACAGAGGAGTTCTTGGTCCGGTCCAGGACAGCGAGGCTTCACTCAGACGGCTGCTGATGTCTTTCCCTCTCAGCGTTGTGTTAGCGCTCACCTGAACGCTCCAGATAAACATCTGCTCTCAGAGAGGCTCCTCCACTGCTGAGGATCAGGTTACCAGTCATTGATCACTTATCAGGGTCATTGATCAGGTTATCAGGGTCATTGATCAGGTTATCAGGGTCATTGATCAGGTTATCAGGGTCATTGATCAGGTTATCAGTCATTGATCAGGTTATCAGTCATTGATCAGGTTATCAGGGTCATTGATCACGTTATCAGGGTCTTTGATCACTTTATCAGGGTCATTGATCAGGTTATTAGAGTCATTGATCAGGTTATCAGTCATTGATCAGGTTATCAGGGTCATTGATTAGGTTATCAGGGTCATTGATCAGGTTATCAGAGTCATTGATTAGGTTATCAGGGTCATTGATCAGGTTATCAGAGGTCATTGATCAGGTTATCAGGGTCATTGATCAGGTTATCAGGGTCATTGATCAGGTTATTCAGTCATTGATCAGGTTATCAGGATCATTGATCAGGTTATCAGGGTCATTGATCACATTATCAGTCATTGATCAGGTTATCAGGGTCATTGATCAGGTTATCAGGGTCATTGATCAGGTTATCAGGGTCATTGATCAGGTTATCAGGGGTCATTGATCCAGGGTTTATCATCAGGTTATCAGGGTTGATCAGGATCAGGTATCAGGGTCATTGATCACATATCAGTCATTGATCAGGTTATCAGGGTTATCAGGGTCATTGATCAGGTTATCATCATTGGGTCATTGATCAGGTATCAGGGTCATTGATTTATCAGGGTCATTGATCAGGTTATCAGTCATTGATCAGGTCATTGATCAGTTATCAGGGTCATTGATCAGGGTCATATCAGGGGTCATTGATCAGGTTATCAGGGTCATCATTGATCAGGTTATCAGGGTCATGATCAGGTTATCAGTCATTGATCAGTTATCAGGATCGGTTATCAGGTCATTCTCATTCAGGTTATCAGTCATTGATCAGGTTATCAGGGTCATTGATCAGGTTATCAGTCATTGATCAGGTTATCAGGGTCATTGATCAGGTTATCAGTCATTGATCAGGTTATCAGAGTCATTGATCAGGTTATCAGTCATTGATCAGGTTATCAGAGTCATTGATCAGGTTATCAGGGTCATTGATCAGGTTATCAGGGTCATTGATCAGGTTATCAGATGAACCGTGGTTCCAGGTCATCTCTGTGCTGTTTCCTTGAACATCAGCATCAGGAGACTCAAATACCAGCAGAGCTCCAGGAAACATCTCACAGCTTTTGGCTTCCGGTAACAGTTCCCATGGCAACCGCATCCAGCATCACGCTGCATCTCCCCGACCCAGCGACAGCATCCATCACCGCTGCAGAAAAAAAAACAAACTTCTGTGGCCAAGTTTGGGCATAACCCTGGACTCTGGGTACGATGGCGATGACTCAGCGCTGGGATGGAAACGTCGCCATGGAGACGCAGGCAGCGGAGCTCGTTCAGCTCCGCCGAAGTCACACATGAAGCTCAGCTCCCCGAGACTCATCTCTGAGGAGACGTGACTCCAGGGACTCTGCAGGTCTGAACCCAGACTCAGACCTGAGGTGTCCATGTTTCAGTCCCGTGACCCCTGCAGGAGGTCTGAAGGTCCTGGTCTGCAGGGTGGAGCTCAGAGCGGTCCAGATCTCAGTCCTCAAGGAGGCACTCCAGGTCAAGGTCCTGAAGCGGTCCAGATCTCATTTCTCAGGGAGGCACTCCAAGTCGAGGTCCTGGAGCGGTCCAAATCTCAGTATTCAGGGAGGCACTCCTAGTCAAGGTCCTGAAGCGGTCCAGATGTCAGTCCTCAGGGAGGCACTCCAAGTCAAGGTCCTGGAGCGGTCCAAATCTCAGTATTCAGGGAGGCACTCCAAGTCAAGGTCCTGGAGCGGTCCAAATCTCAGTATTCAGGGAGGCACTCCAAGTCAAGGTCCTGGAGCGGTCCAGATGTCAGTCCTCAGGGAGGCACTCCAGGTCAAGGTCCTGGAGCGGTCCAGATCTCAATCCTCAAGGAGGCACTCCAAGTCAAGTTCCTGGAGCGGTCCAAATCTCAGTATTCAGGGAGGTACTCCTAGTCCAGGGCCTGGAGCGGTCCAGGTCTCAGTTCTCAGGTAGGCACTCCAAGTCAAGGTCCTGGAGCGGTCCAGATCTCATTCCTCAGGGAGGCACTGTCAATCACGGTCCTGGAGTGGTCAATGTCTCATTCCTCAGGGAGGCACTCCAAGTCCAGGTCCTGGAGCGGTCCAGATCTCAGTCCTCAGGGAGGCACTCCAGGTCAAGGTCCTGGAGTGGTCCAGATCTCAGTCCTCAGGGAGGCACTCCAAGTCAAGGTCCAGGAGTGGTCCAGATCTGTCCTCAGGGAGGCACTCCAAGCACTCAAAGTCAAGGTCCTGGAGCGGTCCAGATCACAGTCCTCAGAAAGGCACTCCAAGTCAAGGTCCTGGAGCGGTCCAGATCTCAGTCCTCAGAAAGGCACTCCAAGTCAAGGTCCTGGAGCAGTCCAGATCTCAGTCCTCAGGGAGGCACTCCAAGTCAAGGTCCTGGAGCGGCAAAGATCTCAGTCCTCAAGGAGGCACTCCAGGTCAAGGTCCTGGAGCGGTCCAGATCTGAGTCCTCAGGGAGGCACTCCAAGTCAAGGTCCTGGAGTGGTCCAGGTCTCAGTTCTTAGTGAGGCAATCCAAGTCAAGGTCCTGGAGCGGTCCAGGTCTCAGTTCTTAGTGAGGCACTCCAAGTCAAGGTCCTGGAGTGGTCCAGGTCTCAGTTCTTAGTGAGGCAATCCAAGTCAAGGTCCTGGAGCGGTCCAGATCTCAGTCCTCAGGGAGACACTCCAAGTCAAGGTCCTGGAGCGGTCCAGATCTGAGTCCTCAGGGAGGCACTCCAAGTCAAGGTCCTGGAGCGGTCCAGATCTCATTCCTCAGGGAGGCACTCCAAGTCAAGGTCCTGGAGCGGTCCAGATCTCAGTCCTCAGGGAGGCACTCCAGGTCAAGGTTCTGGAAGTCCAGATCTCAGTCCTCAGGGAGGCACTCCAGGTCAAGGTCCTGGAGAGGTCCAGATCTCATTTCTTAGTGAGGCACTCCAGGTCAAGATCCTGGAGCGGTCCAGGTCTCAGTTCTTAGTGAGGCACTCCAGGTCAAGGTCCTGGAGAGGTCCAGATCTGAGGCCTCAGGGAGGCACTCCAGGTCAAGGTCCTGGAGCGGTCCAGATCTGAGTCCTCAGGGAGGCACTCCAAGTCCAGGTCCTGGAGCGGTTCAGATCTCAGTCCTCAGGGAGGCACTCCAAGTCAAGGTCCTGAAGCGGTCCAGATGTCAGTCCTCAGGGAGGCACTCCAAGTCCAGGTCCTGGAGCGGTCCAGATCTCAGTTCTCAGGTAGGCACTCCAAGTCAAGGTCCTGAAGCGGTCCAGATGTCAGTCCTCAGGGAGGCACTCCAAGTCAAGGTCCTGAAGCGGTCCAGATCTCAGACCTCATGGAGGCACTCCAAGTCAAGCTCCTGAAGCGGTCCAGATGTCAGTCCTCAGGGAGCCACTCCAAGTCAAGGTCCTGGAGCGGTCCAGATCTCAATAATCAGGGAGGCACTCCAAGTCCAGGTCCTGGAGCGGTCCAGATCTCAGACCTCAGGGAGGCACTCCAAGTCAAGGTCCTGGAGCGGTCCAAATCTCAGTATTCAGGGAGGCACTCCTAGTCCAGGGCCTGGAGCGGTCCAAATCTCAGTATTCAGGGAGGCACTCCAAGTCCAGGTCCTGAAGCGGTCCAGATGTCAGTCCTCAGGGAGGCACTCCAAGTCCAGGTCCTGGAGCGGTCCAGATCTCAGTCCTCAGGGAGGCACTCCAAGTCAAGGTCCTGGAGCGGTCCAAATCTCAGTATTCAGGGAGGCACTCCAAGTCCAGGTCCTGAAGCGGTCCAGATGTCAGTCCTCAGGGAGGCACTCCAAGTCCAGGTCCTGGAGCGGTCCAGATCTCAGTCCTCAGGGAGGCACTCCAAGTCAAGGTCCTGGAGCGGCAAAGATCTCAGTCCTCAGGGAGGCACTCCAAGTCAAGGTCCTGGAGCGGTCCAAATCTCTGTATTCAGGGAGGCACTCTCAATCACGGTCCTGGAGTGGTCCATGTCTCATTCCTCAGGGAGGCACTCTAAGTCCAGGTCCTGGAGCGGTCCAGATCTCAGACCTCAGGGAGGCACTCCAGGTCAAGGTCCTGGAGTGGTCCAGGTCTCAGTTCTCAGGGAGGCACTCCAAGTCCAGGTCCTGGAGCGGTCCAGATCTCAGACCTCAGGGAGGCACTCCAGGTCAAGGTCCTGGAGCGGTCCAGATCTCAGTCCTCATGGAGGCACTCTCATCAAGGTCCTGAAGCGGTCCAGATCTCAGTCCTCAGGGAGGCACTCCAAGTCAAGGTCCTGGAGCGGTCCAGGTCTCAGTCCTCAGGGAGGCACTCCAAGTCCAGGTCCTGGAGCGGTCCAGATCTCAGACCTCAGGGAGGCACTCCAGGTCAAGGTCCTGGAGCGGTCCAGATCTCAGTCCTCATGGAGGCACTCTCATCAAGGTCCTGAAGCGGTCCAGATCTCAGTCCTCAGGGAGGCACTCCAAGTCAAGGTCCTGGAGCGGTCCAGGTCTCAGTCCTCAGGGAGGCACTCCAAGCACTCCAAGTCAAGGTCCTGGAGTGGTCCAGGTCTCATTCCTCAAGGGGGCACTCCAGGTCTAGGTCCTGGAGTGGTCCAGATCTTAGTCCTCAGAAAGGCACTCCAAATCAAGGTCCTGGAGCGGTCCAGATCTCAGTCCTCAAGGGGGCACTCCAGGTCTAGGTCCTGGAGTGGTCCAGATCTTAGTCCTCAGAAAGGCACTCCAAGTCAAGGTCCTGGAGCGGTCCAGGTCTCAGTCCTCAGGGAGGCACTCCAAGCACTCCAAGTCAAGGTCCTGGAGTGGTCCAGGTCTCATTCCTCAAGGGGGCACTCCAGGTCTAGGTCCTGGAGTGGTCCAGATCTTAGTCCTCAGAAAGGCACTCCAAGTCAAGATTCTGGAGCAGCCCAGATCTGAGTCCTCAGGGAGGCACTCCAAGTCAAGGTCCTGGAGCGGTCCAGACCTGAGTCCTCAGGGAGGCACTCCAAGTCAAGGTCCTGGAGAGGTCCAGATCTCATTTCTCAGGGAGGCACTCCAGGTCAAGGTCCTAGAGCGGTCCAGATCTGAGTCCTCAGGGAGGCACTCCAAGTCAAGGTCCTGGAGCGGTCCAGATCTAAGTCCTTAGGGAGGCACTCCAAGTCAAGGTCCTGGAGCGGTCCAAATCTCAGTATTCAGGGAGGCACTCCAAGTCCAGGTCCTGGAGCGGTCCAGATCATAATCCTCAGGGAGTGGATGGATGGACAACACAGACGGACAGATACTTTACTCATCCCAAAGGGAAATTCGTCCCTCCTGAGGGTTGAGACGTCCACAGGAGCGTCTCAGCATGTTGACACCACTAAAGACAGTCAGTTTGTCTCTTTACTGTTCAACCAAGAGATAAAGTTTCAAAAACACCCAGATGTTCACAGCTGGAGCATGTCAGCGCATCATCTCAGAGCCGGCGTGTCCTCTCCTACGTGTCCTCTCGGCGGAGACGGGGGACGTTCGGGAAACGGCTCCATGAATCTTTAAAGGTGCTTCCAGCAAACAAGCCGAGCTCCATAATTCAGCAGCACCATTACAGACGCAGAGACAGGAGTCAACCAGGAGACGCAGCCAGAGACAAACGAAGCGTAAAGCCGGAGTGATGTTCCACAGTAGGAGCTCTTGGGGGGGGGGGGGGGGGGGGGGGGGGGGGGTGGGGGACTCTGGCTCTTCTCGGATAACTGATCCGTTTTATTCCCCCCGAGAGAAGAGCTGCTGCAATAACAAGAAAACACTTCACCCGTGTTACATGGTCGTCTTTAAACAGTTTTCTGAGAGGTCTCAGAGGTGGAAGGAAAGAGTTGCAGTTCCCTGAATGACCACCAGGCTTCACCGAACTGTCTGATGGTGACATCCTTCCAGGGTACATCCCTGTTGACAGCTGGCAGAGACGGAGATCGTTCCTCCATGTTGATGATGCTTCTTGATGTCTGTTGCCTGTATCTCTGATCAGTGGAACTGCAGCCTCTAGTGGTCGGTAGAGGAACCGCAGCCTCTAGTGGTCGGTAGAGGAACCGCAGCCTCTAGTGCTCGGTAGAGGAACCGCAGCCTCTAGTGGTCGGTAGAGGAACCGCAGCCTCTGGTGGTCGGTAGAGAAACTGCAGCCTCTAGCAGTCAGTGTAGGAACCGCAGCCGCTAGCGGTCGGTAAAGGAACCGCAGCCTCTAGTGGTCGGTGGAGGAACCGCAGCCTCTAGTGGTCGGTAGAGGAACCGCAGCCTCTAGCGGTCGAGGAACCGCAGCCTCTAGTGGTCGGTAGAGGAACTGCAGTCACTAGTGGTCGGTAGAGGAACTGCAGCCTCTAGTGGTCGGTGGAGGAACCGCAGCCTCTAGCGGTCAGTAGAGGAACCGCAGCCTCTATCGGTCGAGGAACCGCAGCCTCTAGTGGTCGGTAGAGGAACTGCAGTCACTAGTGGTCGGTAGAGGAACTGCAGCCTCTCGCGGTTGGTAGAGGAACCGCAGCCTCTAGTGGTCGGTAGAGGAACTGCAGCCTCTAGTGGTCGGTAGAGGAACCGCAGTCTCTAGCGGTCGGTAGAGGAACCGCAGCCTCTAGCGGTCGGTTAGAGGAACTGCAGCCTCTACGGTCGTAGAGGAACTGCACTCTAGCGGTCGGTAGAGGAACTGCAGCCTCTAGCGGTCGGTAGAGGAACCGCAGCCTCTAGCGGCGGTTTAGAGGAACCGCAGCCTCTAGCGGTCGGTAGGTAGAGAACCGCAGCCTCTAGCGGTCGGTAGAGGAACCGCAGCCTCTAGGGGCCTCTAGGAACCGCAGCCTCTAGTGGTCGGGTGTAGGGAACCGCAGCCTCTAGTGGTGGTAGAGGAACCGCAGCTCTAGCGGAGTGGGAACCGCAGCCTCTAGTAAGAGGGCTTGGGGGGGTGGTAACAGGTTTAACAGCAGTGACATGATTAACTCATCAGCAGATCTCGCTGACGTCAGGAGCTGGGAGGAGGATTCCCACGTGAGGACGAGGACAAGCGAACGCACACACCTAGCGAACCTGAAACACACACTTCCAGAGTCCCGGTGGCTGCAGAGACCTGGTTCAGACCTGGTTCAGACCCGGTTCAGACCCGGTTCAGCGACTCCACATTAATCAATACAAGCAGGGAAGCCCTGATTAAGTCATGGCAGCCTCCCGTCCTGACAAATCACACGCATGATGCCTCTGCACACAGAACCGCTCAGCCGGGTCACGTCCACCGCTGCACCTGCAGGTGTAGCTGGACACGTAGCATGAACGGGCTAGCTTTATGTTCCTGAGGGTTCCTGCGTGGAGGAGCTCCTGATCTGTTCAGCTGTGAAACATGTGACCCAGGCTGGATGGGTCCAGGGGTCCAGGGGTCCAGGGGACCAGGGGACCAGGGGTCCAGGGGTCGCCGGAGACCTGAACCCCTCCAGCAGATCTGGACCCAAACATCTTGAGAACAAACGTTCACAAACAAACAGGAAACTATTATTCAGCTATTTGTGAGCTCCGACGAGAACAGAGAAGAAAAAAAAATCACAGAAAGTGATAAATCCTGAAACCATTACTACCAGCTGCTGCCTGGCTAATAAAGTGATGAAGAAGAGGTGAAGGTGAGGTGAGGAGGAGGAGACAAACAAGAGGCTGAAATCAACAGAACCAGCAGGACTCACAATTAAAATCAGAGCTGATGAGATGACAGCTGATGGCTGAGGAGCTCCTCCTCCTCCGAACCCTAACCCCTGACCCCTAACGCTAACCCCTAACCTTAACCCCTAACCCCTAACCCTAATGCTAACCCCTAACCTTAACCTCTAACCCCTAACCCTAATGCTAACCCCTAACCTTAACCCCTAACCCCTAATGCTAACCCCTAACCTTAACCCCTAACCCCCTAACCCTAATGCTAACCCCTAACCTTAACCCCTAACCCTAACCCCTAACCCCTAATCCCTAACCCTAACCCCTAACCCCTAACCCTAATGCTAACCCCTAACCCCTAACCTCTAACCCCTAACCCTAACCCTAACCCTGCTAACCCCTAACCTAACCCCCCTACCCTAACCCTAACCCCTAACCCCTAACCCTAAACCCTAACCCCTAACCCCTAACGCTAACCCTAACCTTAACCCTAACCCTAACCTAATGCTAACCCCTAACCTTACCCCTAACCCTAAACCCTAACCCCTAATCCTAACCCAACCCCTAACCCCTAACCCTAATGCTAACCCCTAACCCTAACCCTAACCCTACCTAACCCTAACCCCTAACCTAACCCTAACCCCTAACCCTAACCCCAACCCCTAACCCTAACCCCTAACCCCTAACCCCTAACCCTAACCCTAACCCCTAACCCCAACCCTAACCCTAACCCAACCAACCCCTAAACCCCTAACCCGAACCCTAAACCCTAACCCCCTAACCCCCCTAACCCTAACCCCTAACCCTAACTAACCCCTAAACCCTAACCCTAACCCTAACCCCTAACCCTAACCCCCCTAACCCCTAACCCCTAACCCCTAACCCCTAACCCCCCTAACCCCTAACCCTAACCCCTAACCCTAACCCTAACCCCTAACCCTAACCCCTAAACCCTAAACCCTAACCCTAACCCTCCCTAACCCCCTAACCCTAACCCCTAACCCTAACCCTAACGCTAACCCCTAACCCTTAACCCTAACTAACCCTAACCCCAACCCCTAATCCCCTAACCCCTAAAACCCTAACCCTAACCCTAACCCCTAACCCCTAACCCCTAACCCCCTAACCCTAACGCTAACCCCTAACCTAACCCTAACCCCTAACCCTAACCCCAACCCCTAACCCCTAACCCCTAACCTAACCCTAACCCCTAACCCCTAACCCTAAACCCCCTAACCCCCTAACCCTAACCCTAACCCTAACCCTAACCCTAACCCTAACCCTACCCTAACCCTAATGCTAAACCCTAACCTAACCCCTAACCCTAACCCCCTAACCCCAACCCCTAACCTAATCCCTAACCCTAACCCCTAACCCCTAACCCTAAACGCTAACCCCTAACCCTAACCCTTAACCCTAACGCTAACCCCTAACCTCAACCCCTAACCCTAACCCCAACCCCTAACCCCTAATGCTAACCACTAACCCTAAACCCTAACCCAACCCTAACCCCTAATGCTAACCACTAACCCTAATGCTAACCCCTAACCTAACCCCTAACCCCTAACCCTAACCCTAACCCTAACCCCCTAACCCGAACCCTAACCCTAACAATAACCAACCCCTAACCCTAACCCCTAACCCTAACCCCTAACCCTAACCCCTAACCCCTAACCCCTAAGCTAACCCCTAACCCCTAACCTAACCCCTAACCCTAACCCGAACCCCTAACCCTAACACTAACCCCTAACCACTAACCCTAATGCTAACCCCTAACCTTAACCCCTAACCCTAACCCCAACCCCTAACCCTTTTTTAAGTTATTTATTTATTTATTTATTTATATATTTATTGCATATCCAACAGGATCAGGTTAATGCATCCCCTCAAACTTTTTTATGACCTTGTGTTAAATTATATGTTTTTATTTTTGTTTAGGTTTTATGCATGTTGTGCTTTATTTTTTAACCTACAGGGGATGTATTACTTGTATTGTTTTTTTTAAGGAAAGTTTTATCTATAGCACTTATCACAGTGGCTGGATGGGACTTCCTCTACCAAAAGAAAGATCCATTTTACCGGGGTGTATTTATTGATTTTTACCATTAGTCTGGATGGGGTTTACGATTTTAATCATTTTAAAGGTTTTTCCTATAGATATGTGGACCCTCTCCCTTTTTTTCCCCCACTGGATCTAAATGTTGTTCTTGCATGTTATTTTGTATTTTAAATGAATGATTTTACATTTTCTGCATGTTTTTTTCTTTTATTAACCCAGTCTGCTCAGGAACAGCTTCCTCCCTGTTATCTCTCTCAACACCGTCTCACACTCTGACAGATCTACTCATCTTCATCCCTCCGTCTACACTTCCTCCTCCTGACAGAGAATTACTCGTTATTTTTTTTCCCAGGTACGGTATTCGTCCCCGAGCCAACGGTACATGCAGAACCGTTTGAGGCAAACAGATCCAGGACACTGACATGACTGGTTTAAGGGGCTCTGAGAGGTCACACTGGGATCAAACCAGCGACAGCGGAAAACACGCAACGCTGCTTTCTGCAGCTTTTGTGCGTCGACCAGCTTCTCCTCAAACATCAGACGACGTATTCTGAGGTCTGACGAGACGAGATCACCGAAGCAGGACGGGACCTTCAGAAAATAGAGGTCATTCAGCAAGAACCTGGACGTCCTCTGCAGGGTGGTGGGGGGGGGTGAAGCCACCTGGGGGGGGGCTTTAAATTTAGCAGCAGGAGCAGGAAGCAGCAGCGACTGCGTAATCAGCAGGGGAGGAGGACCAGGTGAGTTTTGACCTGAGCTCTGTTTATAGACGACAGCGGAGACCTCGGGAGGGCGGGAACGGAGATTGATGACGGCCGGTTCGCTTAATGAACCCACAGGAGACCCGAGGAGGAGGGAAACTCAACCCGGCTCGACGCGACCCTCGACGCCGCCGCCGCCGCCGCCCCCCTCCACGTCAGACCTCCCTCCGTCCGAGGAAAGGACGCAGCGGGAGGGTGCGAGGCGGCGAAGGGGGGGGGGGTGACGGCGAAACCTGCAGGATCCTAAAAATGTGGCGTGAAAAGCGCTGAGGCAGCCAGAACAGCAGCAGCAGGGGAGTCATGTGACATCACAATCTGGGTTACCCCCCCCCACCCCCACCCCCTCCAGGGAGGCGGCAGCACGGAGGCTGACAGTGATTTGTTTCCCACCTTCGCTCCTCCATCTCATCCTCCTCTTTTAGTTCTGGAGCGGAGGAGAGGTGGAGGGAGGGGGAGGAGGGGGGGGGGCGCTCGCATGTCCTCTTTCTTTCATTTTCATCCCGTCTTACCTGGAGCGGTGCAGTTCTCCGGTTCCTCCAGGCTGCTGTTGTCCGTCTCCTGCAGCAGCTTCCTGCCGATCCGGCCGTCCAGGTGGCGGCCGTCAGGAGCGCCATCACCTGGAAGAGAAGGTGATGTCAGAGGAGCACCAGAGCAGTCGGAGCTAGCGTTTCCAAGCTAACGTTTCAGAGGAGCACCAGAGCAGCCGGAGCTAGCGTTTCCAAGCTAACGTTTCAGAGGAGCACCAGAGCAGCCGGAGCTAGCGTTTCCAAGCTAACGTTTCAGAGGAGGACCAGAGCAGCCGGAGCTAGCGTTTCCAAGCTAACGTTTCAGAGGAGGAGCAGAGCAGCCGGAGCTAGCGTTTCCAAGCTAACGTTTCAGAGGAGGAGCAGAGCAGCCGGAGCTAGCGTTTCCAAGCTAACGTTTCAGAGGAGGACCAGAGCAGCCGGAGCTAGCGTTTCCAAGCTAACGTTTCAGAGGAGGACCAGAGCAGCCGGAGCTAGCGTTTCCAAGCTAACGTTTCAGAGGAGCACCAGAGCAGCCGAGAGCGTAAGCGTTTCCAGAGCTAACTAACGTTTCAGAGGAGGACCAGAGAAGCCGGAGCTAGCGTTTCAAAGCTAACGTTTCAGAGGAGGGTCAGATCCTGTCAACTAATTTCAGACGTCTTCATTCATTCATCAGACTTTAAAACACAAATGAACCCTCTCAACACAAACTGTCTCCGCAGCGATGCCGCCTCTGACCACCAGGGGGCCGTCGATCTGCCGCGGTGACAGAACGGACGCCGATGATGTTGCCGCGCTGACGAGCGGAGGCGGTCAGGTTCACATCCGGTTGACGTCGCAAACCCTACACAAAGAACCGGACAAACCTCCTGTGATGTCGTCTGTCGTGCTTTTACGTCCTCTGACTACACGAGGTTACGTTGACGAGAACCGATAAGAACCGGCGACCGAGCGCAGCGCAGCGCCATCGCCCGTCCGTCGGTTAGAGGTCCGGTTAGTCAGCCTGACCCGAACCCAATAAAGAAAAGAAAAAGACGTCCACAAGGACACAGAAGAAAAACAAACTAAAACGAGGAGGACGTTATAGGGATGGAACGGTTAGCTGTATTACGGTAAAGCGCAGTAAAATTTTACGCGATAACGATTACTGTTTATGTTTGACTTCCATCTCATTATCGCGGTCGATTAGCGGGATGTGTAATATCAGCCTCATTCAAGTCTGTTAGCGACTTGCGACTGTGCCTCGCGTGAATATGTAGCTTGTAGCATCGGCATCGTAACGTTAGCATGGCGGAAAGTGGTGATAGCACGCAGGACATTGAAAAAATGACATCAAAAAATGACCAGAACGACATTCTTCTGATGCAGTTAAAATATTAATTTATTCCATTAACTGATCCGACAACCATAACGCCGGCAGTTAGCGCCACAGCGCTAACAGCTAACCAATAACAGGCAGCTACCTTTATACCTGACCCTCAGGTAACAACACAGCGACACCCACAGACACACAGAGTGAACTACAATTCAGAACAACATATTTGGCTCCTAAACAACTGTTTCTTTATTTGAACATTTATACGTATTTAAGGTTCAGCTTAAAGTCCAAAGTTTATTTCATTTGAACTTACACTATAATTTTTGTTTCTGATAATTGTTTGTATATTTTGACATACTATGGCTGTTAAAGTGTTTATTTAATTTTGCACCAGACAAATCAGCTTTGTTCCTGTTATTTATTTTGTTCATTTAAAATAAAACCTCTTTCTGTTCCAGTTGTTTGGACTTTTATTGTGAAAGTTTCATTTTGATAAGATTTTGGCTTCTGATGTTTTAATATGACAAGAAAATTACAAGATTTTGTGAAGTTATTTAATTGTATGTGTTTTTTAGACATTTGTACAGCAATTAAGAATATCACGATAATATCGTAAACCGTGATAATTTGGTCACTATAATCGAGATATCAGATTTTCCATATCGTTGTTTCTGTTTCCTGTTTGGATAAAGGTTGAGAACATGGGGACGTCAGGCAGCTCTATGATGTCATTTCCTGCCCACAGCACATCCAGTCAGCGGGTCAGTACCTGGACTCCTTCTGTCCCGACCCGTCACAGAGTGATGAAGACGAGCGGGAATGATTAATGAGTCGCTGAGAAGAGGCGGAGCTCCGCCCCCAGGAGATGATTGACAGACAAGAAGACATTTGTCTCTCAGCAGAGGGAAGGAAGGTCCACCGGAGGACATGAAGACGTCTCGCAGCTGATGGAGACTCAAACATCAACTCTGGTGTTTGGACGGACACTCGGGGAGACATTAGAGGGAACAGGTGGAAATGAGTTTTCTGACAGGAACAGAAAATATGAAAAGAACTGACTCCACATCTGAGCAGGTAAAACACCTGAACATGAAGAGGTTCCAGCATCAGTCAGCCCTGAACAGGTGAAGACCAGCACCTGCAGCTGGACTGAACTTCAGAAATTAGATAGATAGTCAGAAATTCTGATTTTTTTTCTTCTAAATGTGGAAGTTTACAAAGAATATATATATATATATATATATATATATATATATAATATATATATATATATATATATATATATATATATAGTTTATTCATTTAATTTAGTGTTTTAAGTCAGGAACTGTCAGGCCTTTCTTTTTAATATTTGTGAATTTCTACAGTTAAAAAATCTGTTTTCTGTTGGAATTCACAAAAATAATAATAATAATAAAAAAAAATTTGTTTTAGTGTTTGTAGTAGGGGTGCATGATAACTATCAAGAAATGATGACGTCATCCCGATAAGTCCGATATCATGACAAATAGCCCCGATAACATTTATATTTCTGTCAACACAGCAGTGTCTCGCTCCCTCTGAGTCTTGAATGACCGGCAGTGAATGTTATGTTCAAGTGACGTCGGCATAATCAGAAAAATGATTACTCAATCAGGAAAATCAAGAAAACAACTCGTTAACTCGGTCATAATTTTAGTAGTTGCTGACTTTAATTGATATTCGCAGTATTTTCCCCTCATGTTACACATAAAAATAAAAAAAATAGAAAAGGCTGAAAGAATGACTAGCAAACGAGGGAACGTGGGAATTTACGTTCCACCTTGAATGCAGCCTACAGCACAGCGCTGATCACAACAAACATGGCGGCGTGGAACTTGGTTAAAGTTTCAGAAGAAGATAGTTTGGTGGTTATTTGTGACGAATCCTCCGAGTGAATTCTACGAGGAGGGAAGCACAAGCTTTAATACGTAAAACCTGATCAGCCACCTACAACATAACAATCACTTCCATGGAGTTTTGAAATCACGCTAACGTGAGCTAACGGAAGCTAATGGTAACGTGCTCTCCTCTCCCTCATTCCTCTCATCTAAAGCTTCTATGAGATTAAAAAATAAAAAATAAAAACTACTGAACCTCATTTACTTTAATTAAAGGTATTAATTTAAATGGAACCACAAGTCAAAATCCTTTAAATGTTAATCTTTTTCAGTTAGTAATTCTGATGCATGTATTTCCATCAGTTCAAGGAGCCTTTATTTTTTATATCAGTCAGTAATGAACCTTATTTAAGTTAATGTGAGATATCAAATAGGTTTGTTTGATAGATTTAAGAAAATGTTTGAGAGGCTTGACAATAGTTTTAAATTGGAAAAAAATAAATATCTGTTCATTTAAAGAGTCAAAACTATTTTTGGTTTTGTTCATAGTATTGATGTAATGATCTTAGGTATATGTGTGTGTTATCAGTATCGGTTTTAAAAAACAGTTATCGTGCATCCCTAGTTTGTAGTTTTATCAAGAATTTTGAATTTTTTGTGCCTATTTGTAATTTTATAAATTCATGAATTCTGAATATTTCCCTTCAAATGAACGGGTTTAAAAAGTAAAAAATGTTGTTTTTTTTCTTGTAAATCAGCGTTTTTAAATTAAAAGCATAAACTTTCTCTTTGTAAATTTCTGAATTTTTTTCTTGTGAATTTCCAAATTTATTCTTTTCAAAATACAAATTTGTTTCTGCCAGACATGATGTCAGTTTTTGTACGTGAGTTTTATGACGTCAAAAAAATTCCTCATTATTTCATGAATTTAAGAAATCAGATGTTCATAGTTTTTCTTGTAACTTTGCAAATAACTGATCTGAAGGTTTCTAAAGTGAGAAACTGAGTGTTTTCAGGCACCGTTAGCTCCGTCGTTAGCTCCGTCCTGACAACAACAACCCTCAGAACTCCTGGTTGGTCCTCAGCAGAACCTTTCTTCACCGACTACCTTTACTTTTCTTTACAACTTGGATTTGAACTTTAGAAATCAAGCTAGAGTTCCTCTAAAAGAGATAACTAATGATGAAATAACTGATGATGAGATAACTGATGTTGAGATAACTGATGATGGGATAACTAATGATGAGATAACTGATGTTGAGATAACTAATGATGGGATAACTAATGATGAAATAACTGATGTTGAGATAACTAATGATGAGATAACTGATGATGGGATAACTAATGATGAGATAACTGATGTTGAGATAACTAATGTTGAGATAACTAATGAGGAGATAACTGATGTTGAGATAACTAATGATGAGATAACTGATGATGAGATAACTGATGATGGGATACCTGATGTTGAGATAACTGATGTTGAGATAACTAATGATGAGATAACTAATGAGGAGATAACTGATGTTGAGATAACTGATGATGAGATAACTGATGATGAGATAACTAATGATGAGATAACTAATGAGGAGATAACTGATGTTGAGATAACTAATGATGAGATAACTGATGATGAGATAACTGATGATGAGATAACTAATGATGAGATAACTGAGAGATACTGATGATGAGATACCTGATGTTGAGATAACTAATGATGATAACTAATGATGAGATAACTGATGTTGAGATAACTAATGATGAGATAACTGATGAGATAACTGATGATGATGGATGATAGATGAGATAACTGATGTTGAGATACTAATGATGAGATAACTAATGATGAGATAACTGATGTTGAGATAACTATGATGAGATACTGAGATAACTATGATGAGATAACTGATGTTGAGATAACTAATGAGATAACTGATGAGATACTGATGTTGAGATAACTGATGATTGAGATAACTAATGATGAGATAACTGATGTTGAGATAACTAATGATGAGATAACTATGATAACTGATGAGATAACTAATGAGGAGATAACTGATGTTGAGATAACTAATGATGATATAACTGATGTTGAGATAACTAATGATGAGATAACTGATGATGAGGATAACTAATGATGAGATAACTGATGTTGATAACTGATGTTGAGATAACTAATGTTGAGATAACTGATGTTGAGATAACTAATGATGAGATAATGATGATGATAACTGATGAGATAACTGATGTTGAGATAACTATGATGAGATAACTGATGAGATAACTATGATGATAACTGATGTGAGATAACTAATGATGAGATAACTAATGATGAGATAAATGATAAGATAACTGATGTTGAGATAACTAATGATGATGAGATAACTAATGATGAGATAACTGATGATGATGAGATAACTAATGATGAGATAACTGATGTTGAGATAACTAATGATGATAACTAATGAGAGATAACTGATGATAACTGATGATAACTGATGAAGATAACTGATGTTGAGATAACTAATGATGAGATAACTGATGATGAGATAACTAATGTCGAGATAACTAATGATGAGATAACTGATGATGAGATAACTAATGATGAGATAACTAATGATGAGATAACTGATGAGATAACTGTTGAGATAAACTAATGATGAGATAACTATGATGTTGAGATAACTGATGATGAGATAACTAATGAGGAGATAATGATGATGAGATAACTAATGATAGATAACTGATGTTGAGATAACTAATGATGAGATAACTAATGAGGATAAACTGATGTTGAGATAACTAATGATGAGATAACTAATGATGAGATAACTGAACTGATGTTGAGATAACTAATGATGAGATAACTAATGAGGAGATAACTGATGTTGAGATAACTAATGATGAGATAACTGATGTTGATGAGATAACTAATGATGAGATAACTGATGATGATGATAACTGATGATGAGATAACTGATGATTGAGATAACTGATGTTGAGATAACTGATGTTGAGATAACTAATGATGAGATAACTGATGATGGATACCTGATGTTGAGATAACTATGATGAATAACTGATGATGAAATACTGATGATGAGATAACTAATGATGAGATAACTGATGTTGAGATAACTGATGATGATGATAACTGATGATAACTGATGTGAGATAACTGATGTTGAGATAACTGATGATGATGAGATAACTAATGATGAGATAACTAATGATGAGATAACTGATGATGAGATAACTGATGATGAGATAACTAATGATGAGATAACTAATGATGAGATAACTGATGATAACTGATGTTGAGATAACTAATGTTGAGATAACTGATGTTGAGATAACTAATGATGAGATAACTGATGTTGAGATAACTAATGATGAGATAACTGATGTTGAGATAACTAATGATGAGATAACTGATGATGAGATAACTAATGATGTTGAGATAATGAGATGAATAACTGATGATTAACTGAATGTTGAGATAACTGATGTTGAGATAACTGATGTTGAGATAACTAATGATGAGATAACTAATGATGATAACTGAGATAACTAATGATGAGATAACTGATGATGAGATAACTAATGATGAGATAACTGATGTTGAGATAACTAATGAGATGATAACTGAGATAACTGATGTTGAGATAACTAATGATGAGATAACTGATGATGAGATAACTGATGATTGAGATAACTATGTTGATGATGAGATAACTGAGAGATAACTGATGTTGAGATAACTAATGATGAGATAACTGAATGATAACTGATGTTGAGATAACTAATGATGAGATAATAACTGATGATGAGATAACTAATGATGAGATAACTGATGTTGAGATAACTAATGATGAGATATGACTAATGAGGAGATAACTGATGTTGAGATAACTGATGATGAGATAACTGATGTTGAGATAACTAATGATGAGATAACTAATGAGGAGATAACTGATGTTGAGATAACTAATGATGAGATAACTGATGTTGAGATAACTAATGATGAGATAAACTGATGATGAGGATAACTATGATGAGATAACTGATGTTGAGATAACTAATGATGAGATAACTGATGATGATGAGATAACTGATGATGAGATAACTGATGTTGAGATAACTAATGATGAGATAACTGATGATGAGATAACTGAATGAAGATAAACTGATGTTGAGATAACTACTGATGAGATAACTAAATGAGATAACTGATGTTGAGATAACTAATGATGAGATAACTGAATGATGAGAGATAACTGATGTTGATGAGATAACTAATGATGAGATAACTGAATGATGGAGATAACTGATGTTGAGATAACTGATGATGATGAGATAACTGATGATTGAGATAACTATGATGAGATACTGATGATGAGATAACTGATGATGAGATAACTGATGATGAGATGATGATAACTGATGTTGAGATAACTGATGTTGAGATAACTGATGTGAGATGATGAGATAACTGATGATGGAGATAACTGATGTTGAGATAACTAATGATGAGAGATAACTAATGATGATGATAACTGATGAGATAACTGATGATAACTGATGATAACTAATGATGAGATAACTGATGATTGAGATAACTGATGATGAGATAACTGATGTTGAGATAACTGATGATGAGATAACTGAGATAACTAATGAGAGATAACTGATGTTGAGATAACTAATGATGAGATAACTAATGATGATAACTGAGATAACTGATGATGAGATAACTGATGTTGAGATGATAAGATAGATAACTGATGATGAGATAACTGATGTTGAGATGATGAGATAACTAATGAGATATGATGTGAGATAACTAATGATGAGATAACTGATGATGGGATAACTAATGATGAGATAACTGATGATGATACTGATGATACTGATGTATGATGTTGAGATAACTATGATGAGATAACTGATGAGATAACTGATGAGATAACTATGATGATAACTGATGAGATGATAACTGATGAGAGATAACTGATGATGAGATAACTGATGATGAGATAACTGATGATGAGATAACTGATGTTGAGATAACTGATGATGAGATAACTGATGATGAGAGATAACTGATGTTGAGATAACTAATGATGAGATAACTGATGATGAGATAACTGATGATGATGATGAGATAACTGATGATACTGATGTTGAGATAACTGATGTTGAGATAACTATGATGATGAGATAACTGATGATGAGATAACTGATGTTGAGATAACTGATGATGAGATAACTAATGATGAGATAACTGATGATGAGATAACTATGATGAGATAACTGATGATGAGATATGATGATGATGAGATAACTGATGTTGAGATAACTAATGATGAGATAACTGATGATTGAGATAACTGATGATGAGATAACTGATGTTGATGATAACTAATGATGAGATATGAGACTGATGAGATGATGAACTGATGTTGAGATAACTAATGATGAGATAACTGATGTTGAGATAACTAATGATGAGATAACTGATGATGGG
Organism: Hirundichthys speculiger; assembly: GCA_018398805.1. Lineage (NCBI taxonomy): Eukaryota > Metazoa > Chordata > Actinopteri > Beloniformes > Exocoetidae > Hirundichthys > Hirundichthys speculiger. The sequence goes on along the minus strand of JAGFBZ010000399.1, from coordinate 67,406 downwards.
ATACCTGATGTTGAGATAACTGATGATGGGATAACTGATGATGAGATAACTGATGATGGGATACCTGATGTTGAGGTTCACTGATGTTGAGATAACTAATGATGAGATAACTGATGATGGGATAACTGATGTTGAGATAACTGATGTTGAGATAACTGATGATGGGATAACTGATGATGAGATAACTGATGATGGGATACCTGATGTTGAGATAACTGATGTTGAGATAACTAATGATGAGATAACTGATGATGGGATAACTGATGTTGAGATAACTAATGATGAGATAACTGATGATTGATGATAACTGATGATGATGATAACTGATGATGGGATAACTGATGATGAGATAACTGAATGATGGGATAACTGATGTTGAGATAACTAATGATGATAACTGATGATGAGATAACTGATGATGATGAGATAACTGATGTTGAGATAACTAATGATTGAGATAACTGATGATGGGATAACTGATGATGAGATAACTGATGTTGATATAACTAATGATGATGATAACTGATGTTGAGATAACTGATGATGATGAGATAACTGATGATGGGATAACTGATGTTGAGATAAACTGATGATGAGATAACTATGATGAGATAACTGATGATGAGATAACTAATGATGAGATAACTGATGATGGGATAACTGATGTTGAGATAACTGATGATGAGATAACTGATGATGGAGAACTGATGATGAGATAATGATGATGATGAGATAACTGATGTTGAGATAACTGATGATGAGATAACTGATGATGAGATAACTGATGATGAGATAACTGATGATGATAACTGATGTTGAGATAACTGATGTGAGATAAATGATGATGAGATAACTGATGATGATAACTGATGTTGATAACTGATGATAATGATGATGATAACTGATGAGAGATAACTGATGTGAGATAACTGATGATGAGATAACTGATGATGAATAACTGATGATGATGATAACTAATGATGAGATAACTAATGATGGGATAACTGATGATGAGATAACTGATGATGGGATAACTGATGATGAGATAACTGATGATGAGATAACTAATGATGAGATAACTAATGATGGGATAACTGATGATGAGATAACTGATGATGGGATAACTGATGATGAGATAACTGATGATGAGATAACTAATGATGAGATAACTGATGTTGAGATAACTGATGATGAGATAACTGATGTTGAGATAACTGGTGATGAGATAACTGATGATGGGATAACTGATGTTGAGATAACTGATGATGGGATAACTAATGATGAGATAACTAATGATGAGATAACTGATGATGGGAAAACTGATGATGGGATAACTGATGATGAGATGTGAGATAACTAATGATGAGATAACTGATAATGAGATAACTAATGATGAGATAACTGATGATGAGATAACTGATGAGATAACTGATAGATAACTAATGATGAGATAACTGATGATGAGATAACTGATGATGGGATAACTAATGTTGAGATAACTAATGATGAGATAACTGATGATGAGATAACTAATGATGAGATAACTAATGATGAGATAACTGATGTTGAGATAACTGATGATGAGATAACTGATGTTGAGATAACTGATGTGAGATAACTGATTTGAACTGATGGGATAACTGATGTTGAGATAACTGATGATGGGATAACTGATGTTGAGATAACTAATGATGAGATAACTGATGATGAGATAACTAATGATGAGATAACTAATGATGAGATAACTGATGTTGAGATAATATGAGATAACTGATGATGAGATAACTGATGATGAGATAACTGATGATGAGATAACTAATGATGAGATAACTGATGTTGAGATAACTGATGATGAGATAACTGATGATGAGATAACTGATGTTGAGATAACTGATGATGAGATAACTGATGTTGAGATAACTGGTGATGGGATAACTGATGTTGAGATAACTGATGATGGGATAACTGATGTTGAGATAACTAATGATGAGATAACTGATGATGGGATAACTGATGTTGAGATAACTAATGTTGAGATAACTAATGATGAGATAACTAATGATGAGATAACTAATGATGGTTTTATATGTGTTCCCTCTTTTGTTTTCGTCACGTTTTGCGTATTTTTACCAGCTGATGATCCTCCAAGACGGTGTTAATCTCAGAGACCTGAAATCCTTCAAAAGCTGTTTTTGTTTTGTTTTTTTTTAACTTAATTTGTATTTTTTTTATCCCTGTTATTCTATTATTTGGTTGCTAACTGAATTTAATTTATATTAATGTCTATATGTATATTCAGAGCTGTTTCTGGCTTTAACAGATGATGAACTACACTGGGCCCCAGTAGCCACTAGGGGGCCCCACAGTTACCAGGTCAGCCTCATTACAATTCAGTTAGACAATTATTGTATATTTGTTTTTAGCAATTCTGCAAAATTGTGAAGTCTCTTGCAAATTATATGATATAAATGATATATTCATTATTTGTTAACTTGCATTAAATTTCTCTTAAATATGGTTTATGGTGTCAGAAATTCTAAGCTTTTAGTTTTTCTTTGAAATTCAAAGAAACGATTTCTGAGTTTTCTTTTTTTTCTTTTTTTTTGGGGGGGGAGTTTCACAAAGTCAAACTTCACCAACTTGTTAATTCAAAGCCTTATTTTAAAAATTAATCAAACTAATAGAATTATTTATTTATTTTACAATTTTATTTTACAATTTTTGTTAGGATATTCTGAGGTCACAATATCCAAGTTTTTTCTTTTGTATCATTTGTGTTTATTTAAATTTTTTTTTAATCAGATTTGATAAATTCTGACTTCCGAGAAGTTTCAGGTGTATTTATAAAAATCACAATGTCAGGTTTTGGGGTTTGTTATTATTTTTATATCTAGTTTTTACTCATTTGCTCCCCTATAGTGATAAATTAGCATTTTATAAAGTCCAAATTTAAATTCATAACATCTGAAATTGTGCGTGTCTGTGTGGGGTGGGGGGGTTAAACTCCAGATTTACTGACCCTAACCTTGTTTCTACCCTTAAATCATCTGCGGACCATCTTTAAGGTCCCCCCCTGGTCCTGGTCCCCCCCTGGTCCCCCCTGGTCCCCCCCTGGTCCTGGTCCCCCCCTGGTCCTGGTCCCCCCCCGGACCCTGAAAAAGCTCCAGCCGCCCCTGTGAACATCAGGATCAGACTCATCTGCGTTACCATAGAGTCTAATGATGAAGTCCCGGTTCTGCACTACCGGACCTTCTGGGTCCCCCCCCCCCCCTTCCCCCTCCTCCACCGGCATCCCGGAGCTCAGAACCGCTTCCTCACCTGAATTTTCCGTTAAGTAGGAAACCCCCTTCAGAACCAGCAGCAGCCCGCCGAACAGGCAGATCTGGACCAGCAGCGACTCCTTCCGCCTCCTCCGCCTCGCGTTGACCCGCTTCTGGTTCGGCGTCGCTCCATTCCGGTGTCGGATACCCGGCAGAGACATCCCCGCTCCGGCTGCCTCATCCATGCGGATTCCCCGAAGTCCGCCTCCCCCCCCTCCTCCTCCTCCTCCCCCCCCGCCGCCGCCGTCCACGTTAAAAAGAAATAAATGTAAAAAACCCAAAACACGCAGAAGAGAAACCGACGTCCTCCGTTAATTCCCGGTGGAAGCGGCTCCGTTGTCCCCCGGTGACGGGCGGAAAAGTGCAGCCGCAGGGGGGTGAGGGGGGGTGGGGGGGTTACAAAGTTGTAAAACCGATACCACCGGAGCGCCGCGGGGGCAAAGACGGCGGACCGGACCGGACCGGACCGGTGACTGGAGCTGGACGAGCCGCTGCCGCTGCTCAGATCATGTTGAGATGAGACTCAGACTGGAGAGAAGCGGCGGGCTGCACGAGCGCTCCATCGTCCCTCCGCTGAGGGGGGGGGGGGGGGAGGCGCGCGCACAGTCAAGCCCGCGAAAAAGACAAGAAAAAAAACAAATGAAGCAGTAGCTGAGCTATCTGCTAAACTCTCCCTTCATTCAGCTTCTTTCGCCTAATTTAAAGAAGAATTGAATTTTTTTATTAATTTTTTTATTTTATTTTTACGTCCAAGTTCTGAACACGACGTTGAAACAAAGTGAGTGATAGAAAAACGTCCCGGCAGCTTCTGTAAATGTTTGCTTAAGTGACTAAACCCAAGAACAATTTAAAGCAGGAGTAACGGAAGTCGCAGTTCCCCCGTCGACCACTAGGTGCTGGCGCCAAAACAGCGACTCTGCTTCGATTCCACGTCAAATGTCCAACTTTACCAGAAACAAACACACTCAGAGCGTAGTTAAGTAGATTTCACATCCATGGCAACTGTACGGGGGAATCTTTTTCTTTCGTAACACATCAGATAAATTTATATCCGTCCATCATCCAGAACCGTTTAGTCCTTGCTAGGACCACGGGGATCTGCTGGAGCCCCTCCCAGCTGTCTTTGTGAAGGGCGGGGGTGGAAATTTAGAAAAAGCTGCTAATTTATGTGTGATTAACGTACTGTAATTTGACCGGCAGCTGGCATAGCCAACAGCTAGCATAGACAACAGCTGGCATAGCCAACAGCTGGCAGAGCCAACAGCTAGCATAGCCAACAGCTAGCATAGCCAAGCAGGCATAGCCAACAGCTAGCATAGCCAACAGCTAGCATATCCAACAGCTAGCATAGCCAACAGCTGCCAAAGCCAACAGTTGCCATAGCCAACAGCTAGCATAGCCAACAGTTGGCATAGCCAACAGCTAGCATAGCCAACAGCTAGCATAGCCAACGACTGGCATAGCCAACAGCTGGTATAGCCAACAGCTAGCATAGCCAACAGCTGGCATAGCCAACAACTGGCATAGCCAACAGCTGGCATAGCTAAAAGCTGGCATAGCCAGCAGCTGGCAAAGCCAACAGCTGGCAGAGCCAACAGCTAGCATAGACAACAGCTGCCATAGCCAACAGCTAGCATAGCCAATAGCTGCCATAGCCAACAGCTAACATAGCCAACAGCTGGCATAGCCAGCAGCTGGCAAAGCCAACAGCTGGCAGAGCCAACAGCTAGCATAGATAACAGTTGGCATAGCCAACAGCTGGCATAGCCAACAGCTGGCATAGCCAACAGCTGGCATAGCCCAAAGCTAGCATAGCCAACAGCTGGCATAGCCAACAACTGGCATAGCCAACAGCTAGCATAGCCAACAGCTAGCATAGCCAACAGCTAGCATAGCCAAAAGCTGGCATAGCCAACAGCTAGCATAGCCAAGAGCTGGCATAGCCAACAGCTGGCATAGCCAGCAGCTAGCATAGCCAACAGCTAGCATAGCCAACAGCTGGCATAGCCAGCAGCTAGCATAGCCAACAGCTAGCATAGCCAACAGCTGGCATAGCGAACAGCTGCCATAGCCAACAGTTAACATAGCCAACAGTTGGCATAGCCAACAGCTGGCATAGCCAACAGCTAACATAGCCAACAGCTAGCATAGCGAACAGCTAGTATAGCCAACAGCTGGCATAGCCAACAGCTAACATAGCCAACAGCTAGCAGACTAACACAAATTCAAAAACATCTATCGTTTATTCAATCTTAAATTAAACTTTCTGAACTTTGATGCCACGTTGAAGGGGCGTGGCCTCCTCTGGCTGCAGGGGTGGGGTCGTACTGTTTCATAACAGCCCGAACAAAAGGACTGAGAACCGTTATGGGAGCGTTTCCTTCGTGGATGCCGGTAACGTTCCCGTTGGGCTGCTGAGGCTTCTCTTGATGAAACGTTTCCAGTCTGAAGCCACAGATTTCTCAGTGAAACGTTTCTCTCTCTTTGTGGCAGTAAAGCAAAATCCAAAACTATTTACTGATTGTTCATTCGATGTAAATAAAAAAATAAACTTGTAGGCCTGACGCTGCTCTTCCAGGAGGAGGTTTGGTGAATTTGTTCGCGGCATCTAAACAGTCTTGTTTATGGCTACAGAACAAAAGTAGTTTGAGTGTTTGTTGAAATAAAAGTTTCACGTTGTCCCACAAGCTTGTGGTCAAAGTTACCTGCTATTTCAAGACCGATATGTAGAGCAAGTAGAGCAAGTAGAGCAAGTAGAGCATGATGGGTAGTGGAACCGAAACCAGCCACCAGGAAACCAGAACACTGAGCTTTGGCAGAAAGTAGGCATTTAGTCTTTAGTTTTATCAACACATTTGAAAGTCTGCGAGGTTCACGTGGACGCAACCATAAACTTCTGGTCTTCGCTCTGGTCCGCTGGACATCAGCTTCTGGACCAGAACTCGACTGATGGAGATCCACTCTTGTTTCATTGATGGCCTGACTGGATCACGGTTTAGAACTATTTGTGATTTTCTCCTTGTCCACCTGCCTGAGCTCAGGTTCTTGATGGAGGTCTAGACGGTTCTGGTGTTGGTTTCTTCACTCGATGGATGATCGATTTTCCAGATTTCCCCAAAGACTGAAAGGGACTTCAGAGAAGACAACTGGTCCTGTCCAGTTCCTGATGGAGCACCATGTAGGACCAAAGACGTGAAGAGCTGAAGTTTGGGATCCCTGGACAGGGAACTCAGAAAACCAAAACCAGAAACGATCTCAGTCCAGATTTGGTCCAGAAACTGATCCTGATCCCGCCAGACTGGACTGGACATGTTTGGACGAAGAAGGGTTAAAACTATAAATGCTAAAGGAAACATGAGCAGCTAGCCCCGCCCCTTCCCCTCATCACAGGCGTAAACCAACCATTCCCCGTCAGTGATTGGCTGCAGCAGCGTTTGCTCTGGTTTGGGGGCGGGGCTGATAATCACAGATCGTAACTAAAGTGATCCCTTTATTTTCACGGTTAATGGGGACCGGGGACACACACACACCATTACCCATAAGGCCACATCACTACCCATAAGGCCACACCATTACCCATAAGGCCACATCATTACCCATAAGGCCACACCATTACCCATAAGGCCACATCATTACCCATAAGGCCACACCATTACTCATAAGGCCACACCATTACCCATAAGCCCACACCATTACCTATAAGGCCACATCATTACCCATAAGCCCACACCATTACCCATAAGGCCACATCATTACCCATAAGGCCACATCATTACCCATAAGGCCACACCATTACCCATAAGGCCACACCATTACCCATAAGGCCACATCATTACCCATAAGGCCACACCATTACCCATAAGGCCACATCATTACCCATATGAACACACCATTACCCATAAGGCCACATCATTACCCATATGAACACACCATTACCCATAAGGCCACATTATTACCCATAAGGCCACACCATTACCCATAAGGCCACATCATTACCCATAAGGCCACACCATTACCCATAAGGCCACACCATTACCCATAAGGCCACATCATTACCCATAAGGCCACATTATTACCCACAAGGCCACATCATTACCCATAAGGCCACACCATTACCCATACGGCCACACCATTACCCATATGGCCACACAATTACCCACAAGGCCACACCATTACCCATAAGGCCACATCAGTACTCATAAGGCCACACAATTACCCATACGGCCACAAAATTACCCACAAGGCCACACCATTACCCATAAGGCCACATCAGTACTCATAAGGCCACACAATTACCCATAAGGCCACATCATTACCCATAAGCCCACACCATTACCCATAAGGCCACACCATTACCCATAAGGCCACACATTACCCATAAGGCCACACCATTACCCATAAGGCCACATAAGGCCACATCATTACCCATAAGGCCACACCATTACCCATAAGGCCACATCATTACCCATAAGGCCACACCATTACCCATAAGGCCACATCATTACCCATAAGGCCACACCATTACCCATAAGGCCACACCATTACCCATAAGGCTACATCATTACCCATAAGGCCACACCATTACCCATAAGGCTACATCATTACCCATAAGGCCACATCATTACCCATAAGGCCACATCATTACCCATAAGACCACCTTCCTAAAGGGGCCACGCTGGCTCACAGCATTTCTTCGCTGCGAGAGAACGCGCACAACGTCCTGTGATGTTTCTACGTTTTTTTTCTTGATTTTTTATTATATTATATATTTCTGAAAAATCCGCGAATAGCTAAAACAGCGGATCCTAAAGCGTGAATCGGCGAGGGATCACTGTAATATTGTTTTGGCTCTGCGAGCGTGTAGAGTCGCTCATCTTTAATCGGTAGCGTCTCCGTTGGTGAGGCCGTCCCTGAATCCGTCCCATGATGCTTTAGTGTCCCAGACCACCTTCAAGTGTCTCCTCAGCGGTTGGATCTGGACCCGTCCTGGAGGACGTTCAGACCTCCAAGGATGAGCTGTACTGGTTTCTCTGGTTTCACTGGAGATGTTGTCACTGCAGATCTGGACCACAGATTCCAGCGTGTTTCCTGTTGTTTTTATTTTTTTATTTTTTAGACTTCGGAGCCATGAATAATCCTTCATCCCGGCCGAGAGGGTCCCTTCATTGTCGAGCCTGAGGTTTCATATAAATAGCACTGGAAAGTTTCCAGCCAGAGTGGAAAAAGTGGTCGGGGCTCTGGCCAACTCCGCTTTATTAACCCTTCACGGCGTGACGGCCGCGAGCGAAAGTTAGTACCCCCTCTAATAATCCGTAAAAACAGAATCTGACAGTCGCGGCTCTGAGGCAGAAACGGTCTCAAACCAACAGAAATAAACAGAAATAATCAATCGATCTCTACCAGGATCAGACCTCCATGAAGCTGCTCCAAACATTCAGACTGACTGTGAAGCACGGCGGTGGACGCGTCATGGTCCGGGGTTCCAGCACCCGGACACCTGAGTGTCACCGAGCAGGACGGGAACTCCTCCGTTCACCAGAACATTCTGGAGAGAAACGTCCAGTCCGTCCGTCCGTCTGGCAGCTGAAGCTCGGCTGAAAACGGGTCACGTGACAGGAAGTGACCTCGAACATGGCGGCAGATCCGCACCGGGATGGATGAGAAACGCAGCCGTCGAGGTCCTGGAACGTTCCGGTCAAAGTCCAGAGTTCTGAAGGTCCACAACCCTCCAAGAACTGAAGAAAAACCAGAAACCTACTAGGAGTGAGTATTGGCAAGGACCTCACAATACAATATTTATCATGATACTTGGGTCATGATACAATATTATCGCGACATCACGATATATTGTGATATTTTTTCCCAGTTAATATCGCAATACATCGTGATATCGCGGTATCGTGATAATATTGTATCGTGACTAGGGGTGAGTATTGGCAAGGACCTCACAATACAATATTTATCATGATACTTGGGTCATGATACAATATTATCACGACATCACGATATATTGTGATATTTTTTCCCAATTAATATCGCAATACATCGTGATATCGCGGTATCGTGATAATATTGTATCGTGACTAGGGGTGAGTATTGGCAAGGACCTCACAATACAATATTTATCATGATACTTGGGTCATGATACAATATTATCGCGACATCACGATATATTGTGATATTTTTTCCCAGTTAATATCGCAATACATCGTGATATCGCGGTATCGTGATAATATTGTATCGTGACTAGGGGTGAGTTTTGGCAAGGACCTCACAATACGATATGTATCATGATACTTGGGTCACGATTAGGGTGTGAAAAAAAAGATCGATTTGGCAATATATCGCGATTTTCGGCCGACCGATATAATATCGATTTTTCAGCTCCTAATATAAATTTTTTTACAATGCTGTCAGTATGTTGTTATGGTTACTTAAATGTGCAAAACACTAATAATAAACAATAAATAGGTTGTTTTGAAGCAAATAGTTTTGACTCAATTTGTCCTCTGAATGATCAATATCATCTGATGAACATATACAGCAACTTGATTTTTCATCTCTACTTTTAACTTTGATATTAACTGGGTAGAATATCGCAATATATCGTGATATTGCGATATCATGATAATATTGTATCGTGACTAGGGGTGAGTATTGGCAAGGACCTCACAATACAATATTTATCATGATACTTGGGCCACGATTAGGGGCGTGAAAAAAAAAATCGATTTGGCAATATACCGCGATTTTCGGCCGCCCAATATAATTTCGATTTTTCAGCTCTTAATATCGATTTTTTAGGAAAATTCATGTATTAGACGCATTGTGAATACTGCAACCTACTGCATAAATAGGTTGTTTTGAAGCAAATAGTTTTGACTAGAGGTCTTCACGGGTCCACTTTCATGGACCCGAACCTGAATGGACTTGTGAAAATTCGACCCGAAACCGACCCGACCCGAGTTTTTAGTTTGCGACCACGAACTGAACCGAGTTACCTGAATAGAACCGAGACAATCCAGCCCATAGTTGCTCATGTTAAAGTTGTCTAGCGTTGAATAAAACTTGATTTTCTTACCTAAAGTTGTCTTCTTCTACCGGTTCAGTTGCTACATAGGCTACGTGATGTAAACAACAATAAATCCACGTCGTTATTTTCTTTGTGGATACAGATGCTATTGGTAGCAACTGCTAACGCAAATAGTTGTCTTCTTCTACCGGTTCAGTTGCTACATAGGCTACGTGATGTAAACAACAATAAATCCACGTCGTTATTTTCTTTGTGGATACAGATGCTATTGGTAGCAACTGCTAACGCAAATAGTTGTCTTCTTCTACCGGTTCAGTTGCTACATAGGCTACGTGATGTAAACAACAATAAATCCATGTTGTTATTTTCTTTGTGGATACAGATGCTATTGCTAGCAGCTGCTAACGCTAATAGCCTACACCGGTCAGGACGTGTCGTGAATATGTTCTCTCATCCAGCGTTGTCATGTTGTGCTTTACAGCTGCCGGGCAAACCGCTAATAACACGCAAATAACACGCTACGGCAACACGATTGTTTCATGATAAACACGCCACGTTAATGAATAATTAATTAAACTGCCCCGAGTCCTGACATTAGCTGCCACCGCTAATATCTTTACCTCTCTGGAGTAAACGTGGACCCAGCCTGTCAGAGAGCACCGACCGGACCCGAGACTAACCCGGAAGAACCCGGAGTCACGTCTTTTGAATGGACCCGAGACCCGATTCGGGTCGGGTCGGAACCTCGGGTTTTTGGGTTGTTCCGAAGACCTCTAGTTTTGACTCGATTTGTCCTCTGAATGATCAATATCATCTGATGAACATATACAGCAACTTGATTTTTCATCTCTGCTTTTAATTTTGATATTAACTGGGTAGAATATCGCAATATATCGTGATATCGTGATAATATTTTATCGTGACCCAAGTATCATGATAAATATTATATTGTGAGGTCCTTGCCAATACTCGCCCCTAGTCACGATACAATATTATCGCGATATCGCGATGTATTGGGATATTAACTGGGTAGATTATCACAATATATCGTGATATCGCGTTAATATTGTATCGTGACCCAAGTATCATGATACATATTGTATTGTGAGGTCCTTGCCAATACTCACCCCTAGTCACGATACAATATTATCGCGATATCACGATATATTGTGATATTAACTGGGTAGATTATCACAATATATCGTGATATCGCAATAATATTGTATCGTGACCCAAGTATCATGATACATCCCAGTACACATGTGTACATTGTGAGGTCCTTGCCAATACTCACCCTTTAGTCACGATACAATATTATCAAGATATCACGATATATTGCGATATTCTACCCAGTTAATATCAAAATTAAAAGCAGAGATGAAAAATCAAGTTGCTGTATATGTTCATCAGATGATATTGATCATTCAGAGGACAAATTGAGTCAAAACTATTTGCTTCAAAACAACCTATTTATTGTTTATTATTAGTGTTTTTATAAATTTAAGTAACTATTACAACATACTGACAGCATTTAAAAAAAAACTTATATTAGGAGCTGAAATATCGATCAATTATATTGGGCATCCGAAAATCGCGATATATTGCCAAACCGATTTTTTTTTTCACACCCCTACAAACTACTGCTGGTTAACGCTGCTAAAGGAGCATCTTTAATCTACTTTAATCCTTATCATTATTATTTAAATGATTGTCTGTGTGATACCTTTTGTTCTTCCAGGTTTCATTTTTGATAAATAAACAACATCAAGGTGAAGAAAGTTCCAGGCTGTTCTGACATTAAGACTGTTTTTATGTTACAAAAACACGTCATTAATAACTCGTTAGCAGGGAGCTGCAGAGCAGGAGGTCTGGGCCACCTCTGGAGGTTCTGGAGCCTTTACGGGTCCGGCAGGACCGTCCTGTTGGTCAGACGGAGCTCAGAGTTCAGCTGGACCGAGAGCTGAGGAGTTACTGAACGAGATCAAATCCAAACCTCCCAGACACAGAAAAGAGAAGAAAAAAAAACAACAAGGGGAAGGAGGGAAGAGGAAGGAGGGGGGGGGACAAATTAAATCCAGTTAAATTGTTTTTCCATAGCCAGTGGGCTTGGCACCGGCCTCTCACACACACACCAGATGTAGATAAGTTGTAGAGGAGACGAACCAGAACCAGCCAGATGCAGGAGAATTCCTGGAATTTAACCCACTTCTGCCAGTCTGGGTGACATGATCCCCCCCACTGCCCCCCGCCGTCCCCCCCGCCGCCGCCCAGCGGACCAGGATGTCCCCCCGAAGATGCTCAGACCGCCGCCGCCGTCTCCAGACGAGCTCCTGGAGGAACCGGTCCACGCCTGGATGGAGACGGCTGCAGTTCCTGCAGTGACCACCGGTGGTGTCGCTGCTCCAACTGAACCGTCTGATGACCCGTTTTGGTCTCCAGAACTGAGGTTTTATGGACCTCATGGGTTTAAATCAGAGCCGTCCTGATACCTTGTTACCTGATACCCTGTAGATGGTCTCACTGAGACCACACGTCCTGGTGGTCCAACCAGCGTGTCCATGTCCCAGATCTCAGCTTCACAGTTCATTCTAGTTCATTCTAGTTATGGACGTTAGTTATGAACGTTAGTTATGAACGTTAGTTATGGACGTTAGTTATGAACGTTAGTTATGAACGTTAGTTATGAAAGTTAGTTATGGACGTTAGTTATGAACGTTAGTTATGGACGTTAGTTATGAACGTTAGTTATGAACATTAGTTATGAACGTTAGTTATGAACGTTAGTTATGAACATTAGTTATGGACGTTAGTTATGAACGTTAGTTATGAAAGTTAGTTATGGACGTTAGTTATGAACGTTAGTTATGAACGTTAGTTATGAACGTTAGTTATGAACGTTAGTTATGAACGTTAGTTATGAACGTTAGTTATGAACGTTAGTTATGAACAATAGTTATGAACGTTAGTTATGAACGTTAGTTATGAACATTAGTTATGAACGTTAGTTATGAACGTTAGTTATGAACGATAGTTATGAACGTTAGTTATGAACGTCAGTTATGAACATTAGTTATGAACATTAGTTATGAACGTTAGTTATGAACGTTAGTTATGAACGTCAGTTATGAACATTAGTTATGAACATTAGTTATGAATGTTAGTTATGGACGTTAGTTATGAACTAGGGCTGTCAAAGTTAACACGTTAACGCAAAATAATTTTAACGCAACTAATTTTTTTAACGCGTATTAACGCGCCTGGCCGTTTGATGTACAATAGTAGAGAGGAGAGTAGGTTTAATGAGCCTCGGACCCCGCCGTAGTTGTAGTCCTCCGTAGTTTGTCAAAACAGGAAGCCATGCACTGATGTCGACGCCCATGCCGCAGACAGACAGACGTGAACAAACCGTGGATACAAAAGATACTATCTTGAATGGTAAGTTCAGCTTCAAAACCTTGCCTGATGGCTAACTCCACAAGATAAATGTTGTTTGTGTTTGCTGTCGATGTGAATTTAGTTACCACCGGAGTCCCGACTACTGAAATATCACTTGTCGGCTAATTAGAGCGCTGATGCAGAGAGGCCCCCCCCCCCCCCCCCCCCCCCCCCGTTTGAAGCAAACCGTGAAAAATATTTTGTATGAAGAACATAAGAGAAAATATTGAGTATATATATATATATATATATATATATATATATATATATATATATATATATATACACAAGTATGTACACAAGGCAATTCAAAGTGCTTTACAGATGCATAAAATCACAAGAAGGCAAATAGAATCATTCCATACAAGCATAAAAATAATCAATAATAAATACAATTAATTAACAAAAAAATTAATTAATTAAATTAAAAATGAAGAGTGCAGATAAAATCCTTCCAGTCATCATCTTCACATCTAAACAGAACTGTTTTCAGTCTGGATCTGAACATTGTCAGAGTTCAGGTCTGTCTCACATATTCTGGAAGACTGGTCCACATTTTAGGAGCATAAAACTGAAATGCAGCTTCACCTTGTTTAGTCCTGCCTCTGGACACCAGCAGGAGACCACTACCTGAGGTTCTCAGAGTCCAGGTTGGTTCATATGGATCTAACATGTCAGAGATGGACTTTGGAGCCATGAAGAGACTTGAACACAAGTAGAGCTGTTTTAAAGTCTATTCTCTGAGTGACAGGAAGCCAGAGACCTCAGGACTGGACTAATATGGTCATATTTCCTGGTTCTAGTCAGGACTCGTATTAATAAGAGTAATACAACTTGAAAAAAATCTGTATAAGGTAGATTTAGAACAGATAAAAATATGCGATTAATTTGTGATTAATCATGATTAACTATTGACAGTCATGCAATTAATCTAATTAATTAATTTGAGAAATTGACAGCCCTTTTATGAACATTAGTTATGAACGTTAGTTATGAACGTTAGTTATGAACGTTAGTTATGAACATTAGTTATGAACTTTAGTTATAAACGTTAGTTATAAACAATAGTTATGAACGTTAGTTATGAACATTAGTTATGGACGTTAGTTATGAACGTTAGTTATGAACGTTAGTTATGAACGTTAGTTATGAACATTAGTTGTGAACATTAGTTATGAACATCAGTTATGAACATTAGTTGTGAATGTTAGTTATGAACGTTAGTTATGAACGTTAGTTATGAACGTTAGTTATGAACATTAGTTATGAATGTTAGTTATGAACATTAGTTGTGAATGTTAGTTATGAACGTTAGTTATGAACATCAGTTATGAACATTAGTTATGAACGTTAGTTATGAACGTTAGTTAAGAACGTTAGTTATGAACGTTAGTTATGAACATTAGTTATGAACGTTAGTTATGAACGTTAGTAAAACGTTAGTTATGAACGTTAGTTATGAACGTTAGTTATGAACATTAGTTATTTACATTAGTTATGAACATTAGTTATGTACATTAGTTATGTACATTAGTTATGAACATTAGTTATGTACATTAGTTATGTACATTAGTTATGAACATTAGCTATGAAAATTAGTTATGAACGTTAGTTGTGAACATTAGTTGTGAACATTAGTTATGAACATTAGTTATTTACATTAGTTATTAACATTAGTTATGTACATTAGTTATGTACATTAGTTATGAACATTAGTTATGTACATTAGTTATGTACATTAGTTATGAACATTAGTTATGTACATTAGTTATGTACATTAGTTATGAACATTAGCTATGAAAATTAGTTATGAACATTAGTTATGAACATTAGTTGTGAATATTAGTTATGTGGATGGACATCATCAGAAGAACATGGAAATGCTGTAGGTCCAGTTTCAAACTCTTTATGGCAGAAACCAGCAGCGACCAGTTCAGATGACTGGACAGGATCAAAGACGCCGTCAGAGGGACGTACAGGACCCGTCCTACTTCAACATCTACAGCTTAGGTTTCCGTGACAAAAATTTCCTGAACTCTGGAGGAAGTCCAGACCTTTAGGTCTCTGAAGTTCATCAACAGTCTGAGTCCAGCTGGATGGAGGACGTGGATCCGTTTGATCAGGACACGTTGGAGCTGCAGGACCGTTTAAAGGTTTCCAGATCAGTTAAGATAGACGAGACTAAGCTAGGCTGACTGACTCTGGACCAGCAGGGACTCTGAACTGGAACCAGCAGGGACTCTGCTGGCTGAGATTAAAAAGAACTGGCTCTTTGACGGTTACCATGGTGATGATGTTTGACACAGATCAGATGAACTGAAGGGTCACTGACGTTCAGAGACTCTAATATCCAGATACCTGAGTCTTCAGGTTCAGTCCTCGTTAAAATAAAACCATAAACATGTTTGGTTTGACTGACGGCTCATTAAGGTCCATGAAGTCGTCATCACTTCAAAAAAACAACCCGAGCAAACATCTGACAGCATCATCGTTCTGATTTAAAGCTAATATGGCTCCTAACAGACCGTCTACAGGAGGGTCTCCAGCTCCAGTCCTGGCTACTGGAACCACTGGAACCACTGGGGGCCACTGGGGGCCACTGGGGGCCACTGGGGCTGCTGGGGGCCACGCTGCAGTCATCCATCAATCATCTAGACCCGTTTAATCCTCTGCAGGGTCTCAGGGATCTGCTGGAGTCTGTCCAGCTCTCTTCAGGTCTACAGTCAGGGGTCCACCTGGACAGGTTTCCAGTTCATCACCTGGACCACATGAACCCTCCCAGTCCCTCCTCCAGGTGATCTAGTACCACCAGAACCTGGAGGAAACCCACCCAGAAAGACCTGCTGAGATCCAGACCAGGAACCTTCTAGACCACCAGGACGTCCTGCTGCAGTCCCTGCAGAGGAAGGCTGCGGTTCTGACCCAGTTCAGCTCCGCTACCTGGCCAGCAGACGTATCTGGGTCAGGTGCTGAACGCCACCTCGGCGTGAAGAAACCTCAGCTCAGCAGCGCTGGAGGAGGGGGGGGGGGGGGGCGGTCCAGGAATAGTTCTGCCTGAACTAAAAAAGAAGCGAAGCTGCCGTCAGGGAGGAACAGAGCAGGTGGACGAGCATCTGGAGCTGCAGAACCGGTGGTTCTGAGTCCGGTTTCAGGGTTCTGCTGCATCTTCTCAGTTCTGCCCACAAACCTCCTCCAGGACGGAGGTCCAGGACGGAGGTCCAGGACGGAGGTCCAGGACTCGTGACGGTCTCCACGTCGTCGTCCTGAACCAGCGTCAGAGCGAATTCTGAGGCGTCCAAACTCATCTGTCCCGCAGCATGATGCAGCCGCCCCCGTGCTTCACAGTTGGGGTCTACAGGCTCCGCCCCTTTACCCTCCCATCAACGATCATGACGACCAAACGTCAAACCACAGAACACGTGTTTGTGTCGTCTTCGTGTTGATACGACCTCAAATCAACGTCACCATTAATTCCAACTTCATCAGGATTTTTTTATTTATTTTAATTTTAAAAATGATAAACAATAAAAACATCTTTGTGATTAACTACTGATGTAACATTTCAACTGTAATAAAATGACTTTATGCTTAATCATTATTGTCCTGAATTTAAAATGGTTAAAACAAAAAAGGTTTTAGAGCAGGTGCTGAGGCTCATCATGATGCTGCCGCCGCCGTGCTTCACAGTTCAGATGGTCGTCTGCAGGTTTCCCGGTTTCTTTTCCTCCAGAACAACGACGTTTCACGACCGAACGGTTCACCTGCCGTCTAAAAAATGAACATCTTTGTCTCCAAACTGTGACGTGACCTTTCGTCAGAACTGTCACTTTATGCTCATTTGAATAAAAAACCAAAAACCACTATAATTTATTAAAAAGTTATTTATTACATATTCCTTTCTTATTCTGAGAGTGTTACCACCTGCCGGAACAAAATTCCTTGTATGTGTAAACGTACTTGGCGATTAAAAAACGATTCTGATTCTGAATAAGAGGCGGAGCCTCTTTTACGCGTTGAAGGTCTCTCGCTAACCGCTCAACGGTTTAAACTGAATCCATGAAGGCGCGTTTGAAAACAACCGACTGAGAGAGAAGCTGCAGACCAGCTGAGAGCTCTGAGTGACAGCCGGGGGTTGCCGTGGTGACGAGCTCTGAGTGACAGCCGGGGGTTGCCGTGGTGACGAGCTCTGAGTGACAGCCGGGGGTTGCCGTGGTGAGCAGAACTGCAACTTTCTATTTGATTCAGACTGAAAATGCAGGAAAACCACAATTTAAAAAGACACCCCCCCCCCCAGTGTGATGTTTGTGTTTCGTGAGTAAAGTTTAAAGTTTAAAACTCCTCTGGTTCTGTGTTGGACTCTTCTCTAACCAGAGGTTCCTGCAGACGTCCATGATAACTGATTAAACAGTGTTTAACAAAAACATTTTCTTTTTTAATCTTCAGCTTCATCCACTCGACTCACCCATAAATAAAACTTTTATTTTTAAAATGACATTTGCTATCGTCCCTTCCAGCAGTCCCAGCGGGTCCAGGCTCAGATCTGGACCGAGCAGGTAGACAGGAAGTGAAACAGCAACATGGATCAGGTGCAGGTGTTTACGGTGGACGTGGACCCTGGTGGACGTGGACCCTGGTGGACGTGGACCCTGGTGGACGTCTGTGAGCTCGTGATGGGTTGCTTTTTAAAGCTGAATGACACATTCGTTGTGGTTTCTGGGTCCTGAGCGAAGCGTCCACGCAGAAAGAAAACGGGTCGCAGAGACATTTCAGTTTGACCTTTAAAGACACAGAAGCCGGCGTTTTTAAAAACAGGCTACAGGCGAACGATGGCACCGGTCCGGCGGTGGCGTCGCTGCTGCAGCTGACGGACCGCTCTGTCCTTTTTTTCTTTTTGCTACATTTTGCTGATCCAATCTGATGCTGGAGGACAGGATGAGGACACCAGCGAGGGGACGGCGAGGACGCTGCTGACGACAGGACGATGGTGGGAGAACAAAGATGGAGGATCCCTGAGGAGACCGGATCACCGTCCTGCACCTGTCAGGATCAACAACAAGGGAAGAGCGTCATCATTGGTCGGTGATGTCATACGCTAACGTTAGCAGCCCGTCTGCTAATCATGACTTTAGGAACGTCCAGATCTGTCCATCAACCCGAACCAATCAAACTGCAGTCAGAAGCAGTGGAGGACTATAAGGAACATCTGGATGAATCTGGTGTCAAAATAAAGGCGACACTTGTGAGACGACAGCTTTATTTTTTATTTTACCAGAACAGAGAAAAAGATGGAACAGCAGAAATATGGAAAAAAAACTTTTAGCTTTTGGTTTCATATCGTGAAAACCTAAAGAGACGAGAACATGTCACCATTTATTCCACAAAGATTGACATTTAGTCCCACCTGATGTCAAGGATTAACTTGATTTATCCAACATATATGCTAGTCCTTTACGGCGCTAGTCCTTCACCGCGCTAGTCCTTCACCGTGCTAGTCCTTCACCGCGCTAGTCCTTCACCGCGCTAGTCCTTCACCGCGCTAGTCTTTACTGCGCTAGTCCTTCACTGCGCTAGTCCTTCACTGCGCTAGTCCTTTACTGCGCAAGTCCTTCACCGCGCTAGTCCTTCACCGCGCTAGTCCTTCACCCTACCGGTCCTTCACCGCGCTAGTCCTTCACCGCGCTAGTCCTTTACTGCGCAAGTCCTTCACCGTGCTAGTCCTTCACCGCGCTAGTCCTTCACCCTACCGGTCCTTCACCCCGCTAGTCCTTCACCGCGCTAGTCCTTCACTACGCTAGTCTTTCACGCGCTAGTCCTTCACCGCGCTAGTCCTTCACTACGCTAGTCTTTCATGCGCTAGTCCTTCACCGCGCTAGTCCTTTACCGTGCTAGTCCTTCACCGCGCTAGACCTTCACCGTGCTAGTTCTTCACCGCGCTAGTCTTTCACCACGCTAGTCCTTCACCGCGCTAGTCCTTCACCCGCCAGTCCTTCACCACGCTAGTCCTTCACCGCGCTAGTCCTTCACTGCGCCCGGTCCTTCTCCCTGCTAGTCCTTCACCAGTCCTTCAGTTCTTCACCGCGCTAGTCCTTCACCGCGCTAGTCCTTCACCGCGCTAGTCCTTCACCGCGCTAGTCCTTCACTGCGCTAGTCTTTCACCGCGCTAGTCCTTCACCCCACCTGGTCCTTCGCCCTTCCAGTCCACCAGTCCTTCAGTTCTACAAACTAGAAGTTTAAAGGTTCCCGTCTGGACGTTGGAGAAGCTGAATCACCAGTTCGCCTCGTTTGTTTGCTGCTGCTGTGAACGTTAACTCGTTAACTCGTTAACCGTTAACTTACTCTGAACCTCTTTTGTGTCGCCTTATTTCTGTGGATTCTGTTCAATCGTTGCGCCATCAATAGTTTTCATTAGTGGAAAGTTATAACCTTCAGTCTCTGTTTTCCTTCGTATTAATTCACCTTTTCATTCTGAGAGGTTGTTATTTCTGTTGTTCATATTTTAATTTCTTTCACTCTGGTTGGTTTGTTTAAGAACATAATAACGTTGCATCTCTTTCCTTCGAGTTTTCAGTTTTCCTGTCAGAGTTCCGATCTGAGGAGTTTGAGCTTTAACTGGATAACGGAGCATCTGTGGCAGCTGGCCGCCGGTTCTGGTTCTCTATAATGTGTTCGCTAAGCTGCTTGACGGGATTAAAGCTGAGCTTTTTCTTTGTTTGTTTGTTTGTTGTGCTGTACGTGTGTGTTGTGTTAAGCTTTGTGTGATTAAAAATGTCTTGAGAGATCCCGCCGTATCGGGGCCACAAGTTCCACAAACTGCTCCTTTTCTTTCAATTTAACGTCTATTCAAATAATCCGAAACTATTGTCCATCTCCTATATTTTTAGTTGGTGTAAAAAGGCACATAGCAGTACCACTTCTGGCCACATGGGGGCATGCAGAGCTGTTTTTTTACCAAAGAGGCTAATGAGTCATGTAATACCATTTTGTCCCACTAGAGGTGCATTTGTGATATGTTCACTTTGTTGGAATCTAGTCGCCCCCATGTGGTCAGAATTGGAATTGCAACACAAAGATGACCCCCGATTAATGTTTTTATTTCCTTTTTGTGAAGAATCATTCTCGCTGTAGAACGCTGAACAGTTTTATAATCCTTTAAATACCGACCATCTCTAATACCACTGAAATAACGAAATAACTCTAAAATGATGAATCTACATGTCGACACTGGTCTAAATTTAAATACTGAGTCAATAAGCAGTAAAAACATAACATGTAAAATGTTTGACCTCATCAGAAAACCTCGGTTCTGTCTTCAACAACAGAAACTATCACGTTTGGTTGGTTTGAAGATTGTTCACAGAAAGAAACATCTCGTAAGCTGTTTATGACAAAACTGGGACGCTGCCGACGGGAAGGAAGAGCAGCGGCGGTAATGGAGGACGCTCACAAATTACTCATGCGGAGGAAAGAGCATCCTGCTCATGTTTAAGTCATGGAGGACTCGAAACACGGAGCTGAGCTTCTGCCTCACAATTATACGTCTCTGTTTCACCTGAACACACCTGGACTCTGATGGAGGCTTTGCAGTAGCAGCAGAGAGACCAGAACATCTCATGACTGCGTGGGTCCATCTGGTACGGACCTCACCACGTCCCCACGCTGCTACCCGCCGTCCTGAGGGGTCCCGCAGGGCTCTGTTCTGGGGGAACTGCTCTTCCCCCTGCGCCTGCTGCCTCTGAGATGCTTCATCATCAGTTTTAATGTTCAACGATCTCAACGAGCTGTCATGTCCGTTGCCCGGACGACGCCTGGCATGGACGCTTCTCGCTGCTGCTCCGGGACTTGTCTCTGCTTGACGCTGGATGCTCCAGTTTGGCCCGGTTTGTGGTGATCTGCGGTCGGATGTCTACATACTGTCTGCAGGGGGCGGATCGGTCCTCTTGCGGCTGGTGGAGACCTGCCGCCGCGGACATGGACGGTGTCGCTGGAGGCCGGTTCGGGAAAGCTAAGCTAAGTAGCCCTGAACTGCTACCCGCGGCAACCACCGCCACTGGATCCGGGCTGCAGCGTCACGGAGCCGGGACGGGCCCCCGACGTAGCAGCGACGGCGGCATGCTGCCCCCGTCCAGCTGTCTACACGCCGGATGGGTCAGCTGACCTGGCAGGGGCCGTCTGGTGACCTGGTGGGGCCCAGAACCGCCGGGGGAGACGACAACGGCCTGGTCCGGTCCGCGTGATGAACCGGGCTCTGGGACGGTCGGCTCCGTCGCTCGCCGGACTGAATGGAGCTCAGTCTTCCCAGAGGAGACGGTCTGGTTCATCGGTGTTTCCTCCTCTGACCTGGAGATATCTCACTGGTCATCATTATGGAGATATACTGGTTCTAACGGCTGTTAACTGGTTTAGCGGATGTTATCTGGAGTTAGCACTCGGACCAGGGAACCGGGCATGAAAAGGAGCGCTGGACGCTAGCAGCTCCCCTAGTACACCAGAAGAACCGGTGTACTGAAACTTGAATTTCCCCCTTGGGGGATTAATAATGTATTTTTGAATCTGAATTTGAATTTTGAACGTCAAAGACTGGACAACTGGTTTCTGACCAGGCAGAGGTCATGACCCCTGATGACGTAGCGCTCATGATCGAACAAGGCGCCGGACCACTTCAGCAGCTGTTCGCACCGGGACTGTCGGGTCCCAGCTGATGTGGACGATGCGTTGAGCGCATTTGTGGATGATCTGATCCACATCTGGAACAGAAACTGCCAGATCTGTCCGTCTCCAACGATGCTGAGACGTCCAGGAGAGAAATAAACGACTGTAACTGGTTCGCTGAACGCCAACAAACTATTTTAGGAAGGAACTAGATTTGTTGACAGTGTGAAAAACCAAAAAACTGCAGCGTAATCATCTTCCACAGCTGGAAATCTTTGCAGAGTTTAAGCAAAATTCTATTAATATAAGTATATATATATATTTACATTTAAGGACATAAAAGCTTAGTTTTTCAATTAAAAACAGGTCAAAGGTCAGCCATGGGGGAAGGGGGGGGTGACTTAGATAGATTCCTGTTCAATGAAACAGCTTACAATTTTAAACAAACTGTGTTTTATTTAGTGCACAGTTCATTATTGCTCTTGAAAAGATGAAATCCTCATGAGGCCCATTATTCTCAAAAATGTAAAAAAGATCAAAACGAGGACATTTCAGCAACTACGAGGTAAATGTGAATAAATGCAGAATCAGAACAAAGACCTTTAACAGGGGTGTGATAAAAAAATCGATTTGGCAATATATCGCGATTTTCGGCCGCCCAATATAATATTGATTTTTCAGCTCCTAATATCAATTTTTTAGAAAAATTCATGTATTAGACGCATTGTGAATACTTAAATGTGCAAAAACACTAATAATAAACAATAAATAGGTTGTTTTGAAGCAAATACTTTTGCAATATTGCAATATATCGTGATATCGCGATAATATTGTATCGTGACCCAAGTATCATGATACATATTGTATTGTGAGGTCCTTGCCAATACTCACCCCTAGTCACGATACAATATTATCACGATACCGCGATATCACGATGTATTGCGATATTAACTGGGAAGAATATCACAATATATCGTGATATCGCGATAATATTGTATCGTGACCCAAGTATCATGATACATGTTGTATTGTGAGGTCCTTGCCAATACTCACCCCTAGTCACGATACAATATTATCACGATATCACGATGTATTGCGATATTAACTGTGTAGAATATCACAATATATCGTGATATCGTGATAATCTTGTATTGTGACCCAAGTATCATGATACATATTGTATTGTGAGGTCCTTGCCAATACTCACCCCTAGTCACGATACAATATTATCACGATACCTCAATATCAAGATGTATTGCGATATTAACTGGGTAGAATATCACAATATATCGTGATATTGTAATAATATTGTATCGTGACCCAAGTATCATGATACATATTGTATTGTGAGGTCCTTGCCAATACTCACCCCTAGTCACGATCCAATATTATCACGATACCGCGATATCAAGATGTATTGTGATATTAACTGGGTAGAATATCACAATATATCGTGATATCGTGATAATATTGTATCGTGACCCAAGTATCATGATACATATTGTATTGTGAGGTCCTTGCCAATACTCACCCCTAGTCACGATACAATATTATCACGATGTATTGCGATATTAACTGGGATGAATATCACAATATATCGTGATATCGTGATATTGTATCGTGACCCAAGTATCATGATACATATTGTATTGTGAGGTCCTTGCCAATACTCACCCCTAGTTACGATACAATATTATCGCGATATCACGATATATAGCAATATTCTACCCAGTTAATATCAAAATTAAAAGTAGAGATGAAAAATCAAGTTGCTGTATATGTTCATCAGATGATATTGATCATTCAGAGGACAAATTGAGTCAAAACTAGAGGTCTTCGGAACAACCCAAAAACCCGAGGTTCCGACCTGAATCGGGTCTCGGTTCAATTCAAAAGACGTGACTCCTGGTTCATATCATCTGATGAACTTGATTTTTCATCTCTACTTTTAATTTAGATATTAACTGGGTAGAATATCGCAATATATCGTGTTATCGCGATATCGTGATAATATGACCCAAATATCCTGATACATATGGTATTGCGAGGTCCTGGTCTTTAAAGGATCAAAGATGAGCTTTTCCAGCTCTAAACTGCATCATTTTAAATATCTTTAATGGTTTTGTGTGATCTGGACCCGTCTCTGGGGGTCCTCAGTAACGGAGGACGTCTCACCCTGGTTGTCTAGGGCTCCCTCTCTGAAGACACGTCCCCCTCGGCCCCACTGCTGGGGTCCTGCCTGGGCCGGGGGGGGCCCTTGTCCCGGCTGGACTCTGAGGGGCCCCTGGACCGGGTCTTCTCCTTCCTCTGCTGCTGCTTCTCCTGCTTCGACAGCTGATGAAGAAGAGACAACAGAAATAAACCCTCGTTGTCTTCTATCTTTAGTTCCTCGTGTCCCACAAATGTCCTCTTCCACTCAGAAGGGTTTTTTATAGGATGAGAAAGTAAAGCATGAAAGGTTTGACGCCCGGAGCTTCACAAGCACAGCTCTTAAAGTCAAAACTATCCGTTTCTGCAGCTCTGAGAGTTCTGACAAGAAAGAAAAGCAGAAAAGGGACAAATCCTGGTTTCAAAGTGGGACACGTTGTCTCCGTCCCCGAGACGTTGCAGGTTTAAGACGGAGTCCCTGTTTTAAACACGTTCATGTTTCTGCATCAGTCAGAAACTACAGCGAAGCTGCAGAGGAGGGAAAACCGTCTGAGACACTCGGCAGCAGCTGGAAGCACTTTCACCGTCCACCAACCGCCAATAAAACCAGAACCAGAACCAGAACCAGGACCAGGAGAAAAACACTATCAGCTGGGAGACAAAGAAGAGAGAGATGAAGGAGAGGAAGATGATTCAGGCAGTCAAGAGATGATTCAGTGGAGGCTGATGAAGATGATGAAGACAGAGAAACTGGACCAAGATGGAGGAGACGAAGATGATGAAGACGACGAAGGACAAGAAGACAGATTTGAGTCTGACTCAGATGTCACCAAGATGTTAAAAATAAATACAGGGACATAAATTATTGGTGCCAGGAGCCGGACCTGCACCTGGACCTGCACCAGGACCTGCACCAGGACCCAGACCTGGAGCCGGACCTGCACCAGGACCTGCACCAGGACCCAGAACTGTAGCCAGACCTGCACCTGGACCTGCACCTGGACCTGCACCAGGACCCAGACCTGGACCCGGACCTGCACCTGGACCTGCACCTGGACGCAGGTCTGGAGCCGTACCTGCACCAGGACCTGCACCAGGACCCAGAACTGTAGCCGGACCTGCACCTGGACCTGCACCTGGACCTGCACCAGGACCTGCACCTGGACCCAGACCTGTAGCTGGACCTGCACCAGGACCTGCACCAGGACCCAGACCTGTAGCTGGACCTGCACCAGGACCTGCACCAGGACCCAGAACTGTAGCCGGACCTGCACCAGGACCTGCACCTGGACCTGCACCAGGACCCAGACCTGGAGCCGGACCTGCACCTGGACCTGCACCAGGACCCAGAACTGTAGCCGGACCTGCACCAGGACCTGCACCTGGACCTGCACCAGGACCCAGACCTGGAGCCAGACCTGCACCTGGACCTGCACCTGGACCTGCACCTGGACCTGCACCAGGACCCAGGTCTGGACCCAGACCTGCACCAGGACCTGCACCAGGACCCAGGTCTGGAGCCGGACCTGCACCAGGACCCAGGTCTGGAGCCGGACCTGCACCTGGACCCAGGTCTGGAGCCGGACCTGCACCAGGACCCAGGTCTGGAGCCGGACCTGCACCTGGACCCAGGTCTGGAGCCGGACCTGCACCAGGACCCAGGTCTGGAGCCGAACCTGCACCTGGACCCAGGTCTGGAGCCAGACCTGCACCTGGACCTGCACCAGGACCCAGACCTGGAGCCGGACCTGCACCTGGACCTGCACCAGGACCCAGGTCTGGAGCCGGACCTGCACCTGGACCCAGGTCTGGAGCCGGACCTGCACCAGGACCCAGACCTGGAGCCGGACCTGCACCTGGACCTGCACCAGGACCCAGGTCTGGAGCCGGACCTGCACCTGGACCCAGGTCTGGAGCCGGACCTGCACCAGGAACCAGGTCTGGAGCCGGACCTGCACCTGGACCCAGGTCTGGAGCCGGACCTGCACCAGGACCCAGGTCTGGAGCCGAACCTGCACCTGGACCCAGGTCTGGAGCCAGACCTGCACCTGGACCTGCACCAGGACCCAGACCTGGAGCCGGACCTGCACCTGGACCTGCACCAGGACCCAGACCTGGAGCCGGACCTGCACCAGGACCCAGACCTGGACCCGGACCTGCACCTGGACCTGCACCAGGACCCAGGTCTGGAGCCGGACCTGCACCAGGACCCAGGTCTGGAGCCGGACCTGCACCTGGACCTGCACCAGGACCCAGATCTGGAGCCGAACCTGCACCAGGACCCAGGTCTGGAGCCGGACCTGCACCTGGACCCAGGTCTGGAGCCGGACCTGCACCAGGACCCAGGTCTGGAGCCGAACCTGCACCTGGACCCAGGTCTGGAGCCAGACCTGCACCTGGACCTGCACCAGGACCCAGACCTGGAGCCGGACCTGCACCTGGACCTGCACCAGGACCCAGACCTGGAGCCGGACCTGCACCAGGACCCAGACCTGGACCCGGACCTGCACCTGGACCTGCACCAGGACCCAGGTCTGGAGCCGGACCTGCACCAGGACCCAGGTCTGGAGCCGGACCTGCACCTGGACCTGCACCAGGACCCAGGTCTGGAGCCGGACCTGCACCAGGACCTGCACCAGGACCCAGATCTGGAGCCGAACCTGCACCAGGACCCAGGTCTGGAGCCGGACCTGCACCTGGACCCAGGTCTGGAGCCGGACCTGCACCAGGACCCAGGTCTGGAGCCGAACCTGCACCTGGACCCAGGTCTGGAGCCAGACCTGCACCTGGACCTGCACCAGGACCCAGACCTGGAGCCGGACTGCACCTGGACCAGGACCAGGAGCCGGACCTGCACCAGACCCAGACTGGACCTGCACCGGGACCTGCACCAGGACCCAGGTCCTGGAGCCGGACCTGCACCAGGACCCAGACCTGGAGCCGGACCTGCACCTGGAAGGACTGGAGCCGGACCAGGACCCAGGTCTGGAGCCGGACCTGCACCAGGACCCAGGTCTGGAGCCGGACCTGCACCTGGACCTGCACCAGGACCCAGGTCTGGAGCCGGACCTGCACCAGGACCCAGACCTGCACCTGGACCTGCACCTGGACCTGCACCTGGAGCCAGCTCTCACACAGGTGCACTAGAAGTTTCCTCGGCGTCGCTGTCACCGACTCTGAATGGGCTGGTGGGCGGAGCCAAACTGAACTGTGGGTTCTGTGCAGCAGCGTCACAGCTGGACAGGAAGTGCTCGTCAACGCAACTACAGAAGCACGAGACCCCCGGCTACAGTCGCTACCTTGTTTTTAACGAGCCGAGGTGTTTCAGGCCCGCTGGGTCCACCTAGCGGCCCCTTTTTGGATCGCCTGGTGTCGGAGGGCGTCGGTCCGTCCCGCTACGGTCCTCACGTTAAACCGGACGGTAACAAACATCAGAAATCTAAAATTCAACTCCTCATCTGGCCGGGCCACGGCGGGAACCTTTTCCAGGCCGCCGCCTCGGCGGCCTCAACGCGCCGCGTCATGACTTGCAGATCGTGACCTTTGCCGTATGTTCAGCGGTCACCCAAAGGTCCCGCCGCGCATGCTAATTAGACCGATTAATTCAACAAAAAGACACCGAGAGGCGGCGAGACACACGACCGCCTCCGTCCTCCGATCACCTCAATGGGTCCGTTGTCGTGGCTGCGATGGCTCCGCCCCCCTTCACAAACCCCACCGCTCCAATTAAAACCTCCCTCGCTGATTCTTCGCAGCTGGTGAAACGTGCGGCGGAGATGACGCCCGCGGACGCCAGAGGACCGGAGGAGGTCGTTAACGCAGATGCTGAAACTTTCATGGCTCCCGGGGAAACATTTATAAACTTAATGTTATCTTACGTTGCGTAAGACGTTACATTATTCAGAGAGCACAAAGGAGTCGGTGTTGCTCCCAGCTGGAGCCGTTAACATGCTACGTAGCCTAGCATCACACTGATGTAACGGCGGGGACACGCCCTCTAAAGTCTACAATATTTCAAAGCCAAACTCTGATAAGAGCCTCCGCTGACATGATCAAGTGTTACATAACTGCTGTGAACAAACAGACCGCCCCCCCCCCCCCTCCCCCCCCCCCCCTCCCCCCCCATTATCTGCTGCAGCAGCGTCCTAAAGAGAACATCCAACGGGATGATTTTCATGGCTTTGGATAACTTCATTGTTCGCTGGCTGCTTGATCTGCGGAGCTAAATCCCTGATTCATGGAAAGAAAGGAACAGTGTCTGTTGGCTGTTGCTTCACCCCACCCCCCCCCACCCCCCACCCCCCGGTGCCAAGCTCAGCCAATTGGCTGGCCTTTTATCCCTCATGTCCAGCCTCGGCTTTAGCTCCTCGGCCGCACAGCAAAACATCCCAAACAGACAAGATTAAAATTCTGAGGACGGCTTAACCCCTTCATGACCAGATCCCTGCTACCCTTACCCTCCCCTAACCCTAACCCTCTAACCCTGACCCTCTAACCCTGACCCCCTACCCTAACCCCCTAACCCTGACCGCCTAACCCCCCCTAACTTAACCCCTAACCCTTACCCTCTAAACCCTAACCCTCTAACCCTGACCCTAACCCTAACCCCTAACCCTGACCCTAACCCCTAACCCCCCAACCCTGACCCCCTAACCCTGACCCCTAACCCCTAACCCCCCTAACCCTAACCCCCTAACCCTGACCCCCTAACCCTAACCCCCTAACCCTAACCCCTAACCCTAACCCCCTTACCCCCTGACCCCCTAACCCTAACCCCTTAAACCCTAACCCTAACCCTTAACCCTGAACCCCTAACCCCCTGACCCCCTAACCCTAAACCCCCCCCTAACCCTAACCCTCTACCCTGACCCCCTAACCCCTAACCCCTAACCCTAACCCTAACCCCTAACCCCCCCTAACCCTGACCCCCTAACCCTAACCCCTAACCCTAACCCCTAACCCCTACCCTGACCCCTAACCCTAACCCCCTAACCCTAACCCCCTAACCCTAACCCTGACCCCCTAACCCTAACCCCCCCTAACCCCTAACCCTTAACCCCTGGAACCCCCTAACCCTCTAACCCCTAACCCTAACCCTAACCCCTAACCTAACCCTGACCCCCTAACCCTAACCCTCTAACCCTAACCCCTAACCCCTAACCCTAACCCCCCCTAACCCTAACCGAACCCCCTAACCCCCTAACCCCCTAACCCTAACCCCCTAACCCCCTAAACCCCTAACCCCCTAACCCCCTAACCCTGCCCCTAACCCCCTAACCCCTAACCCCCTAACCCTAACCCCCCCTAACCCCCCCCTAACCCCTAACCCTAACCCTGACCCCCCTAACTCTAACCCCCTAACCCTAAAGACATCCAGTCTGAGATGAGTTGATCTCAGCGACTATGAGGCTTCGTTGAATAAATCTGGTGTCAGAATGAAGGTGACACATACATCCATCCATCCATCCATCCACCTATCCTTCCATCCATCCATCCTTCCATCCACCCGTCCTTCCATCCACCCGTCCTTCCATCCACCCGTCCTTCCATCCATTCCATGACGTCAGGTGTTGATGTTGGACCAGAACACCTGTCTCACCACCTCAGTGTATTTTTCTTCCTGTGAGCTTTTCCAGGTTCATTAATATGTCAGAGTGGAGGACGGCTGCTGAGAGAAGGTGAAACCATCTGAACGCCGTCATCCAGGACGTTAAACCAACTGTAAAACCTCGTATCTAACGGTCCTGATGAGGGCTCAGCTTCAACAACGTTAGGTTCTGGTTCATCTGCTGGTCATTCTCACATTCCAGGACACGTAAAGGTGTTTTTCTGCTATTTTAACCTCTAAACTGATTCACTTCCTTCTCAGAGAGGATGAGATGCGCCGGCACAGATACCAGTTAACTGCATCTGCTGAGGCTCCACAACTCAGTCCTGTGATTGGCTTCATGAAAGCAGGTGCACGGCAGAAGACTGGCTCCACCAATGGAAGAGCAAACACCGCCACCTGGTGGCTCAACGTAAGAGGCGCCGGTTGCTCAGAACTACAGTTGTTCACTTCAACAGCTGCAGCAGGAAGGAGCCAGAAGATGCTCATGACGGTGAATTTACAGAGAAAAATATTTACTAAATTACATGTTTTCTCCACCATCGTTTAGTACCAGCAGACTTGATCTGATTCAAGTCAATTAGACGTTAATTAAGCCTCCTGCTCCAAAGTGACACAACTAATTTACAACTGTGTTTGATTCAATCTGGCACCTGAATAAAGGTAACACGTAGAGGTATATCATTAAATGTACATAGGACCAGAGTCAACAGGGATGGACCGCAGCAGAAACGTGCCTGAATCTTTCAGGGGTCTTTGGATTCATGTAGTAAAAACCTCGACACCACAAACCCACTCTGAACATCTCACCAACGTCTAGACGAGCACCAACCTTCCTGCTGTGGAAGAGATTTAGAGAAAGGTTTCAACAGATCTGCTGTTTGGGTACGTGGACTCTTAGCTCACCCGCTGGACTCTTCAGGCACCGGCCGGACTCTCCAGGTACCGGCCGGACTCTTCAGGTACCAGCTGGACTCTTCAGGCACTGGCTGGACTCTTCAGGTACCGGCCGGACTCTTTACCCACTGGCTGGACTCTTCAGGTACCGGCCAGACTCTCCAGGTACCGGCCGGACTCTCCAGGTACCAGCTGGACTCTTCCTCCACTGGCCGGACTCTACTCCCGCTGGCCGGACTCTTCAGGTACCGGCCGGACTCTTTACCCACTGGCTGGACTCTTCAGGTACCGGCCGGACTCTTTACCCACTGGCTGGACTCTTCAGGTACCGGCCGGACTCTTCAGGTACCGGCCGGACTCTTCCCCCACTGGCCGGATTCTTCCCCCGCTGGCCGGACTCTTCAGGTACTGGCCGGATTCTTCCCCCCACTGGCTGGACTCTTCAGGTACTGGCTGGACTCTTCAGGTACCGGCCGGACTCTTCAGGTACCGGCCGGACTCTTTCCCCACTGGCTGGACTCTTCAGGTACCGGCCGGACTCTTCAGGTACCGGCCGGACTCTTTCTCCACTGGCCGGACTCTTCAGGTAACGGCCGGACTCTTTCCCCACTGGCTGGACTCTTCAGGTACCGGCCGGACTCTTCAGGTACCGGCCAGACTCTTCAGGCACCGGCCGGACTCTTCAGGTACCGGCCGGACTCTTTCTCCACTGGCCGGACTCTTCAGGTACCGGCCGGACTCTTCCCCCACTTGCTAGACTCTTCAGGCACCGGCCGGACTCTTCAGGTACCGGCCGGACTCTTCCCCCACTGCCCGGACTCTTCAGGTACCGGCCGGACTCTTCCCCCACTGGCTGGACTCTTCAGGTACCGGCCGGACTCTTTCTCCACTGGCCGGACTCTTCAGGTACCGGCCGGACTCTTCCCCCACTTGCTAGACTCTTCAGGTACCGGCCGGACTCTTCAGGTACCGGCCGGACTCTTTCTCCACTGGCCGGACTCTTCAGGTACCGGCCGGACTCTTCCCCCACTTGCTAGACTCTTCAGGCACCGGCCGGACTCTTCAGGTACCGGCCGGACTCTTCCCCCACTTGCCGGACTCTTCAGGTACCGGCCGGACTCTTCCCCCACTGGCTGGACTCTTCAGGTACCAGCCGGACTCTTTCCCCGCTGGCCGGACTCTTGAGGTACCGTCCGGACTCTTCCCCCACTGGCCGGACTCTTCAGGTACCGGCCGGACTCTTTCTCCATCGGCCAGACTCTTCAGGTACCGGCCGGACTCTTCAGGTACTGGCTGGACTCTTCAAGTACCAGCCGGACTCTTCCCCCACTGGCCGGACTCTTCAGGTACCAGCCGGACTCTTCAGGTACTGGCTGGACTCTTCAAGTACCAGCCGGACTCTTCCCCCACTGGCCGGACTCTTTAGGTACCAGCCGGACTCTTCAGGTACCGGCCGGACTCTTCAGGTACCAGCCGGACTCTTCAGGTACCGGCCGGACTCTTCCCGCACCAGCTGGCCTCCATGTGGAGCAGATCCTGAGCTGTGGGTGCTTCAACGAGGCCGTATCTCAGGAACGGCTGAACCGATTTTGATGAATGAAATCTCCATGGAAACGTCACGGCCAGCAGAATCACCTGACAGTCGTCAAATCAACGTCACTTCAGGCTTCATCCAATCAGAATGACGAAACAGAACACGTTTTCCACAACGCAGCCACGAGGTACGCCGTTTAGTTTCAGGTGCTGCCGATAACGGAGGCCGTCTGAGACAACGAAGATCATCTTCATTTGTCACAGATTCAGGATTAAAGGAGAGGAGAGCAGTTTTCCACTGGAAGCTGATTCATGATGGTGAAACACCAAAGTTGAGACTAAATTAACAGCTGGACTGCGGACAGTGAGTTGGTTTTTTTTGTCCACTCTTTTCTTCACCCCGTGATCAGAGTCACATAAATATTTATACGTATATCTACACGGGACAGTGTAGCATCCAGAACTGATGAGGACCAAAACCAGACCAAGGTTACGTTGCCATGGCGCCCGCCTACCTGTTTGGGGTCTGTGGGAGGAGCCGGCGACGTCAGCTCAACCGTCACAGGGCCGTCGTTCTGGATGTGGACCTGCATGTAGGCCCCGAACTTCCCGTCTGGAAGGACAAGAAGGAAAGACGTGAACGAAAAGACTTTCTCTTTGTCTAAATGTCGCCACGGTGACGGTATTTAACGGGCAGCGGCGGCGAGGAGCGTTCGTTTGTCGGTGGTTCTTCTGACGTCGAAGGTGCAGCTCAAGGACAGGAAGTTCTGATTCCTCCTACCAGGTCACTGAGATTGATGACACCATCTGCACAATGAAGGTGGAAAAACACCGCATCATCGCATTTCCTCTCTGGGGGGGGGGGGGGGGGGGGGGGGGGGGGGGGAGGGTTAATTAGGGAGGCTGATGCCTTCGTTGCTGGGACGAGGTGTTCTCCACACCTGCTCCCTGATGGGCCGACCCAGTTTACTGCCACCTCCAACCATCCGTTATCATAAATTCCTGATTTCTTTTAGGAGCAGAAACATTTATTTTTTAAATCATCTCGTCG
Source organism: Hirundichthys speculiger (assembly GCA_018398805.1). NCBI lineage: Eukaryota > Metazoa > Chordata > Actinopteri > Beloniformes > Exocoetidae > Hirundichthys > Hirundichthys speculiger. The sequence goes on along the minus strand of JAGFBZ010000399.1, from coordinate 33,732 downwards.
CAGAATCAGACAGCGACCTCCTCAGATGAACAACAGAATATAAGTTTTACATTATTCTAATATTTATTTAACAAACAGATTAGGGATGCACCATAACTGGTTTTTAAAACCGATAACTTTCAGCTCCTAAAGGCCGACAACCGATAACACGCATATACCTAAGATCATTACATCAATACTATGAACAAAACCAAAAATAGTTTGGACTCTTTAAATGAACAGATATTTATTTTTTCCAATATAAACTATTGTCAAGCCTCTCAAACATTTTCATAAAGCTATCAAACAAACCTATTTGATATCTCACATTAACTTAAATAAGGTTCATTACTGACTGATATTAAAAATAAAGGCTCCTTGAACTGATGGAAATACATGAATCAGAATTACTAACTGAAAAAGATTAACATTTGAAGGATTTTGACTTGTGGTTCCATTTAAATTAATACCTTTAATTAAAGTAAATGAGGTTCAGTAGTTTTTATTTTTTATTTTTTAATCTCATGGAAGCTTTAGATGAGAGGAATGAGGGAGAGGAGAGACTGCTGCTGGCTTGTGCTCGTTAGCATTAGCTTCCGTTAGCTCGCGTTAGCGTGATTTCAAAACTCCATGGAAGCGATTGTTATGTTGTAGGTGGCTGATCAGGTTTTACGTATTAAAGCTTGTGCTTCCCTCCTCGTAGAATTCACTCGGAGGATTCGTCACAAATAACCACCAAACTATCTTCTTCTGAAACTTTAACGAAGTTCCACGCCGCCATGTTTGTTGTGATCAGCGCTGTGCTGCAGGCTGCATTCAAGGTGGAACGTAAATTCCTCCGTTCCCTCGTTTGCTAGTCGTTCTTTCAGTTTTCTATTTTTTTCTTTTTTATGTGTAACATGTGGGAAAATACAGGGAATATCAATTAAAGTAAATTAAAATTATGACCGAGTTAACGAGTTGTTTTCTGGCATGAGGGGGTATTCTTGATTTTCCTGACTGAGTAATCGTTTTTCTGGTTATGCCGACGTCACTTGAACATAACATTTACTGCCGGTCATTCAAGGCTCAGAGGGAGCGAGACACTGCTGTGTTGACAGAAATATAAATGTTATCGGGGCTATTGGTCGTGATATCGGAGTTATCGGGATGACGTCATCATTTCCTGTTATCGGCCAGATAGTTATCATGCAGCCCTACATGTTAGCGTCTAAATCAAGAGCTCACCGTTCACATTAGCATCTAAGTCAAGCGCTCACCGTTCACGTTAGCATCTAAATCAAGCGCTCACCGTTCATGTTAGCATCTAAATCAAGCGCTCACCGTTCACGTTAGCGTCTAAATCAAGCGCTCACCGTTCATGTTAGCATCTAAATCAAGCGCTCACCGTGCACGTTAGCGTCTAAATCAAGCACTCACCGTTCATGTTAGCATCTAAATCAAGCGCTCACCGTTCACGTTAGCGTCTAAATCAATCGCTCACCGTTCATGTTAGCATCTAAATCAAGCGCTCACCGTTCACGTTAGCGTCTAAATCAATCGCTCACCGTTCATGTTAGCATCTAAATCAAGCGCTCACCGTTCACGTTAGCGTCTAAATCAAGCGCTCACCGTTCATGTTAGCGTCTAAATCAAGCGCTCACCGTTCATGTTAGCATCTAAATCAAGCGCTCACCATTCATGTTAGCATCTAAATCAAGCGCTCACCGTGCACGTTAGCATCTAAATCAAGTGCTCACCATTCACGTTAGCGTCTAAATCAAGCGCTCACCGTTCATGTTAGCGTCTAAATCAAGCGCTCACCGTTCATGTTAACATCTAAATCAAGCGCTCACCGTTCATGTTAGCATCTAAATCAAGCGCTCACCATTCATGTTAGCATCTAAATCAAGCGCTCACCGTGCACGTTAGCGTCTAAATCAAGTGCTCACCATTCACGTTAGCGTCTAAATCAAGTGCTAACCGTTCACGTTAGCATCTAAATCAAGCGCTCACCGTGCACGTTAGCGTCTAAATCAAGCGCTCACCATTCATGTTAGCATCTAAATCAAGTGCTCACCATTCATGCTAGCATCTAAATCAAGCGCTCACCGTTCACGTTAGCGTCTAAATCAAGCGCTCACCGTTCACGTTAGCGTCTAAATCAAGCGCTCACCGTTCACGTTAGCGTCTAAATCAAGCGCTCACCGTTCACGTTAGCGTCTAAATCAAGCGCTCACCGTTCACGTTAGCATCTAAATCAAGCGTTCACCGTTCACGTTAGCGTCTAAATCAAGCGCTCACCGTTCACGTTAGCGTCTAAATCAAGCGCTCACCGTTCATGTTAGCATCTAAATCAAGCGTTCACCGTTCACGTTAGCGCTCACCGTCACGTAGCGTCTAAATCAAGCGCTCACCGTTTCACGTTAGCATCTAAATCAAGCGCTCACCATTCACGTTAGCATCTAAATCAAGCGCTCACCGTGCACGTTAGCGTCTAAATCAAGCACTCACCATTCACGTTAGCGTTCTAAATCAAGCGCTCACCGTTCACGTTAAAATCAAGCGCTCACCGTCACGTTAGCATCTAAATCAAGCGCTCACCGTTCACGTTAGCGTCTAAATCAAGCGCTCACCGTTCACGTTAGCGTCTAAATCAAGCGCTCACCGTTCACGTTAGCATCTAAATCAAGCGCTCACCGTTCACGTTAGCATCTAAATCAAGCGCTCACCGTTCACATTAGCGTCTAAATCAAGCGCTCACCGTTCACGTTAGCGTCTAAATCAAGCGCTCACCGTTCATGTTAGCGTCTAAATCAAGCGCTCACCATTCACGTAGCATCTAAATCAAGCGCTCACCGTTCACGTAGCATCTAAATCAAGCGCTCACCATTCACGTAGCATCTAAATCAAGCGCTCACCGTTCACGTTAGCGTCTAAATCAAGCGCTCACCGTTCACGTTAGCGTCTAAATCAAGCGCTCACCGTTCACGTTAGCGTCTAAATCAAGCGCTCACCGTTCACGTTAGCGTCTAAATCAAGCGCTCACCGTTAATGTTAGCATCTAAATCAAGTGCTCACCGTTCACGTAGCATCTAAATCAAGCGCTCACCGTTCACGTTAGCGTCTAAATCAAACGCTCACCGTGCACGTTAGCATCTAAATCAGGGAGGTGGTGTCATGTGACCGGCCAAACATTCCCAGACGTTCATTGTGTGAATGAATGAAACATCGGAGCATCGGTGCTGCGATCTTCTCGCCGTCAGGCGCAGCCACGACTCCGACAGAAACCGCGGCGCTGACCTTTGACCCGCTCGGGTCGGTAGCTGCTCCTCATGTTCTCCAGGACGCCGTCGTAGAAGGGCTGGGCCCGCTCCGCCGGCATGGCCAGGTGGAAGTCCGGCTTGTTGCCCTTCAGGACGCACTGCAGCGTGAACTGGCTGACGCACAGAACCTCCAGGTCCCGGTCCACGACGCTGCTGCTCCACGCCCGCCCGGCCTCGTCCTCGAACAGCCGCAGGTTCAGGACCTTCCGCACTCTGGGGACAAAAGACAGCAGACGGGCCAATGAGGAGGCGGCTCCGCCCCTCGACGGCTCACCGCGGCGGGAACGGGAACGGACCGGGCGCTCACATGTAGTCGGCGTCTCTCTGCGTGTCGTCCACCGATATCCCCAGCAGGACGCAGAGTCCACGTCCGATGGAGCTGACCTGCTCCTCTCCGACTGCAGGAGGACACGGAGGGACAGGCTGGTTACCACGGAGACCGGAAACACTGACTATTAAACCTCCAACCTGTCCGCTATCGTCCGTCTCTCTGAGTTTATTAATATCAGGTGTTTAACGTCACACGTTTACTTTATAAACTTGCTCACTTTGTGACACATTTCTCAGGTAGTAAATCTGTGATCGACCTCTCGGTTTCGGAAAGAGCAGCACGTATAAAGATTAGTTACACCTGTGGGACATACCTGGATCTCAACCTGGTTTAACGTTCATGAAACCAAATAAACCAGGATGAATTTAGTACCTCAGACACCTCAGAGCCTTAATTTCACTTTCATGCTACAGGATTAAGCTGTTAATAATTTATTGATAGTCCCTAAAAGAGTCGTTGTTAGTAGTTTACTCAGTCCCTTATTAAAATGTCGTTAGTAATTTATTGACAGTCCCTAAAAGAGTCGTTAGTTTATTCAGTCCCTAAATAAAATGTCGTTAGTAATTTATTGACAGTCCTTAAAAGAGTCGTTGTTAGTAGTTTACTCAGTCCCTCATTAAAATGTCGTTAGTAATTTATTGACAGTCCCTAAAAGAGTCGTTGTTAGTAGTTTATTCAGTCCCTAATTAAAATGTCGTTAGTAATTTATTGACAGTCCCTAAAAGAGTCGTTGTTAGTAGTTTATTCAGTCCCTAATTAAAACGTCGTTAGTAATTTATTGACAGTCCCTAAAAGAGTCGTTGTTAGTAGTTTATTCAGTCCCTAATTAAAACGTCGTTAGTAATTTATTGACAGTCCCTAAAAGAGTCGTTGTTAGTAGTTTATTCAGTCCCTAATTAAAATGTCGTTAGTAATTTATTGACAGTCCTAAAAGAGTCGTTGTTAGTAGTTTATTCAGTCCCTAATTAAAATGTCGTTAGTAATTTATTGACAGTCCCTAAAAGAGTCGTTGTTAGTAGTTTATTCAGTCCCTAATTAAAATGTCGTTAGTAATTATTGACAGTCCTAAAAGAGTCGTTGTTAGTAGTTTATTCAGTCCCTAATTAAAAGTCGTTAGTAATTTATTGACAGTCCCTAAAAGAGTCGTTGTTAGTAGTTTACTCAGTCCCTAATTAAAAAGTCGTTAGTAATTATTGACAGTCCCTAAAAGAGTCGTTGTTAGTAGTTATTCAGTCCCTAATTAAAATGTCGTTAGTAATTTTTGACAGTCCCTAAAAGAGTCGTTGTTAGTAGTTTATTCAGTCCCTAATTAAAATGTCGTTAGTAATTTATTGACAGTCCCTAAAAGAGTCGTTGTTAGTAGTTTATTCAGTCCCTTAATTAAAATGTCGTTAGTAATTTATTGACAGTCCCTAAAAGAGTCGTTGTTAGTAGTTTATTCAGTCCCTTATTAAAATGTCGTTAGTAATTTATTGACAGTCCCTAAAAGAGTCATTGTTTGTAGTTTATTCAGTCCCTTATTAAAATGTCATTAGTAATTTATTGACAGTCCCTAAAAGAGCCATTGTTAGTTTATTCAGTCCCTAATTAAAATGTCGTCAGTAATTTATTGACAGTCCCTAAAAGAGTCGTTAGTTTATTCAGTCCCTAATTAAAATATCGTTAGTAATTTATTGATAGTCTCTAAAGAGTCATTGTTAGTTTATTCAGTCCCTCATTCAAATGTCGTTAGTAATTTATTGATAGTCTCTAAAGAGTCGTTGTTAGTTTATTCAGTCCCTAATTAAAATGTCATTAGTAATTTATTGACAGTCCCTAAAAGAGTCGTTGTTAGTAGTTTATTCAGTCCCTAATTTAAATGTCGTTAGTAATTTATTGACAGTCCCTAAAAGAGTCGTTGTTAGAAGTTTACTCAGTCCCTAATTTAAATGTCGTTAGTAATTTATTGACAGTCCCTAAAAGAGTCGTTAGTTTATTCAGTCCCTAATTAAAATGTCGTTAGTAATTTATTGACAGTCCTTAAAAGAGTCGTTGTTGGTAGTTTATTCAGTCCCTTATTAAAATGTCGTTAGTAATTTATTGACAGTCCCTAAAAGAGTCGTTGTTAGTAGTTTACTCAGTCCCTCATTAAAATGTCATTAGTAATTTATTGACAGTCCCTAAAAGAGTCGTTGTTAGTAGTTTATTCAGTCCCTAATTAAAATGTCATTAGTAATTTATTGACAGTCCCTAACAGAGTCGTTGTTAGTAGTTTACTCAGTCCCTAATTAAAATGTCGTTAGTAATTTATTGACGTCCCTAAAAGAGTCGTTGTTAGTAGTTTATTCAGTCCCTAATTAAAACGTTAGTAATTTATTGACAGTACCTAAAAGAGTCGTTGTTAGTAGTTTATTCAGTCTCTAATTAGAACGTTAGTAATTTATTGACAGTCCCTAAAAGAGTCGTTGTTAGTAGTTTATTCAGTCCCTAATTAAAACGTCGTTAGTAATTTATTGACAGTCCCTAAAAGAGTCGTTGTTAGTAGTTTATTCAGTCCCTAATTAAAACGGCGTTAGTAATTTATTGACAGTCCCTAAAAGAGTCGTTGTTAGTAGTTTATTCAGTCTCTAATTAAAACGTCGTTAGTAATTTATTGACAGTCCCTAAAAGAGTCGTTGTTAGTAGCTTATTCAGTCCTTAATTAAAACGTCCTTAGTAATTTATTGACAGTCCCTAAAAGAGTCGTTGTTAGTAATTTATTCAGTCACTTAATAAAATGTCGTTAGTAATTTATTGACAGTCCCTATAAGAGTCGTTGTTAGTAGTTTACTCAGTACCTAATTTAAATGTCGTTAGTAATTTATTGACAGTCCCTAAAAGAGTCGTTGTTAGTAGTTTATTCAGTCCCTAATTAAAACGTCATTAGTAATTTATTGACAGTCCCTAAAAGAGTCGCTGTTAGTAGTTTACTCAGTCCCTAATTAAAATGTCATTAGTAATTTATTGACAGTCCCTAAAAGAGTCGTCGTTAGTAGTTTTTTCAGTCCCTCATTAAAATGTCGTTAGTAATTTATTGATAGTCTCTAAAGAGTCGTAGTCAGTTTATTCAGTCCCTAATTAAAATGTCGTTAGTAATTTATTGACAGTCCCTAAGTGAGTACTCGCTCGTTTTGATCTTTAAAACGCAGTTATAGACAGAAAACCAGCGTGAAATAACTTTTGTAACTTCTGCCTGTAACTCACTAATGCAGTTAGACTTAGACCCGGAACTGGTTTCACTGGTGCCTTCATCCCCTTCAGCTGGGGATGCTAATGCTAATGCTAACCCCGCTGGCGCTCGTCTTCGCGGTTTCGGTTCAGAGACCGGTTCACCGTCGGGAAACTCGGTTTTAAACTCACCCGTCACGCTCGCCCTGGTGACCCTCTGAACGATGGCCCTCATCGTTGCTGCGCTCGTGTTTGGGGAAGCACGCGGTCACGACTACCGGAGTCAGCGGCGTGCGGAAGCAGCTGCGAGCCGGGACGATGTCGCCCTCCGGCGGCGGAAACCGGCGGTACACACTCGGCTTCGGAGATTATTTTATTTAAAAATGTAAATAGGAAGATAATTATGGCAGCATTGGAAATATGAAAATAAGTATAAAATGTATTTTAAAAAAATAAATAAAAGCCCTCATCTGGTTCAATTGTTTTGCTTCCTGAACGAACACATACGTGTTCATGACGTCACTCTGAAACATCCGCGTTGTTAGAGCTTTTAATTTGTGTGGTCTTCTTTTTTCTCTGACATTAACTGAAAAAACAACATGGCTTCTTCCACACAAATTTGGTATTTCTAATAAAATAAAAGAAGTTCAATATAAAATTATTCATAACATTTACCCCACTAACAAATGTGTGTCAAAATTTGCCAATATTGATACTATTTGTGTATTTTGTAATGCTCAAGAAGTGGAAACGATTAGGCACCTTTTTTTTTTTTATTGTAATTTTTCCCAGATCTTTTGGAAAAAAAAATTGAAGCTTACATCACATCATCACACTCTAATATCAAATTACCCTAAATGCGCCAAGGATATATAATATTATATTATAATAATAGTGACAGGAAAATGCAACACTTAATTAATTTGATTATTTTCATTGCAAAATTCAAGATACATAAAACTAAATTTTCCAAAGGTCTTCTTTTTTTCCGGCTTTTGAAATCAACTTGAAGAATTACTTTGAATGTATTAAAAGAATTGATAATAAAAAAAACATAATTGAAGACATATTTGGAGAAATGTAACATGTCCTGCCCTTTTCCTTCTTTAATTTTTTTAATTTTTAGTTTATTTCATTTAGATTATATTTTGTTTAGGATATATAAGTAATGACCTATGCACTTTATGTTTCATAAATTGTTTGTATTCTTTTGATGCCAGACTTTTTGTATTGTACATGGTCAATGTTCTGATTGTGTTTGGATTATGTAAATAAAGTTTATTTAAAAAAAAAAAAGCTTTTAATTTACTGCTGCTAGTTTATTCAGTTATTGATACATGGAGAATTATTTGTGGGGATGGACGAGTGAATGTGTCACCGTTTCCGAGAGCAGGAATTTAATTTTGTTGTGTTGTTTTTAATATGGTGACAGTGAAGACGCACTGATTGATTGACTGATTGATTGATTGATTGAGCTATCCTGGTGGTTTTTACTCTCAGCAGAGTTAAACCATGAAGATATGCTAAATGTAAATTAGAAAACAACTACAACCGAGTTAATGAACAGAATGAACCCACAGACAAGAAAACTGGTGTGATGTGGGAGTTTATTTCAAAAACCATGAATGTTTCTGTGACTGGATCCTGGTGTGGACGGAACCAAACATGACAGCAGCTCCGTCTCTTCTTCAGGAAACACACCTGTTCATCACCTGATAAAGTCTCAGCAGCCTGAGCTGCTACTCGCCACCGTCTCCGGGTCCAGAGCCGCCGGTGAAGGACTGAATGAAGTTGTGTAGATCCTCGTGGTGTACGGGACAAAGTCTTTCTTGTAGATCATGACAGTTTTGTTGTGAGCGCTGTGGTAGACAACCTTCTGGAGATGCTCTCCCACCTCCTCCTCTTCTTCTTTTACCACTGAGTCAGAGGGGGCGGAGCAAAGACAGATTTAGTCACAAGTATATTTCATTTACTTTTTTATTTTAAGTACTTTACCTTGATTGAAAAAGAGAAGACCACAAATGATAAGTGTCAAAGTGCCCCTTTAATGTTCAGAGGCATTTCTACTTCTACGTCTCCTTTACAGAATCATCTGTCAGTGTGTATATATCTATATTTATGTATACATATGTGGTCTCCAGAAACCTAGAAACGGCTCTTGTAGCCATAATTACTTTAAACGTAAACCCTGAGATGTAGATAAACTGAATTACGGCGACGCTGCTGAGATCCTAAAATTGGTGGAATTCTCAATGGAGTTCTGAATGAACCCCGGTCGATGCTCCCCAGAACATCCTGTCAACTCTCGTATTTTTTAGATAAACGTGATGAGAATCGGGAATATTCGCGGTAGTTTCCATCACGGCGACTTTAATGAACTGTTAAGACTTAACGGATAAATTCGGCGTGCTTAAATTTCCCCAAGTGTAAGTTTCCAGGTGTGTTCTCACCTGGCATGCTCTCAAAGTGACCTGTGTATTTGTAATAAGCGTACGAGCCGATCATCGTCCAGACGCCGAGAGCGTAAACCGCCGAAACTCTGGTGTTCCATTTCAGCACGTTTCTGATCATCAGGCTGTTAAAATAAAATCCAGATAAACCCCCGGATTTTAAATATTTAGGTTTCGACTGCCGGAGCTTTTAGCGTGTTGCACCCAAAAAATCAGCCCGGAAATACTACTCTTTCAAAATAAACTTCCGGGACATTAATTAAAACAATAAATGTAATTTACAACAAGACGAAAAATACGCCGATTAAAAGTTCTCTTTTGTGGCCCGTGTGCTGCTGGTTAGCACGTGGCTAACTTAGCTGTGGACTGAGCAGAGCTGGAACAACGTTAAACTGTCCAGTTTGGAGTCAATATTAATCTAGCAGAGCTGGGTAATCAGTTAATATCATAATCATTAAAAAATAAAAGTCCAGATAAGCAGAAATGATGACCTGATATCACCTTGATATATCCATCCATCCATCATCTATGCTCATTTAATCCTATGCAGGGTCACGGGGAACTTTGATATAAAATGAGATAAATGCAATGCAGTTAGGTTAGCATAAACTTAGCCAGCCAAGCTAAAATCACTTGGAAGAAAAGATGAGTGGTGATTTTAAATATGTTTTAGGTCTGAAACGCGGCCGTGTTCCACGGTGGATGACTGGAAACAACAGATTTCCTGAACAGAGTATTTCTGCCGCAGGATGTTCATGTCAGAGGCTGCCGGTCCGTCATGTGAGATCCCTCAGGGTTCTGTTTTAGGCCCCGTTCTGCTCTTGCTATCAGGTGGGTTTCCATTAGTGAGGACCTGGGGTTTATTTTTTATTTTGAAGATAATGGGTTTTATTGTGCTGTTAATTATACTAACGGACTGTTGTAAACAGCCTCTAGCGCAGCTAGCCCTGACAGCGACCAGGAACCCTCCTCCTCCACCTTCCGGTTGGTTTATACCCTGTTGGACTGTCGCTGGGATCCATCTATGCTAGTCCAGGGTCTTGGTGGTGCTCAATCGGAGCGCCAAATGTTGTCTTGGCAGCAACAAATTAGCATGTTTGGACAGATTTGATCAGAATGAAAATAAAATAACATTAGTTAGCATTAAAGTTAGCCTGAGCTAGCCTGAACCGTCCCAGCGGTCTCTCAGTGCAGTTAACAGCTCAACAAGTCGTATTTTCTTCATAATTTATTCAAAACTTGGACGTCTTTCGTGTCTGTTTTGACAGAGATCTGAAATAAAACCCCTCAGATTCTTTCAGATCTGCGTTTACCGGGTCTTCTGTGGCCCGAGGAGCTTGGTGAACCTCTGGAACATCTGTGGGAGGATTTATCGCCCCTCTGATGAGTCACGTTCAGTAAAACTGCAGCAGTTTTGTAACGTTTGAGACACCTGAGGAGACACCTGAGGAGACACCTGTAGCTGCTGAGGATGATTCACTCAGTTTTAGGCTCCACAGCTGAACCTTTCTGGTCACGAGATGTTGTTGAAACAGTTTCACATCCATCAGAAATCCTCTGGAATCTTCCGCTCATCGTCTCCTTTATCTGTGGAGCCTGAAGAATGTGAACCTGGATCCGTACCTGCCTGCACACATCTGACGAGCTTTTAGCTCCTGGCTGTACAGTTCAAATACCTGTCAGTCATATTTCCCTCAAATAAAAACCTTCAAGCAAACAGGAAGAGATTAATGAACCCTTTAAATGAGAGGTTCATCCAGATGTGGAGGTTCATCCAGGTATAGAGGTTCATCCAGATGTGGAGGTTCATCCAGATGTTGAGGTTCATCCAGATGTGGAGGTTCATCCAGGTATAGAGGTTCATCCAGATGTGGTGGTTCATCCAGATGTGGAGGTTCATCCAGATGTGGAGGTTCATCCAGATGTGGGGGTTCATCCAGATGTGGAGGTTCATCCAGATGTGGAGGTTCATCCAGATGTGGGGGTTCATCCAGATGTGGAGGTTCATCCAGGTGTGGAGGTTCATCCAGGTGTAGAGGTTCATCCAGATGTGGAGGTTCATCCAGGTGTGGAGGTTCATCCAGGTGTGGAGGTTCATCCAGATGTGGAGGTTCATCCAGGTGTGGAGGTTCATCCAGATGTGGAGGTTCATCCAGGTGTGGAGGTTCATCCAGATGTGGAGGTTCATCCAGATGTGGAGGTTCATCCAGGTGTGGAGGTTCATCCAGATGTGGAGGTTCATCCAGGTATAGAGGTTCATCCAGATGTTGAGGTTCATCCAGATGTGGAGGTTCATCCAGATGTGGTGGTTCATCCAGATGCGGAGGTTCATCCAGGTGTGGAGGTTCATCCAGATGTGGAGGTTCATCCAGGTATAGAGGTTCATCCAGATGTGGAGGTTCATCTAGGTGTTGAGGTTCATCTAGATGTGGAGGTTCATCCAGGTGTGGAGGTTCATCCAGATGTGGAGGTTCATCCAGATGTGGAGGTTCATCCAGATGTGGAGGTTAATCCAGATGTGGTGGTTCATCCAGATGCGGAGGTTCATCCAGGTGTGGAGGTTCATCCAGATGTGGAGGTTCCTCCAGGTGTGGAGGTTCATCCAGATGTGGAGGTTCATCCAGATGTGTCAGGTTCATCCAGATGTGAAGGTTCATCCAGATGTGGAGGTTCATCCAGGTATAGAGGTTCATCCAGATGTTGAGGTTCATCCAGATGTGGAGGTTCATCCAGATGTGGAGGTTCATCCAGAATGGGAGGTTCATCCAGATGTGGTGGTTCATCCAGATGCGGAGGTTCATCCAGGTGTGGAGGTTCATCCAGATGTGGAGGTTCATCCAGATGTGGAGGTTCATCCAGGTATACAGATTCATCCAGATGTGGAGGTTCATCCAGGTATAGAGGTTCATCCAGATGTTGAGGTTCATCCAGATGCGGAGGTTCATCCAGGTGTGGAGGTTCATCCAGATGTGAAGGTTCATCCAGGTATAGAGGTTTATCCAGGTGTGGAGGTTCATCCAGATGTGGAGGTTCATCCAGATGTGGAGGTTCATCCAGATGTGGAGGTTCATCCAGATGTTGAGGTTCATCCAGGTGTGGAGGTTCATCCAGATGTGGAGCGTAGGGTTTGGGTTGAACAGCCTGTTTTTCTGTTATTGCTGTTAAATCCGTGTCGGATCAGAATCATCTGTCGCTCAAGAATTCCTGCAAGTTTCCAGATGTTGTTTTACTAGTTCAAACAGATGTTCTTTAAGCCTCGTTGACACGTCAATATTTATGGCCTCGTTTGCTCTTTAATGTAATTCTTCATTCACAAAATCCATCAACAAACACCAGAGAACAACAGCTGAGTTTCCTTCAGTTCTTCACTGGTTCCAACAACCTCCTCAGCTGGTTCAGACAGTCCAGACCAGAACTTCTCTAGAATCTGTCTTCTGACGTGGTTTCAAACCGGTCTGGACTCAGCTGCACCTTCACCACGACGGACCGGTAGAGTCCACGTTCCTGCAGACGCACCTGAACCGAACCAGAACCCTGCTGCTCTGTTGTGACTCATGAGACCTGAATGGACACCTGGAGAGGACCGTGGTCTCAGCGTTGTCCAGCGTCATCTGGACCGGTCTGGTACCAGACCATAACAGACCGAACCAGACTGGTACCAGTCTGGTTCGGTCTGTTATGGTCTGGTACCAGACCATAACAGACCGAACCAGACTGGTACCAGTCTGGTTCGGTCTGGTACCAGCAGGATCTCGGACTAGAGGGCCTCAAGACCAGCGTCGTACCTGAACGCGTTCATTGAACCAAAGTCGCTGCTGTCACGCTAACATGGCAACACGACTGTCGCTGCGGTCACGCTAACATGGCAACACGGCTGTCGCTGCTGTCACGCTAACATGGCAACACGGCTGTTGCTGCACACTGGCTGTCGCTGCTGCACGCTACATGGCAACACGGCTGTCGCTGCTGTCACGCTAACATGGCAACACGGCTGTCGCTGCTGTCACGCTAACATGGCAACAACGGCTGTCGCTGCTGTCACGCTAACATGGCAACACGGCTGTCGCTGCTGTCACGCTAACATGGCAACACGGCTGTCGCTGCTGTCACGCTAACATGGCAACACGGCTGTCGCTGCTGTCACGCTAACATGGCAACACGGCTGTCGCTGCTGTCACGCTAACATGGCAACACGGCTGTCGCTGCTGTCACGCTAACATGGCAACACGGCTGTCGCTGCTGTCACGCTAACATGGCAACACGGCTGTCGCTGCTGTCACGCTAACATGGCAACGGCTGTCGCTGCTGTCACGCTAAAATGGCAACACGGGCTGTCGCTGCTGTCACGCTAACATGGCAACACGGCTGGCTGTCGCTGCTGTCACGCTAACATGGCAACACGGCTGTCGCTGCTGTCACGCTAACATGGCAACACGCTGTCGCTGCTGTCACGCTAACATGGCAACACGGCTGTCGCTGCTGTCACGCTAACATGGCAACACGGCTGTCGCTGCTGTCACGCTAACATGGCAACACGGCTGTCGCTGCTGCCACGCTAACATGGCAACACGGCTGTCGCTGCTGTCACGCTAACATGGCAACACGGCTGTCGCTGCTGTCACGCTAACATGGCAACACGGCTGTCGCTGCTGTCACGCTAACATGGCAACACGGCTGTCGCTGCTGTCACGCTAACATGGCAACACGGCTGTCGCTGCTGTCACGCTAACATGGCAACACGGCTGTCGCTGCTGTCACGCTAACATGGCAACACGGCTGTCGCTGCTGTCACGCTAACATGGCAACACGGCTGTCGCTGCTGTCACGCTAACATGGCAACACGGCTGTCGCTGCTGTCACGCTAACATGGCAACACGGCTGTCGCTGCTGTCACGCTAACATGGCAACACGGCTGTCGCTGCTGTCAACGCTAACATGGCAAACACGGCTGTCGCTGCTGTCACGCTAACATGGCAACACGGCTGTCGCTGCTGTCACGCTAACATGGCAACACGGCTGTCGCTGCTGTCACGCTAACATGGCAACACGGCTGTCGCTGCTGTCACGCTAACATGGCAACACGGCTGTCGCTGCTGTCACGCTAACATGGCAACACGGCTGTCCCTGCTGTCACGCTAACATGGCAAACACGGCTGTCGCTGCTGTCACGCTAACATGGCAACACGGCTGTCGCTGCTGTCACGCTAACATGGCAACACGGCTGTCGCTGCTGTCACGCTAACATGGCAACACGGCTGTCGCTGCTGTCACGCTAACATGGCAACACGGCTGTCGCTGCTGTCACGCTAACATGGCAACACGGCTGTCGCTGCTGTCACGCTAACATGGCAACACTGGCACGGCTGTCGCTGCTGTCACGCTAACATGGCAACACGGCTGTCGCTGCTGTCACGCTAACATGGCAACACGGCTGTCGCTGCTGTCGCGCTAACATGGCAACACGGCTGTCGCTGCTGTCACGCTAACATGGCAACACGGCTGTCGCTGCTGTCACGCTAACATGGCAACACGGCTGTCGCTGCTGTCACGCTAACATGGCAACACGGCTGTCGCTGCTGTCACGCTAACATGGCAACACGGCTGTCGCTGCTGTCACGCTAACATGGCAACACGGCTGTCGCTGCTGTCACGCTAACATGGCAACACGGCTGTCGCTGCTGTCACGCTAACATGGCAACACGGCTGTCGCTGCTGTCACGCTAACATGGCAACACGGCTGTCGCTGCTGTCACGCTAAATGGCAACACGGCTGTCGCTGCTGTCACGCTAACATGGCAACACGGCTGTCGCTGCTGTCACGCTAACATGGCAACACGGCTGTCTGCTGTCACGCTAACATGGCAACACGGCTGTCGCTGCTGTCACGCTAACATGGCAACACGGCTGTCGCTGCTGTCACGCTAACATGGCAACACGGCTGTCGCTGCTGTCACGCTAACATGGCAACACGGCTGTGCTGCGCTGCTGTCACGCTAACATGGCAACACGGCTGTCGCTGCTGTCCACGCTAACATGGCAACACGGCTGTCGCTGCTGCTGTCACGCTAACATGGCAACACGGCTGTCGCTGCTGTCACGCTAACATGGCAACACGGCTGTCGCTGCTGTCACGCTAACATGGCAACACGGCTGTCGCTGCTGTCACGCTAACATGGCAACACGGCTGTCGCTGCTGTCACGCTAACATGGCAACACGGCTGTCGCTGCTGTCACGCTAACATGGCAACACGGCTGTCGCTGCTGTCACGCTAACATGGCAACACGGCTGTCGCTGCTGTCACGCTAACATGGCAACACGGCTGTCGCTGCTGTCACGCTAACATGGCAACACGGCTGTCGCTGCTGTCACGCTAACATGGCAACACGGCTGTCGCTGCTGTCACGCTAACATGGCAACACGGCTGTCGCTGCTGTCACGCTAACATGGCAACACGGCTGTCGCTGCTGTCACGCTACGATGGCAACACGGCTGTCGCTGCTGTCACGCTAACATGGCAACACGGCTGTCGCTGCTGTCACGCTAACATGGCAACACGGCTGTCGCTGCTGTCACGCTAACATGGCAACACGGCTGTCGCTGCTGTCACGCTAAAACATGGCAACAACACGGCTGTCGCTGCTGTCACGCTAACATGGCAACACGGCTGTCGCTGCTGTCACGCTAACATGGCAACACGGCTGTCGCTGCTGTCACGCTAACATGCAACACGGCTGTCGCTGCTAACACGGCTGTCGCTGCTCACGCTAACATGGCAACACGGCTGTCGCTGCTGTCACGCTAACATGGCAAACACGGCTGTCGCTGCTGTCACGCTAACATGGCAACACGGCTGTCGCTGCTGTCACGCTAACATGGCAACACGGCTGTCGCTGCTGTCACGCTAACATGGCAACACGGCTGTCGCTGCTGTCACGCTAACATGGCAACACGGCTGGCTGTCGCTGCGGACAAGCTAACATGGCAACACGGCTGTCGCTGCTGTCACGCTAACATGGCAACACGGCTGTCGCTGCTGTCACGCTAACATGGCAACACGGCTGTCGCTGCTGTCACGCTAACATGGCAACACGGCTGTCGCTGCTGTCACGCTAACATGGCAACACGGCTGTCGCTGCTGTCACACTAACATGGCAAACACGGCTGTCGCTGCTGTCACGCTAACATGGCAACACGGCTGTCGCTGCTGTCACGCTAACATGGCAAACGGCTGTCGCTGCTGTCACGCTAACATGGCAACACGGCTGTCGCTGCTGTCACGCTAACATGGCAACACGGCTGTCGCTGCTGTCACGCTAACATGGCAACAACGGCTGTCGCTGCTGTCACGCTAACATGGCAACACGGCTGTCGCTGCTGTCACGCTAACATGGCAACACGGCTGTCGCTGCTGTCACGCTAACATGGCAACACGGCTGTCGCTGCTGTCACGCTAACATGGCAACACGGCTGTCGCTGCTGTCACGCTAACATGGCAACACGGCTGTCGCTGCTGTCACGCTAAAATGGCAACACGGCTGTCGCTGCTGTCACGCTAACATGGCAACACGGCTGTCGCTGCTGTCACGCTAACATGGCAACACGGCTGTCGCTGCTGTCACGCTAACATGGCAACACGGCTGTCGCTGCTGTCACGCTAAACATGGCAACACGGCTGTCGCTGCTGTCACGCTAACATGGCAACACGGCTGTCGCTGCTGTCACGCTACATGGCAACACGGCTGGCTGTCGCTGCTGTCACGCTAACATGGCAACACGGCTGTCGCTGCTGTCACGCTAACATGGCAACACGGCTGTCGCTGCTGTCACGCTAACATGGCAACACGGCTGTCGCTGCTGTCACGCTAACATGGCAACACGGCTGTCGCTGCTGTCACGCTAACATGGCAAACACGGCTGTCGCTGCTGTCACGCTAACATGGCAACACGGCTGTCGCTGCTGTCACGCTAACATGGCAACACGGCTGTGCTGTCACGCTAACATGGCAACACGGCTGTCGCTGCTGTCACGCAACATGGCTGTCGCTGCTGTCACGCTAACATGGCAACACGGCTGTCGCTGCTGTCACGCTAACATGGCAACACGGCTGTCGCTGCTGTCACGCTAACATGGCAACACGGCTGTCGCTGCTGTCACGCTAACATGGCAACACGGCTGTCGCTGCTGTCACGCTAACATGGCAACACGGCTGTCGCTGCTGTCACGCTAACATGGCAACACGGCTGTCGCTGCTGTCACGCTAACATGGCAACACGGCTGTCGCTGCTGTCACGCTAACATGGCAACACGGCTGTCGCTGCTGTCACGCTAACGTGGCAACACGGCTGTCGCTGCGTCACGCTAACATGGCAAACACGGCTGTCGCTGCTGTCACGCTAACATGGCAACACGGCTGTCGCGCTACGCTAACATGGCATTGGCAACACGGCTGTCGCTGCTGTCACGCTAACATGGCAACACGGCTGTCGCTGCTGTCACGCTAACATGGCAAACACGGCTGTCGCTGCTGTCACGCTAAAATGGCAAACACGGCTGTCGCTGCTGTCACGCTAACATGGCAACACGGCTGTCGCTGCTGTCACGCTAACATGGCAACACGGCTGTCGCTGCTGTCACGCTAACATGGCAACACGGCTGTCGCTGCTGTCACGCTAACATGGCAACACGGTGGCTGTGTCACGCTAACATGGCACACGGCTGTCGCTGCTGTCACGCTAACATGGCAACATGGCTGTCGCTGCTGTCACGCTAACATGGCAACACGGCTGTCGCTGCTGTCACGCTAACAACTGCGTCATCAAACGTTTAAAACGATCATGAAGGAAGATGAGAGCTGCAGTTACCCAGAGCTGGAGGAGACCCCCGACTGCTGGGGGGGTTGAAATATTAAAATGGAGGGAAAAACATTTGCATCTTAAGGACCTGTTTTTGTCTTTTTAATGGCAGTTGCATTCTTTTTTCTTTTTGTTTTTTTTTCTTCCTAATGTAGCTGTGGTGCTGTTCATGCCATAGAGGATGTTAAAATGACATAAAATGACACGTTTGTTTTTTAAGTGCTTTAATTTCTATTTTTTAATATTTTAATAACATCTTTTGAGGAAAGAAGTAATAAGTTTTGGTATTTAAGCAAAGGTAAAACAGCAAGCTTGTTAAACTTGGTTCCACTTCCGGTCTCAAAAGGTTCAGTAAACATTTAATACAACGGCCCTGATATTAAGCCAATTAAGAAGGATAATAAGCGCTTAAGTTGTGACAAAGTGGTATGTTATTCTATGTTTTGCAAATTGTATATTTGTATATAAGTTGAGGCAAGTAAGTAATGTTTGTACATCATTTTCTGTGTTTTATCAGTTCTATGGTGTACTTGGAGGATACAAACCGCAGTAAACATCAGTCTAAGAACTCTTGTCTCGTTTTTGTGAACAAGCCGGTATTTTCTTATAATAAAGACCATTTGGCGGCAAGTTTTTCCTCATATCTTCAATATACTGTAGAGAGAAGCTGAAAGGGAAATTACAGGCTTTACATGGGCTGTCCCTTCAATGCTAATGCTAATGCTAATGTGAATCCTGGTTGGTTTAAAGATTAAGAACTGGACCAATAGTTTTCAACAGATAAAATGGATATAATAATAATTGCCGTTTGTGGTGGGGTAGTATATGGGCAGTGGCAATCATTTTTACAAATAATTGCTTGCAGCAACATTAAAAAACAATTTTTAAAAAAGAACTAAAAATTCAAATTCAAATTCAAAATACTTTATTAATCCCCCAAGGGGGAAATTCAAGTTTCAGTACACCAGTCTGGTGTACTAGAGGAGCTGCTAGCGTCCAGCGCTCCTTTTCATGCCCGGTCCTGTGGTCCGAGTGCTAACTCCAGTTAACAGCCGTTAAAACAGTTAACAGCCGTTAGAACCAGTATATCTCCATAATGATGACCAGTGAGATATCTCCAGGTCAGAGGAGGAAACACCGATGAACCAGACCGTCTCCTCTGGGAAGACTGAGCTCCATTCAGTCCGGCGAGCGACGGAGCCGACCGTCCCAGAGCCCGGTTCATCATGCGGACCGGACCAGGCCGTTGTCGTTCTCCCCCGGCGGTGCTGGGCCCCCACCAGGTCACCAGACGGCCCCTGCCAGGTCAGCTGACCCATCCGGCGTGTAGACAGCTGGACGGGGGCAGCATGCCGCCGCCGTCGCTACGTCGGGGGCCCGTCCCGGCTCCGTGACGCTGCAGCCCGGATCCAGTGGCGGTGGTTGTTGCCGCGGGTAGCAGTTCAGGGCTACTTAGCTTAGCTTTCCCGAACCGGCCTCCAGCTACACCGTCCATGTCCGCGGCGGCAGGTCTCCACCAGCCGCAAGAGGACTGATCCGCCCCCTGCAGACAGTATGTAGACATCCAACCGCAGATCACCACAAACCGGGGACAAACTGGAGCGTCCAGCGTCCAGCGTCCAGCGTAGCAGAGACAAGTCCCGGAGCAGCAGCGAGAAGCGTCCAAGAACTATTTAGTTCTTGGTGAACTGAACTAGTTCATTTTAATTTCTGTGAACTATGAACTGAACTAGTTGGTGTAGAAAGTGAACTGGCCCGACACTGGTTAGACCCTCCAGGAGCAGCTGGGAGCCATTTTGTTTTCAGAGACATGAAAACAAGGATTTCTGAGCTTCAGCGCAGATGGAAACAGTCCTGGAGGAGCTGATGTCAGCGACGCCTCATTTCAACTCCCCAAGCAGGTAAACACCTGCTCCACACAAAACTGCAGGTTTGTGTTTTTGGTTTGACATGAACAACTCCGAGCAGAACAAAAGGAGTCATTAGAGACCAACCTCCTCTCTGCCACCATCGTCTCCTCAGACCCGAGCCCAGGGCTGATCTGAGGCTCCGCCCACCAGATCAGACCTGAGCCCAGGGCTGATCTGAGGCTCCGCCCACCAGATCAGACCTGAGCCCAGGGCTGATCTGAGGCTCCGCCCACCAGCAGCTGAACTGACGACCCTCCTTCGTCCTGTTGGAACTTGTCCACTGAAGCTGTGAGTCAGACGAACGGAGACATAAACTCCCAGATCGCTGAGCTGCTCCGACACCTGGACTCATTCGGTTTTTCTGCAGGAGATGAAGTGGAGCGCTGATCCGCTGATGATCTAGAAGGTAAATAAATACTTTGGGTCTTGGTCGGTTTGATTGTGAAGCATCATTGATCTGCTCTGGAGGAGTTTGATCGGCCTCTGTAGTCCAGATAGCTGCTGGTTCGGCTGCATCCAGCTTCTCTGAGACGTCACCTTGATGATTCCTCACAGGGTGAAACAGTAGTGATGCTCACCTGGTTGGTTGTGACTCGCTCCTCCTGAGACACCTGCACAGGTGGGAAGGATGAGAGTCAGATGGTTTCCATCTGAACCTTTTAAAGGTGTTTGGAAGTGATGGACAGGTGTCCTTATGCTCAGATCTTCGCACTTCCAGAGTCTTTCAGAGCAGTGGTCCTCAGCTGGTCCAGAGCCTTCTAGACTGGTGGTCCTCAGCTGGTCCAGAGTCTTTCAGAGCGGTGGTGCTCACCTGGTGCAGACTCTTATGGACTGGTGGTTATGGACTCTGGACCAGACTATGACTGAACTCTTATGGACCAGCTGCGAACAATCAGTCCACAAGACTCTCGATCACCTTAGGATCACCAGTAAACAAGACTCTGGACCAGCTAAGAACCACTAGTCCACAAGACTCTGGACCAGTTTAGGACAACCAGTCCACAAGTCTCTGGACCAGCTGAGAACCACCAGTCTAGAAGACTCTGGAAGAGGTGAGAACCACCAGTCCACAAGACTCCGGACTAGCTGAGAACCGCCAGTCTAGAACACTCTGGAAGAGGTGAGAACCACCAGTCCACAAGACTCTGGACCAGTTTAGGACCACCAGTCCACAAGACTTTGGACCAGTTAATAACCACCAGTCCACAAGACTCTGGACCAGGTGAGGACCATCGCTCTTAAAGACTTTGGACCAGCTGAGGATCACCACTTCAGAAGACTTTGGACCAGCTAAGAACCACCAGTCCACAAGACTCTGGACCAGCTGAGAACCACCAGTCCAGAAGACTCTGGACCAGGTGAGGACCACCAGTCCACAAGACTCTGGACCAGGTGAGAACCACAAGTCCACAAGAATCTGGATCAGCTTAGGATCTCCAGTCTAGAAGACTCTGGACCAGCACCAGCTGAAAACCACCAGTCCACAAGACTCTGAACCAGAGTCTTGTGGACTGGTGGTTATTATCTTGTCCAGAGGCTTGTGGACTGGTGGTTCTCACCTGGTCCAGAGGCTTGTGTACTGGTGGTTCTCAGCTGGTCCAGAGTCTTGTGGACCGGTGATCCTAAATTGGCCCAGAGTCTTGTGGACTTGTGGTTCTCAGCTGGTCCAGAGTCTTGTGGACTGGTGGTTCTCAGCTGGTCCAGAGCCTTGTGGACTGGTGGTTCTTAGCTGGTCCAGAGTCTTCTAGACTGGTGGTCCTAAGCTGGTCCAGAGTCTTTTCAGAGCGGTGGTGCTCACCTGGTGCAGACTCTTATGGACTGGTGGTTATGGACTCTGGACCAGACTATGAACTCTTATGGACCAGCTGCGAACAATCAGTCCACAAGACTCTCGATCACCTTAGGATCACCAGTAAACAAGACTCTGGACCAGCTAAGAACCACTAGTCCACAAGACTCTGGACCAGTTTAGGACAACCAGTCCACAAGTCTCTGGACCAGCTGAGAACCACCAGTCTAGAAGACTCTGGAAGAGGTGAGAACCACCAGTCCACAAGACTCCGGACTAGCTGAGAACCGCCAGTCTAGAACACTCTGGAAGAGGTGAGAACCACCAGTCCACAAGACTCTGAACCAGTTTAGGACCACCAGTCCACAAGACTTTGGACCAGTTAATAACCACCAGTCCACAAGACTCTGGACCAGGTGAGGACCATTGCTCTTAAAGACTTTGGACCAGCTGAGGATCACCACTCCAGAAGACTTTGGACCAGCTAAGAACCACCAGTCCACAAGACTCTGGACCATCTGAGAACCACCAGTCCACAAGACTCTGAACCAGTTTAGGACCACCAGTCCACAAGACTTTGGACCAGTTAATAACCACCAGTCCACAAGACTCTGGACCAGGTGAGGACCATTGCCCTTAAAGACTTTGGACCAGCTGAGGATCACCACTCCAGAAGACTTTGGACCAGCTAAGAACCACCAGTCCACAAGACTCTGGACCATCTGAGAACCACCAGTCCACAAGACTCTGAACCAGTTTAGGACCACCAGTCCACAAGACTTTGGACCAGTTAATAACCACCAGTCCACAAGACTCTGGACCAGGTGAGGACCATTGCTCTTAAAGACTTTGGACCTGCTGAGGATCACCACTCCAGAAGACTTTGGACCAACTAAGAACCACCAGTCCACAAGACTCTGGACCAGCTGAAAACCACCAGTCCACAAGACTCTGGACCAGCTAAGAACCACTAGTCCACAAGACTCTGGAACAGCTGAGAACCACCAGTCCACAAGACTCTAGACCATTTTAGGACGACCAGTCCACAAGACTCTGGACCAGCTGAGAACCACCAGTCCACAAGACTCCGGACCACTTTAGGACCACCAGTCCACAAGACTCTGGACCAGGTGAGGACCATTGCTCTTAAAGACTTTGGACCTGCTGAGGATCACCACTCCAGAAGACTTTGGACCAACTAAGAACCACCAGTCCACAAGACTCTGGACCAGCTGAAAACCACCAGTCCACAAGACTCTGGACCAGCTAAGAACCACTAGTCCACAAGACTCTGGAACAGCTGAGAACCACCAGTCCACAAGACTCTAGACCATTTTAGGACGACCAGTCCACAAGACTCTGGACCAGCTGAGAACCACCAGTCCACAAGACTCCGGACCACTTTAGGACCACCAGTCCACAAGACTCTGGACCAGGTGAGGAAAACTGCTCTTGAAGACTTTGGACAAGCTGAGAACCACCAGTCCACAAGACTCGGAACCATCTGTGAACCACCAGTCCACAAGGACTCTGGACCAGCTGAAAACCACCAGTCCACAAGACTCTGGAGCAGCTCTACGAACCACTAGTCCACAAGACTCTGGACCAGTTTAGGACGACCAGTCCACAAGAATCTGGACCAGCTGAGGACCACTAGTCTAGAAGACTCTAAACCAGCTGAAAACCACCAGTCCATAAGAGTGTGCACCAGGTGAGCACCACTGCTTTGAAAGACTCTGGACCAGGTTAGGACCACTAGCCCACAAGTCTCTGGACAAGCTAAGAACCACCAGTCCACAAGACTCTGGACCAGCTGAGAACTGCCAGTCCACAAGACTCTGGACCAGTTTAGGACCACCAGTCTAGAAGACTCTGGACCAGCTGAGAACCACCAGTCCACAAGACTCTGGACCAGCTTAAGACGACCAGTCCACAAGACTCTGGTCCAGCTTAGGATGACCAGTCCACAAGACTCTGGATCAGCTTAGGACCACCAGTCTAGAAGACTCTAGACCAGCTGCGAACAATCAGTCCACAAGACTCTAGATCACCTTAGGATCACCAGTCTAGAAGACTCTGGACCAGCTGAGAACCACCAGTCCACAAGACTCTGGACCAGCTGAGAAACCACAAGTCCACAAGACTTTGGACCAACTGAGAACAACCAGTCCACAAGACACTGGGTCAGCTTAGGATCACCAGTCTAGAAGACTCTGGACCAGCTGAGAACCACAAGTCCACAAGACTCTGAACCAGCTGAGATCCACAAATCCACAAGACTCTGGACCAGCTGAGAACCACAAGTCCACAAGACTCTGGGCCAGCTGAGAACCACCAGTCCACAAGACTCTGGACCAGCTTAGGATCACCAGTCTAGAAGACTCTGGACCAGCTGAGAACCACAAGTCCACAAAACTCTGAACCAGCTGAGATCCACAAATCCACAAGACTCTGGACCAGCTGAGAACCACAAGTCCACAAGACTCTGGGCCAGCTGAGAACCACAAGTCCACAAGACTCTGGGCCAGCTGAGAACCACAAGTCCACAAGACTCTGAACCAGCTGAGATCCACAAATCCACAAGACTCTGAACCAGATGAGACCCACCAGTCCACAAGACTCTGGGCCAGCTGAGAACCACCAGTCCACAAGACTCTGGACCATCTGATGACCACCAGTCCACAAAACTCTGGACCAGCTTAGGACTACCAGTCCACAAGACTCTGGACCAGCTGAGGACCACTAGTCTAGAAGACTCTGAACCAGCTAAGAACCATCAGTCCATAAGAGTCTGCACCAGGTGAGCACCACCGCTCTGAAAGACTCTGGACCAGCTTAGGGCTACCAGTCTAGAAGACTCTGGACCAGCTAAGAACCACCAGTCCACAAGACTCTGGACCAGCTTAGGGCCACTAGTCTAGAAGACTCTGGACCAGCTAAGAACCACCAGTCCACAAGACTCTGGACCAGCTGAGGACCACTGCTCTTAAAGACTTTGGATCAGCTGAGAACCACCAGTCCACAAGACTCTGGACCAGCTGAGAACCACCAGTCCAGAAGACTCTGGACCAGGTGAGGACCACCAGTCCACAAGACTCTGGACCAGGTGAGAACCACAAGTCCACAAGTCTCTGAACCAGCTGAGAACCACAAGTCCATAAGACTCTGGACCAGCTGAGAACCACAAGTCCACAAGACTTTGGACCAGCTGAGAACAACCAGTCCACAAGACTCTGGATCAGCTTAGGATCACCAGTCTAGAAGACTCTGGACCAGCTGAGAACCACTAGTCCACAAGACTCTGAACCAGCTGAGAACCACAAGTCCACAAGACTCTGAACCAGCTGAGAACCACAAGTCCACAAGACTTTGGACCAGCTGAGAACAACCAGTCCACAAGAATCTGGATCAGCTTAGGATCTAGAGTCTTGTGGACTGGTGGTTATTAACTTGTCCAGAGGCTTGTGGACTGGTGGTCCTAAACTGGTTCAGAGTCTTGTGGACTGGTGGTTCTCACCTCTTCCAGAGTGTTCTAGACTGGCGGTTCTCAGCTAGTCCAGAGTCTTGTGGTCCGGTGGTCCTAAACTGGTCCAGAGTCTTGTGGACTTGTGGTTCTCAGCTGGTCCAGAGTCTTGTGGACTTGTGGTTCTCAGCTGGTTCAGAGTCTTGTGGACTTGTGGTTCTCAGCTGGTTCAGAGTCTTGTGGACTGATTGTTTGCAGCTGGTCTAGAGTCTTCTAGACTGGTGGTTCTAAGCTTGTCCGTAGTCTTACGGACTGGTGGTTTTCAGCTAGTCCAGAGTCTTATGGACTGGTCGTCCTAAACTGGTCCAGAGTCTTGTGGACTAGTGGTTCTTAGCTGGTCCAGAGTCTTGTGGACTGGTGGTTTTCAGCTGGTCCAGAGTCTTGTGGACTGGTGGTTCTCAGATGGTCCAGAGTCTTGTGGACTGGTGGTTCTCAGCTGGTCCAGAGTCTTGTGGACTGGTGGTTTTCAGCTGGTCCAGAGTCTTGTGGACTGGTGGTTCTCAGATGGTCCAGAGTCTTGTGGACTGGTGGTTCTCAGCTGGTCCAGAGTCTTGTGGACTGGTGGTTCTTAGCTGGTCCAGAGTCTTGTGGACCGGTGGTCCTAAACTGGTCCCGAGTCTTGTGGACTTGTGGTTCTCAGCTGGTCCAGAGACTTGTGGACTTATGGTTCTCAGCTGGTTCAGAGTCTTGTGGACTTGTGGTTCTCAGCTGGTTCAGAGTCTTGTGGACTGATTGTTTGCAGTTGGTCTAGAGTCTTGTGGACTGGTGGTTCTTAGCTGGTCCAGAGTCTTATGGACTGGTGGTTCTCAGATGGTCCAGAGTCTTGTGGACTGGTGGTTCTTAGCTGGTCCAGAGTCTTGTGGACTGGTGGTTTTCTGCTGGTCCAGAGTCTTGTGGACTGGTGGTTCTCAGATGGTCCAGAGTCTTGTGGACTGGTTGTTCTCAGCTGGTCCAGAGTCTTGTGGACTGGTGGTTCTCAGATGGTCCAGAGTCTTGTGGACTGGTGGTTCTTAGCTGGTCCAGAGTCTTGTGGACTGGTGGTTTTCTGCTGTCCAGAGTCTTGTGGACTGGTGGTTCTCAGATGGTCCAGAGTCTTGTGGACTGGTGGTTCTCAGCTGGTCCAGAGTCTTGTGGACTGGTGGTTCTAAACTGGTCCAGAGTCTTGTGGACTGGTGGTTCTCAGCTGGTCCAGAGTCTTGTGGACTGGTGGTTCTCAGATGGTCCAGAGTCTGTGGACTGGTGGTTCTCAGCTGGTCCAGAGTCTTGTGGACTGGTGGTTCTCAGCTGGTCCAGAGTCTTGTGGACTCTGAGTCTTGTGGACTCGTGGTCCTAAACTGGTCTAGAGTCTTGTGGACTGGTGGTTCTAAACTGGTCCAGAGTCTTGTGGACTCGTGGTTCTAAACTGGTCCAGAGTCTTGTGGACTCGTGGTCCTAAACTGGTCTAGAGTCTTGTGGACTGGTGGTTCTAAACTGGTCCAGAGTCTTGTGGACTCGTGGTTCTAAACTGGTCCAGAGTCTTGTGGACTCGTGGTCCTAAACTGGTCTAGAGTCTTGTGGACTGGTGGTCCTAAACTGGTCCAGAGTCTTGTGGACTGGTGGTTCTAAACTGGTCCAGAGTCTTGTGGACTGGTGGTTCTCAGATGGTCCAGAGTCTTGTGGACTGGTGGTTCTCAGATGGTCCAGAGTCTTGTGGACTCGTGGTCCTAAACTGGTCCAGAGTCTTGTGGACTGGTGGTTCTAAACTGGTCCAGAGTCTTGTGGACTGGTGGTTCTAAACTGGACCAGAGTCTTGTGGACTGGTGGCGCCTCATGAAGCTCCAGCTGGAATGAAAACGTCTCTGTGTTTTTGGAGAGTAACCGTTTCCTCCTGCGTGTTGGTTCCTGCAGCTGCTGGTGGATGGACAACCTCACAGCGGTCAGGACGCTCAGCTCAGGTGGAGGAGCCAGCAGCTCAGGTGGAGGCGCTGCAGGTAAACGACCACAACGCTCTCAACAATGTCTCCTGATGGTCTCCAGACTAAACCCCAGATGTTTCCTCCACAGACGTCTCCAGGTCGGTCCAGACGTCTCGACTGGTGTCTCAGGGTGAGTTCTGACGTCCTGAACCTCAGACCTCCACGGCGGTGGTTCTGCTTCAGGAAGATTTGACACAAAAAAAATAAAAATAATCACAGCTTTAATAAATAAATATGTAAATACCTAAAAGAAAAAAGAGGAACTGATGTGGCTGTGAAGTAAATTAATAACGTTAATAAGCAGATAAAAGATCAACTCCAGGAGAGTTTTCTGGTTCTGGACAAACTCAGATGACTTTATCTCTTTATTACCCAAAAAAGAAAACAGACACCAGGAACACCAGGAACCCCCGATGCTTGAAGATCCACTGTCAGAACCAAGGAGCACTGGGAGGTCTGGACTTGGACCCGGTTCTTCAAAGCCTTGATTCTTGACCAGCCAGTTTCAGCTTCCAGACCTCCTCTGCTCCAAACCTTCTGGGACATTCCACATTGTTGGGGAAATCATTGCTGACGTCTTTCCCCGCTGGCACTGGGTTAACACAGGCACCTGAACGCTCCAGAGCAGAAACTTCAGTCTCTCTAGAGGCTCATCTGGACTGATGTGGCTTCACAGCAGCTTCAGAGACTGATGGTTCTGTCAGTGGTTCTACCTCTGGGCAGCTGGTTGACAGCTTCTCATTCTGAGTCAGACAAGTCCAATCCTGACCGCCGGCAGCATCAGGCCCAGAAACTATGTTCATAGATCATCTTCATCTCTGGATGGCATCAACTATTAAAACCTGTTGAGACGTGTGATCAGGAACGAACCCGAGGAGCAGAAGCAGCCTGAACTCTGCCAGTTGGTTCTTGTTGTTGAAGGTGGATCAGTCCATCTGGTCTCCTCCAGGTCCGGATCCCTGAAGGAGACGTCGAGAAAAAACTGAAGGAGCTTCATTTATCTGGTCACCGGCTCAGAACTGGAACGTTTCTGGTCCTGATCAGTCAGATCAGGAGTCGAGTCTGAGTGACAGCAGCTGATCCACCGCGAAAATCACGATTTTATTGACTTTACAACAAAAATCACGATTTTATCGACTTTACGACAAAAACACAGCATTTTATCGACTTTACAACAAAAATTACAATTTTATCGACTTTACGACAAAAATCACAATTTAATCGACTTTACGACAAAAATCACAATTTAATCGACTTTACGACAAAAATCACCATTTTATCGACTTTATGACAAAAAAATCACAATTTTATCGACTTTACGACAAAAATCACAATTTTATCAACTTTAGGACAAAAATCACAATTTTATCAACTTAACAACAAAAATCACCATTTTATCGACTTTACAACAAAAACACACCATTTTATCGACTTTAAAACAAAAATCAAAATTTTATCGACTTTGCAAAAAAAATCACGATTTTATCGACTTTACAACAAAAATCACGATTATATCGACTTTACAACAAAAATCAGAATTTTATCGACTCTACAACAAAAATCACCATTTTATCTACTTAACAACAATAATAATGATTTTATCGACTTTACAACAAAAACACACCATTTTATCGACTTTACGACAAAAACACACAATTATACAACTAAACGCTAAAGTTTCTAAAATTGTTACAATTTTACAACAAAGTCATAAATTTATGGAAAAACTTGTGAATCTGCAAACGTTGATATTTAACAACAAAACTGTAATTTTAAGTTAAAAGAAATTACAGTTGATTAAATTAATTATTTTACGAGAAAACTCTTGATTTTAGAACAAAAGTATAGATCTCCTAAAATTTATAGTTTTACAACCAGAAGTTGCTTTTTTATTGACAAAAATTCAGAATTTAAACAATTTTTTTTCAGCAAATGTTTGTGATTTCATAAAATCAAAGTTTTATTTAAAAAAAAAAAAATCAAGATTTTTGTAAAATTAGAGATTTTGGGACAATTTTTTTCTCCTTTTAAAGAAAATATTTTCAGAATTTGAAAAATTCATAATTTTACAACAAAAATAAATAATTTAAGTAGCTTTAATAGCCTAGCCTAACCTAGCCTAGCCTAGCACAGCTAACATTAGCCGCCAAGACAAACAACTACAGGACCCAGAATTCCAAGTTTGAGACTCTGGGAGTCTTTCAGAATCGACATCTTTAAATCAAAAACAAGCAGGTTTGTTTGGACCAGAAACAGGATCAGAACATCTGAAACTCGTAGAACGAACATCGTAGAGTCCAGGAACCAGAAGAACCAGCTCTTTGATGCCAGCAGTGATGCTGATGTGACCCGTCTGTAACCTGTCTATGACCTGCCTGTGACCCGTTTGAGGCCTGTTTGAGGCCCGTCTGTGACCCGTGTGAGGCCCGTTAGAGGCCCGTCTGTGACCCGTTTGAGGCCTGTTTGAGGCCCGTCTGTGACCCGTGTGAGGCCCGTTAGAGGCCCGTCTGTGACCCCTTTGAGGCCCGTTTGAGGCCCATCTGTGACCCGTTTGAGGCGCATTTGAGGCCTGTTTGAGGCCCATCTGTGACCCGTTTGAGGCCCGTTTGAGGCCCGTCTGTGACCCGTTTGAGGCCCATCTGTAACCCGTTTGAGGCCCATCTGTGACCCGTTTGAGGCCCATCTGTGACCTGTTTGAGGCCCGTTTGAGGCCCATCTGTGACCTGTTTGAGGCCTCTTTGAGGCCCGTTTGAGGCCCGTCTGTGACCTGTTTGAGGCCCGTTTGAGGCCCGTCTGTGACCCGTTTGAGGCCTGTTTGAGGTCCGTCTGTGACCCGTTTGAGGCCTGTTTGAGGCCCATCTGTAACCCGTTTGAGGCCCATCTGTGACCCGTTTGAGGCCCATTTGAGGCCTGTTTTAGGCCCGTCTGTGACCCGTTTGAGGCCTGTTTGAGGCCCATCTGTAACCCGTTTGAGGCCCATTTGTGACCCGTTTGAGGCCCATTTGAGGCCCATCTGTGACCCGTTTGAGGCCCGTTTGAGGCCCGTCTCTGACCCGTTTGAGGCCCATCTGTATCCCATTTGAGGCCCATTTGAGGCCCATCTGTGACCCGTTTGAGGCCCGTATGAGGCCTATCTGTAACCCGTTTGAGGCCCGTTTGAGGCGCCGTCTGTGACCTGTTTGAGGCCCGTCTGTGACCCGTTTGAGGCCCGTTTGAGGCCTATCTGTATCCCGTTTGAGGCCTGTTTGAGGCCCGTCTGTGACCCGTTTAAGGCCTGTTTGAGGCCTGTTTGAGGCCCGTCTGTGACCCGTTTGAGGCCCGTTTGAGGCCCGTTTGTTTGATGCTCCTGCAGGAGAAAGTAAATCCAGTTTTCCTCTGTCTCCAGGTGCTCTTCCTCTGAGCCCAGGTGGGTCTGGGGGCTCCAGAACCACAAGCAGCTCGGTCCTGATCACGTCCAGCAGCTCCCATCAGGGCGGATCCAGAACCAGGAAGGGTTCTGCAGGTACCAGCTTCAGCACCGCAGCAGCTTCCTCGTCTGCATCCTCCAGCGGAGGGTTGGTGGCGTCGGGGGCCTCGGGGGCCTCGGGGGCCACAGGGGGTTTCAGGGAGGCTGGAGGGGGGTCCAGCATGTCCTACAGTTTTGCAGGTGGCAGCAGAGAAGGAAGGAGGGAAGGGGGGGGTCTTGGCGCTGTGACGGTTTCGGTTTCCTCGGTGACCGGGTGACCAGGACCAGCCAATCAGGAGGATCTGGGGAGAAGAAGAGGGCGTCGCTGTCTGCGGTCACTGCTTCACTCCTCCCAAGGAGAGGAAGAGCATCACCACCATGGCGGCAGCGCTGTCCGACGTCTTTGACGGTGAGCGGTGAGTGAGTTACGGTCGCCATGTTTGTAGTTTTCACCGAACGCCAGTCATCACGTGATCTTTATTTGCACGTTTCCAGAAAGCTCAAGCACAAACTCTTCTCCAGAGTACAACAGGAAGGAGTATGGTAGGAGCTGAATGACACCATCACCTACACCTGCACGTCAACTGTTACTGATGTCTCGTTTCCTTTAGCAGGCGGCTCAGCTGCAGCATCAACTTCTACCACTAGAGGGAGAACTCAGAGCAGAGGTACCATCATGACAGAGACGGGAACTTTTCTGGGGACAGGCGCTTAATCCGAGGAAAACCACACTAATTAATAAAATAAAATACAATGAAATTAAAAAAGAAATAAAATGGAAGAAAATAAAATAAAATGAAAGAAAATAACATAAAATTAAATGAAACAAAATGAAAAAATAAATAAAATAAAATAAAAAATAAAATAAAATAAAAAAAAAAATAAAAGGAAATAAAATAAAATGAAACAAATGAAAAAAAATAAATAAAAAAATAAAATGAAAAAATAAAATAAAATTAAATTAAATTAAACGAAATGAAAAAATAAAATAAAAATAAAATTAAATTAAATTAAATTAAATTAAATTAAATAAATAAAATGAAATAAATAAATATAAAATTAAATAAAATTGAATTAAATTAAATGAAAAATAAAATAAAAATAAAATTAAGTTAAATGAAAATAAAAAATTAAATTAATATGAATGAATCTTAATTAAACTAAAATAAATTAAATCAAAATTAAATAAAATGAAAAAAAATCAAATAAAAATAAAATAATAAAATAAATAAAATGAAAAAAATAAAATAAAATAAAATGAAATGAAGTGAAAAAAAAATAAAATAAAAATAAAAATGAAAAAAATAAAATAAATAAAATAAAAAAATAAATAAATGAAAAATGAAAAAATAAATAAAATGAAATGAAAATAAATAAATAAATAAATAACATAAAATTAAATTAAATTAAATTAAATTAAATTAAATAAATAAAAAAAAAATAAAATGAAAAAAAATAAAATAAAATGAAATAAAATGAAATAAAAATAAAATAAATAAAATAAAAAAATAAAAATAAAATGAAACAAATGAAAAAAATAATAAAAATAAAATATAACGAAAAAATAAAATAAAATAAAATAAAATAAAATAAAATGAAATGACAGAAAATAAATAAAATAAAATGAAAAAATAAAAAATTAAATTAAATTAAATTAAATTAAATTAAATTAAATTAAATAAATAAAATGAAATAACATAAAATAAAATTAAATAAAATTGAATTAAATTAAATGAAAAATAAATAAAATAAAATTAAATTTAATGAAAATAAAAATTAAATTATATGAATGAATCCTAATTAAACTAAAATAAATTAAATCAAAATTAAATAAAATGAAAAAAATCAAATAAAAATAAAATAATAAAATCAAATAAAATTATTTATTATTTATTTATTATTTTTTTTTTTTAATTTAAAAAAAAAAAATAATAAAATAAAATAAAATAAAATTTAGGGCAGCATGGTGGCTTAGTGGTTAGCACTGTTGCCTCACAGCTAGAAGGTTCCTGGTTCGAACCTCGGCGGGGGGGTCCTGGATTGAACCTCGGGGCCTTTCTGTGTGGAGTTTGCATGTTCTCCCCGTGCTTGCGTGGGTTTCCTCCGGGTACTCCAGCTTCCTCCCACAGTCCAAAGACATGCATGTCAGGTTAATTGATAATTCCAAATTGCCCGTAGGAGTGAATGTGAGTGTGAATGGTTGTTTGTCTCTATGTGTGGCCCTGTGATGGACTGGCGACCTGTCCAGGGTGAACCCCTGCCTTTCGCCCGTAGACGGCTGGGATAGACTCCAGCAGATCCCCGTGACCCTGCAAGGATGAAACGGGTCTAGATGATGGATGGATGGGATGGAAAATAAAATTAAAAAAAAATTAACCTTTGGAGGTCCACTCACCTCCGCTCACTCACAGTGACCAGCCGATCACACTTTGGCCGGTTGGCTGCAGCTCATAGACGCAGGAAATGGAGGGAAAAAACCAAGCAGGCGTGGCCATCGGTAGCGGAGAAGAAGCTAGGAGAAAACTTATTTAAATCACCGGTGTGGAAGCATTTTGGTTTTGCTGTTGAATCCACCGGTGACGGAGTGAAAACAGTTAACAGAACGTAATCTTCCACCTCCCTAAACCCGGATTTTACCTGCGTGAGATCCAGCTGTTACCAGCTGTGCGTCTTATATGTATGTAAAGGAAAAAGCATTTAGTTAGGGTTAGGGTTAGGTGATGTTTATTGTCACTGATGATTTTGTTGTGAAATTGTGACATTCTGCACAAAAATCACACATTTTTCCCAAATAGTCACTTTTCAACATAAAATAACAACTTTGTTGTAGAATTAAGACTTGTTTTGTTTTAAGTTCTATAATTACAGTCAGAAAATTACAACTTTGCCATAAAAGTGAAAAGAAAAATAATATTTGTTAAAATAATATTTGTGTTATAAAATTTGAGAAAAATCAGAATTTTTCTACATTAAACCTAAAAATTTTACAAAATATTGACTTTTTA
>JAGFBZ010000398.1:412500-750860 GCA_018398805.1 Hirundichthys speculiger | reverse complement strand
TTAAGAATAGTAAGGTTAGAAAAGCCTTTATAAACAAATCCCGCATCAGGGCCTCAAAGGCCAGCAAAGAATTTCATGCAGCATACTGTTGATACCTGTTGAACTGTTGACCGTGTTCAAAAAAAGCCCCTGAAGTTGTAAAATGTTGTGCATGTTGTGTTTTAAAGTTGTACTGATAGTGCTTAAAGCTACTGTTTTAAAAACATAGTTCTATTTAAAAGAAACGCATTTATTGTTCAGGTTTCATAATGATGTGATGTCATAATGTGAGAATAGCTTTTGGTGTCTTTCTTTCTTTAACTTCATTCTAAACTTTATTCTTAACATTATTATAGCTACTTATATTCAAATACTCAGTCATTGTATGATTAGTCGTTTTGAATTTGAAAAAAGATGCAGATTACTTTATTCATTCCAAATATATATATATATATATATATTATAGATATAGATAGATGAGAGAGAGAGGAGAGAGAGATATATATATATATTTATATATATATAATATAGATATATATATATATATATAATATATATATATATATATATATATATATATATATATATATATCACTTATTATTTTAAGAGTATTGTTTAGTTGCCGCAGTATTTGTAAGGTCTGTGTGTGTGTGCGTGTGTGTATGTATGCGGCCATTAAAAACACTGAATTGAGATTAGCAAGGTATCTCCCTTAAGTCTCAAGTATGGCTCCCTCTATTTACTCCGTCTCACCTATTGCTCCTAGTGAATTTTAGGAGAAACATATGAGAAACATTTTAGACAAAATAGAAACTAAAATGAGGCTGAGATGAGAATCTCAAATTTGTCTCCTGAGCTAGAGAAGAGCAAGCTTTGAGCATTAAAATTTGATTATGAGTCAGGATCCGTTGAGAGAGAGAAAATTAGAAACAGAGAGAAGTTTGTTACAGTCTAGCAGCAGGAGGCTGCCATATTGAATCACGCACCGTCTCGTGGGGGCAATTGCCTAGGGCCCCGAGCTGGAAGGGGCCCCAGGACAGCGGTGACATTGTCCTGGGGGCCAAAAGGTTGGTTGCGGGAATTTATTTCCGATATGTCTGAAACTGTTGGTGGTTGAGGAGGGACTGGAACATTAATTATTCGTGATCTTTAAATGCTCATTTTTTTAAATTATTATTATTACCTTTATTTAAACTCGGAGGTACATTGAGGTAGAGACCTCAGTTACAATGCAGCCGAGTGAAACAACAAAAATAAAAATAAGGGCACTTAGACACAAAAAAATGCCAAAGAGAAACTTACATAAAAGTGACGACAAGAATTTAAAAACACAATAAAATTACAATTAAAATGTAAAAAAATAAATAAAAACATGAGTAATTAAAATTTAATTTAAATTTAGTTAAAATGTAGAAACAATAATCAGGTAAAACAGGAACAGCTAGAAGTAAAATATGATACAGTTAAAGATTTAAATTGCCCTATGGATAAAAATGATAGCTTTAAATAGTTCTGCATGCTAGTCCAAGTTGCAGGTGCACAATATGAAAAACTGGATTTTCCAAGTTCAGTAAAAACAGCTGGCACCTGCAGCGTAATCCAATCACGAGACCGAGTTTGATAAGAGCCCTCATTAAAAGAAAGCATGGAACTGATGTAAGGGGGTAAAAGACCAATAAGAGCTTTATAAATAAATAAAACCCAGTGTCTTTCACGTCTCACAGAAAGAAGAGGTCACAATGATGGGTGTCATAGCTGTCTTCAGTGATGAATCTGAATGCAGAGCGGTAAACAGAGTCCAGGGGTTTAAGAGTCGCAGCAGAGACATGCATGTACAAAATATCACCATAATCCAACACAGATAAAAAAAAGTTGCCTCAACAAGCATCTTCCTGCAATGTGGCGGAAATGAGAGCCTGTTTCTATAAAAGAAACCAATTTTATTTCTTAAAGACGTCACCAGCTTGGAAACATGATGTTTAAAGGTTAATTTATCATCTAACCAGATACCAAGGTACTTGTATTCAGTGACCCTTATAATATTTGTACCATAATTGGTAGAAATGATGAGATCGTCATGTATACTATTTTTTGATCTGGTGAACAACATGAATTTAGTTTTGCCTGCATTGAGTACCAGTTTATGATTATTTAGTGCAACTTGGAGATCAGAAAAGCAGTGTTGGAGGGAATTTATGGCTGAGTGTACATCATTGGCAATACAAAACAAAACAGTGTCATCTGCATAAAGATGAATATTACACCCAGTGACAGCTGAAGTAATATCATTGATGTAAATCGAGAACAAAATGGGCCCTAAAATTGAGCCTTGTGGCACACCTTTTGCTAATTGGACATATTCAGAATTAACATCACCAATAGCAACACACTGCTGCCCGTCACTAAGGTAACTCTTAAACCATTTAAAAGATAAGTCATCAAATCCAAGACTCTAAAGTCTTTTTAAGAGCAATGTATGATCCACTGTATCAAATGCCTTGGAAAGATCAATGAAAAGAGCTGCACAGTGTTTTTTTTTTTTTTTTTTTTTTGTCTAAAGCTGTTAAAATGTCATTTAAAACAAGAGTGACAGCAGTAATAGTGCTGTGTCTTTCCCTAAAACCTGACTGATGCCTACTGAGAATGTCATGTGTTGAGAGGAATGATTTTAGCTGCGTGTTAACGCAGATTCCAATATTTTTGCTAAACATGATAATTTAGAAATAGGTCTGTAATTATTACAGTTGTCTGTTCCACCACCTTTATGTAATGGTGTTACATTAGCGACCTTCCAAACCGTAGGGACCGTGCCATTTAAAACTGTGAGGTTAAAAATATGTGCAATGTCGCTGACTACAATTGGTGCGGCAAGCTTTAAAAAGTAGGGGTCAAGTTTGTCCTCACCCAGAGACTTTTTAGGATCCATAGACAGAAGTGCATTGGCCACTTCACCAATAGAGAAGGGCCGCAATGAGAAACAAGGAGTTGGCATGACATGGGTGATGGGATCAACAGCAGACAGTGGGGGTCCTGTATAAGTTTCATCAAACAGGTTACCAGCTGATCTAAAATGTTCATTAAAAGCCATACAAATCTCCTTGTGGTCTGACCCATTTTCAGTGGTAAGAGGAGGAAACGAGATGGAGGACTTGCGGTTCAGGAAATTCACTGCCTTCCAGAAATTCACTGGATTCGAATATGATTTTGGAATGAGATTTATATAGTAACAGATTTAGCCTTTCTTATCACAGACGTACATTTATTTCTAAGCCTTCTAAAAGCCAGTAGGTGACCAGGTTCCTCAGTACGTCTGGCCAGAGTCCAAGCTTTGTTTCTCTCTTTAATTAAAGAAGACATTTGTGATGAGAACCAGGGGCTTGACCTATTCTGTATTCTGAATTTCTTAAAAGGTGCGTGCTAATCATCTATTAAGCTGAATGATTTACAGAAATGGTCAAGCGCAAGTTCAACATCTAAGATTTTAGCAGTATCATGAATATTGCTTGCCAGGAGATCATTCAAGAAAATTTGCTTATCAAAATGTTTGAAATTCCTTCTAAATACCATACGGGGACATTGTCTTTTTATCCTGGTACTTCTGATGCAAGCGACAGGACAATGGTCACTAAAACCAAGTTCAAATACTCCTGAGTGAGAAATTTTTTCTTTTCTGTTCGATAAGATTAAGTCCAGAAGAGATGACTTGGAGGGGTCCTTTAAGTTTGGTCTTGTAGGGGCAGTAATTATTTGGGAAAGATTAAAATTACCACAAACCTCCTTTAAAAACTGGGAGGCTGAACTCAACCAGTTTAGGTTAAAATCACCTAAAATGATAATTTCTGAATCTTTAAAAGGAGCTAAAAGATAAGCTATCTCATTAATAGCAGAAGAGGGTGCAGCGGGCGGTCTATAAATTCCAATCACAATAATAGAATTATTTTTTGCTATGGAAACTTTCAGTGCCAAGAACTCAAAAGATTTGTCCACAGACACTGCTTTCAGAACAGAACAATTAAGGCAAGCTCTAGAATAAATGGCCACTCCTCCCCCTCTAGAGGTTCTGTCCATTCTGAACAGGTTGTAACCATCCAGGGCCACCTCAGAATCACTCACAGTGCTTCTTAACCAAGTCTCAGATATAACCACAATATCAGGATCTAAATATGTTATTAAAATTTTTAGCTGATCCAGCTTCTCAAGCTCAGTGATACTCCTGATATTTAAGTGAATTAAACCCAGCCCTCTCCTATTCTTAAAATCTGAAGGAGTAAGAGTCGGTTGTGGAACAGATGCAGACTTAAGAGAAACACTAAGGTCGGACTTTAAGGCCTGTGAAGCTGAGGACAGCCTTGATGCACATAACAGTGGAGAGTGTATTGGGCTTAAGGCCACCTGGGCACAAGGGGGAGCTGATGAGCCAGAACCTGATTGAGACGGTCCGATCAGCGGCTGGTGACCGCAGATGCCCTGTGACGAGCACACCTGGTCACTTAACAAAGTAGCAGACGATAGTCAAACTGCAGGTGCATTTAAAACTGAGTAAAATATGTTGTCCGTTAAAATACGTGCACCCAGCCTGCTTGGATGGATACCATCTCTGAAATAAAAGGAAGAACGCTTCCAGAAGAGGTTAAAATTGTCAATGAAAACCATCCTGTGTGGCTCAGCAGAGGCAGAGGTCCGGAGATAAAGATACGCTTTCCACAGTCTTTCAACGTGTCAAGGAGCCTGCTAAAATCCTGCTTTAAGATTTCAGAAGTCTGCGTGGAAACGTCATTACATCCGACATGGATAACAACATTCCTGGCGCTGGGGTACTTCGCCAGGAGAACGGGAATTTTTGCCTGAATTTTAACTCCCTGGCTGGTGTATTCAACAGCAAAACCAAAATGCTCCCACACTGGTGATTGAAAAAAGTTTTTTCAAATTTCTCCGCTACCACTGGCCATGCCTGCTTGTTTTTTCTTTTCCTGCATCTATGACCTGCAGCCAACCGGCCAAAGTGTGATCGGCTGGTCACTGTGAGTGAGTGGAGGCGAGTGCACATTGACATGCAGTGGTGGCCTGTTGCCTAAAAACACGCACGCTCACGTGCAAGTCCATTGCAAAGTTATTGGAACATAAATACCGCGGGACATAAAAGCCCGTGTTGTCCCGTGCAGGTCAGACCCAACCGTACCGTATTTTACCGAGTACCGTTGCATCATCCCTAATATATATATATATATACACATACAGCAGGGGTGATTCTAGGGTCAGAGGTTTAGGGGTGCTGAGCACCCAATGAGCCCCACCACAACCCACAAGTAACGTTAGCGAGAAGAGGACGATACCATTAGGCGGGGTCATTTTCATTTTCATTCTTAAAATATAAACTTAAACCACAAAACTATGGATTAAGTTTTGGACATTATCTAAGCCTGTCAAATGCAAACTAAAATTTTAGAATAACAACATTTCTTACTCCAGGTTTTTGGGGTGCTGAATTTCAATTTAGGGGTGCTGAAGCACCCCTTAAAAAGGCCTAGCCTCGCCCATGAAGGCCTAGCCTCGCCATTTTGAATATCCTGCTAACACGTCTTTGGTTGAGTTTTCATCATCAACCCTCTTCATGAACCCACCGCCCACTTTAAACACTCGAACATCTTGTTAGGATTTAGAATTAACGCATAATATCCTTTAACTGTTAAAGTTAAACTTCATTGCTTGTAGGAATGCTGGCTGCTTTTATGACCTAATGACTGGGACATCCTGACCTGCTGATTTCCAAGGAAGTTTGTGACTAGCATAGATAAACACATTTTAGTGACATCTCATCTCCTGGACAAACAACACAACAGCACGTGTCTGGACCTGGGATTCAGAGCTGTTGGCCACCTGGATTTTGAGACAAAGGACGATTCAGAAGAATGCGAGGACCCGCCCCTTGGAAGCTTTAAAAACTGAGAGACTTCAATATTCGGTGTACATAATCTGACATCTCTCAGTGATGTGCACAGTGACAGTGAACCATCAGGCCGATTAAAATATTCTGCATGGCATATTAAATCCTTGTATTAATCTTTGTATATTAAACTCCTTAATTGATATTTGTTTTTTTTAGTCTCTTCAATGCCTCTGCCGCGCGGCTTCTCTGACACAGGCTTGTTCGGGGCAACATCGCTGCAATTACCGATCCAGTCCATCACCCTGGGTTATAAACAGGAGAAGGCCAGGTTGGTCCTTGAGCTGAAAGAATCCTCAGATCCCACCGTGAGGAACGCGCATGTTCCCACCCGAACAGGTCGGAAGTGGCAAGCAGGCCTGGAGGTTGCCAAGGCCATCAGCAGGCTCCAACACCAGGAGATTGTTGGCAGGACGCAAGTAGGGAGAGCGGGGCTCGGATGGGGAGATTCTCTGCGCCTCTGGTCCAAGGCTACGAAGAGGGAACGGAAAGCCATGGTTGTGGAGGAGGTGTCGAGGGCGAATCAGGAGCAGTATACCATCAAGGCTG
Organism: Hirundichthys speculiger; assembly: GCA_018398805.1. NCBI lineage: Eukaryota > Metazoa > Chordata > Actinopteri > Beloniformes > Exocoetidae > Hirundichthys > Hirundichthys speculiger. Next base: position 744,387 of record JAGFBZ010000398.1, on the reverse strand, counting down.
TGTCACAAGGTCGCCAAGGAAGATGGCTCACTTGGGAAGGCACCATCAGGAGACCCCTTAGCTGGGCCGACCTGTGGAAGATGCCACAAGCCAGACTCAGCTTTCTGCTCAGGGCAACTTACGACGCTTTGCCATGCCCCAGAAATCTCCATCAGTGGTTTGGCAAGGAGGAGAGTTGTTCCCTCTGCAGTGCACCCAATGTCAGCCTGCAGCATCTACTGTCGGGCTGCAAGATCGCACTGACGCAGGGGCGCTACAGATGGCGGCACGACCAAGTCCTGACAAAGCTTGCTGAAGTCTTGGAGAACTGCAGGCAAGAGGCCAACAACCAGCCTTTAGCCAAGCAGCTCCCTGTAAGGTTCGTGAGGCCAGGGGAAGGCAGCGGAGACACCAGCCGACGAGGCCGCCGGAGCGTTTTCTCTCAGGCAAGGGACTGGAGCATGAGGGCCGACATTGGCAAACAGCTGCAGTTCCCCCGTGAGATCACCACCACATCACTCCGGCCTGATATCGTGCTTTGGTCTGCTGCTATTAGGTCCGCCATGCTCATTGAGCTCACCATTCCCTGGGAGGAGGGAATCCAAGTATGCAGGGCTGGCTGCGGAGTGCAAAGAGGCAGGCTGGTCCACTACCATTTACCCTGTGGAAGTAGGCTGTCGGGGCTACGTCAGCACGTCAACAACAAAGCTGCTACGAGAGGTGGGAACAACGGGAGCCGAGCTACGAAGGAATATCAAGGCCCTTGCGGAGGAAGCCGAGAAGGGAAGCTTCTGGTTGTGGCTGAGGAGGAGGGATAAGGACTGGGGGTCAAGGCAATGAGATGGGTCAGCTGCAGGGGGTGGCAGGGAGACGTCCCTGCCACCGCTCCGCCACCAGGAGGTGTTCCGGGGTTAAAGAGAGCGAAACTCCAATGAGCGGTGGTCCCCGGCTGATGACCCCGCAGCTGACCCAAGGCGCTGGAGGAGGCGCGTCAGGCAGTGTTGCCCAGCAGATATACCATACCTGTACAATCAATCCAATGGCACCAGATAAAAGAACCAAAGAATTACTTTCAATCTCCAGCAGGTTCCTTTTGCCCATTTAGGGATCGCCAGAGCGGTGGTCATTTCCATCCCAAATTTACTATACATCAGATAAGACTTAGTCCTACTCTGGAAACAAAGAAGTCACTCTAGACATTTGACACAAAATAAATAGGCTAAGCACGAAAAGAAAGGACATTTGTGTTTAGTAGATTTTTTTGTTGCAATGATGCTTCTTGGCAATAAACCTTAGACTGTTGGGAAACCTGTTTATCTCCCTTTTACATGGTCCTTGTTGTCAGAAACATGCATTAATGAGTATGTGATTGCACCCATGAAAGATTGCCAGATCTTCTTTTTGTTGCTGTTGACTCTTGTTGGTGGATTGGATGAGTCTTCATTTATCAAACGGAGCCTAGCAGCGTGTGAGGAACCGTACCAGCTACAACAGGCCTGACTCTCTCCTCATGCTGGTCACCAGCCTGGCTCCTCCTCCTCATGCTGGTCACCAGCCTGGCTCCTCCTCCTCATGCTGGTCACCAGCCTGGCTCCTCCTCCTCATGCTGGTCACCAGCCTGTGGGACGACATCCCTTTCATCAACCAGCATTTGTCAGCCAACGTGGTCGTGTTGGTCAGTCTGGCAGGAGCAGCAGCCCGAGCTGATCCCACATCTGTTCAGTGAGGTTAAGGTCAGGACTGCTGCCAGGAGATTCATCCTCTCCAGTTCCCAGATTCTCTGATAAACTCCGCTCTGTGGGTGTGAGGATGGAGTTTGGACCCAGACCATGGAGATATGGGACTGCCACTGGTTTCATCTGGACATCTCTCTCTATTGAGATTGCCTCCAGTGATCACGAGCCTTGTTTTTCCAGTGAAGGAGAGGCCGCCCCACAACATCTCACCGCCTCCACCAAAAGCTGCTACTCTCTGCATCTTCTCCACACACTGGCCCTACGATAGGCCATCCTCACACCTCCAGATGCGCGACACTCCGTGAACAAGACACCCTTGGGCATCTGCAGGACTATGCTCAGGATTTTCTATGAATCCTTTGTGCTGCAGCGTGCCGAAGGATTTAACGGACTGATCCACAGGGCCACTGACGTCGTGGAGATGAAGCTGGACTCTCTGACGGTGCTGTCAGAGAGGAGGGTACTTTCCGAGCTTCAGGTCATCCTGGACAAGGTGGACCACCCACTTCACAGTGTACTGGTCAGATACAGGAGTACAGTCAGTGCTGGAATGATGCTATGACACCACGCTGACACCACAATGACACTGCAATGACACCACGATGATACCGCAATGACACCGCTATGACACTGCGATGACACCACGCTGACACCACAATGACACTGCAATGACACCACGATGATACCGCAATGACACCACTATGACACTGCGATGACTCCACTATGACACAGCTATGACACTGCAATGACACAATTATGACACCGCTATGACACTGCGATGACACCACTATGACACCGCTATGACACTGCGATGACACCACGATGACACCAGATGACACCGTGATGACACCTCAATGACACTGCTATGACACGCCAATGACACCTCGATGACATCGCTATGACAATGCTGATGACAATGCTATGACACAGTATGACACCGCGATTGACACCGCTATGACATACGATGACAATCATGACATCGCTATGACACCATGACACTGACCACAGCCGTGATGACACTGTCACCAGACAGCATGACACCTCAATGACACCACGATGACACTGCAATGACACCACGATGATACCGCAATGACACCGCTATGACACTGCGATGACACCATGGACACCACTATGACACCTCATGACACTGCTATGAGACCACGCTGACACCACGATGACACTGCAATGACACCACGATGATACCGCAATGACACCGCTATGACACTGCGATGACACCACTATGACACCGCAATGACACCACTATGACACCACGATGACACCAGATGACACCGTGATGACACCTCAATGACACTGCTATGACACCACGCTGACACCACGATGACACTGCAACGACACCACGATGATACCGCAATGACACTGCTATGACACTGCGATGACACCACTATGACACCATGATGACACCAGATGACACCATGATGACACCTCAATGACACTGCTATGACACGCCGTTGACACCTCGATGACATCGCTATGACAATGCTGACACCCCGATGACACTGCTATGACACAGCTATGACACCGCGATGACACCGCTATGACATCACGATGACAAATCGATGACATCGCTATGACAATGCTGACACCCCGATGACACTGCTATGACACAGCTATAACACCGTGATGACACCGCTATGACATCACGATGACACCAGATGACACCGTGATGACACCTCAATGACACTGCTATGACACCTCGATGACATCGCTATGACAATGCTGACACCCCGATGATACTGCTATGACACAGCTATGACACCACGATGACACCGCTATGACACCACGATGACACCAGATGACACCGTGATGACACCTTAATGACACTGCTATGACATGCCGATGACAACTCGATGACATCGCGATGACAATGTTGACACCCCGATGACACAGCTATGACACCGCGATGACACCGCTATGACACCACGATGATACCAGGTGACACCGTGATGACACCTCAATGATACTGCTATGACACGCCGATGACATCGCTATGACAATGTTGACACCACGATGACACTGCTATGACACCACGATGACACCGCTATGACACTGCGATGACACCGCTATGACACCACGATGACACCGCTATGACACCGCGATGACACTGCTATGACACCGCTATGACACCACGATGACACTGCGATGACACCCTGATGACACCGCTATGACACCCCGATGACACTGCTATGACAGCTCGATGACACCGCTATGACACCCCAATGACACCGCGATGACACTGCTATGACACCGCTATGACACCACGATGACACTGCGATGACACCCCGATGACACAGCTATGACAGCTCGATGACACTGCTATAACACCCTGATGACACTGCTGTGACACCGCTATGACACCATGATGACAGCTTGATGACACCGCTATGTCACCGCTAAGACACCACGATGACACCGCGATGACACCGCTATGACACCTCGATGACATCGCAATGACATCGCAATGACACCACGATGACACTGTTATGTCATCGCTATGACACCTCGATGACACCGCTATGACACTACGATAACACCTCGATGACACCGCTATGATACCCCGATGACACTGCTATGACACCGCTATGACACGATGACAGCTCGATGACACCGCTATGTCACCGCTAAGACACCACGATGACACCGCGATGACACCGCTATGACACCACAATGACACCTCGATGACATCACAATGACATCGCAATGACACCGCGATGACACTGTTATGGCATCACTATGACACCACTATGACACTGCGATGACACCACTGTAACACCAGGATGACACCGCTATGACAATGCTGACACCCCGATGACACCGCGATGACACCGCTATGACACCACAATGACACCTCGATGACATCACAATGACATCGCAATGACACCGCGATGACACTGTTATGTCATCACTATGACACCACTATGACACTGCGATGACATCACTATGACACCAGGATGACACCGCTATGACAATGCTGACACCCCGATGACACTGCTATGACACAGCTATGACACTGCGATGACACCGCTATGACACCACGATGACAACAGATGACACCGTGGTGTCATAGCGGTGTCATAGCGGTATGACACCACGATGACAACAGATGACACCGTGATGACACCTCAATGACACAGCTATGACACGCCAATGACACCTCGATGACATCGCTATGACACGCCAATGACACCTCGATGACATCGCTATGACAATGCTGACACCCCGATGACACTGCTATGACACAGCTATGACACCGCGATGACACTGCGATGACACCACTATGACACCAGGATGACACCGCTATGACAATGCTGACACCCCGATGACACTGATATGACACAGCTATGACACCACGATGACACCGCTATGACACCACGATGACAACAGATGACACCGTGGTGTCATAGCGGTGTCATAGCGGTATGACACCACGACGACAACAGATGACACCGTGATGACAACTCAATGACACTGCTATGACACGCCGATGACACCTCGATGACATCGCTATGACACGCCAGTGACACCTCGATGACATCGCTATGACAATGCTGACACCCCGATGACACTGCTATGACACAGCTATGACACCGCGATGACATCGCTATGACAATGCTGACACCCCGATGACACTGCTATGTCACAGCTATGACACCTCGATGACACCGCTATGACACCACGATGACACCAGATGACACCGTGATGACACCTCAATGACACTGCTATGACATGCCGATGACAACTCGATGACATCGCGATGACAATGTTGACACCCTGATGACACTGCTATGACACCACCATGACACCAGATGACACAGTGATGACACTGCTATGACACGCCGATGACACCTCGATGACATCGCTATGACACGCCAATGACACCTCGATGACATCACTATGACAATGCTGACACCCCGATGACACTGCTATGACACAGCTATGAGACCGCGATGACATAGTTATGACAATGCTGACGCGACAACCACTGACACCAGACACCTGATGACACTGTGCTACCGCACCTTGATGACATCTATGACAATGTTGACACACGCTATGACACTGCTATGACACAGATATGGACACCGCGACACATGATGACACCAGATGACACAGTGATGCACCTCAATGACACTGCTATGACACGCCGATGACACCTCGATGACATCGCTATGGAAATGTTGACACCCGAAACACAGCTTGACACCGCGATGACACCGCTATGACACACGATGATACCAGATGACACCGTGATGACACCTCAATGACACTGCTATGACACGCCGATGACACCTCAATGATCGCTAGACAAGTTGACACCAGATGACACGATGACACCACTAGGGCTGGTAAACGATATTTTGTAATCGATTAATCTAAAAATAGTTTTTCGATGCATCGATTCACTAACGATTTTTTTAAATCCGATTCGATTCGATTTCGATTCGATTATCGATTATCTCCCCATAATTTGACCTATATAGCAAAATGCAAGTTATCCCAAAATAAAACCAAAATTTCTTCTTTCAAGTTCAAAATGAATTTATGACAATACAAAATAAAGTGCACACAGTTGTGTGCAATGGATCCTATAATAAAAAAATAATAAAATAAAACTTTCCTTCAATAAAATAAAACTGCAAAAAACACAATCGAACCAAACTTATCAAAAAAAATAAAAATAACAGCAGCGTGACAGCTGCAATTACAAAAACAACACAATGTGTGACAGCAGCAACTTAGCCTAATCATTAAAACTGAAATAATAACAAATAAATTCAAGGGTTGGCTATTACAGTTAAGTGAACAGTAGTTTAACTTTTAGTAGTAGGATGCTCTCAGTAAGTGCAGCAGCCTCCTGGGGTGCAGGGGGGGTGTTTTTTTTTATCTGATAGTACAAAATTTTCTGCTTATTCTGTCCCTGAAAACATAAATCACAAACACAGTGCACAGGTTAATAAAAATATATACTAAATGATCTGCCCATACCAATAAGGTATAATATATTATTAATATAATAATAATAATAATAATAATAATAATAATACATTATAAAGTTAAACTAACTGTGTATTTGAGGAGCGTGTCGGAAGAGGCGGTGTGTGAGGGGGCGTGTGTGTTTAAGTGGGCAATGTTCTGTGTGCGAGGCTGGAGCACAAGTTACGTAGTGAGTGCGGTTAATTAATCCGGAGAGAAAAAAAAGGGTGAAAACTTAAGGGTCTTCTCCTCCACACAAGCAGCTCCGGGTGCTCCTCTTAAGGTGCTGGGCATGCGGTAGTGCTTTTATGATATGCCATCTCTATTTTGCACAGGTCACAGACCACCGAATCTTTACCTTTAGTGTAAAGTACTCCCATACTTTTGACATCTGTTACGAGATAGCTTCTTCTCCCAGACTCGCTGCTCGATGCCGCGGCGGCCCATTTTTTGATTCTGAGTGCGATGCATCGACGTGCGTTTTTCCGACGTATTTTTGCGTCGACGTAATCGATGACGTCGACGCGTCGCCCAGCCTAGACACCATGATGACACCGCTATAAACCCGATGACACCCTATGACACCCCCGATGACACCGACACTGCGATGACAACCACGATGACACTGATGACACTGATGACACCGCTATGACACCGCATGACACCCACGAGACAGCTCGATGAAACCGCTATGTCACCGCCCAAGACACCACGATGACACCGCGATGACACTGCTATGACCGCAATGACACCTCGATAACTTCGCAATGACATTGGTGACACCGCGATAACACTTCATCGCTATGACACCTCGATGATGACACCAGACATGGACACCCGATGACATCGTAATGGACACCACGATGACATCGTAATGACACCACGCTCTGACACCACAGAGCGCCCGGAAATCATCCTGCCTGCAGCCATGAGCTGCACAACATCAGAATAGTTGACTGACGGTCGTCTTTGTGCAATCATTTTAGTGCAAAATATATTCTACAGTCCCATATTTATATTCGAGTGAATGTGTTGTACTTATGCTTTATTTAGTAACATGGTCGTTTTCGTTCTGTTGGAACGAATGAAAGCAGTTTCCCCTCAGGGATCAGCGAAAGATCGATTGATAAATAGAAATAACATCCTAATCAGCACGATCTTACCAAAACAGCCAGGAGTTGATTGATGGACCATCAGTTATGATGGGACATGCATGATAATGGTAGAGATGTTGCGAGCAAACAAACACCTTACAGCAGTTGTTGGTTTTTCTTGGTTTGATTTATCTTTTAAGCCCAACCTTGTTTTTTTTAATCAGATTTAAATCAAATTTAGTTATCTATTTTGTTGTTTTCAACAGGGTTCCCTTTAGTGTTCACATACACCCAAGTCTGTTTTCTTCACTCATCTTTTTACATGTTTTGCTGTTTTCCCTGATGTGATTTCTGGGTTTACTTTAACTCGGAATTTAATCATTTCAATTCTTTTTCTGTTCTGCGTGTTCATTGAAACTGCACAAGATTTATGAGGTTTATATTTGACTGTGTTTCTTTAGTCCCTTGTATTGATTCCTTTTTATAAGAACAATCCTTTCGCGCTTTGGGCTTGGAGATGGGAGGGGTTGGGGTGGGGGTGAGGGGGTCCATTCCAGGTTAGATTTAGGATGCAAAGCTACGTTCAGTCTGTAAAAGAAGGGACTTGAATGAAGACACTTGGCTTCACATCTGATATCTGTCGACAGTGAACTCAGGGGCCCGAGCAGAGAAGCTGCGGATGTTTTCAGGGCCATTTGTTGGGTCCATCCACCGCTTCACACTCATTTATTGGTGAGACACAATATGGAATATACAGATGTTTCAGAAACTACGTAGACGTCATGTACATCCCACAATGCATCTGTAATGAATCATAGCAAAAGGATGCATGGGTTGAAGGCAGGTTAGAGAAGGGTTTTAGATCAGTGTTCTCTGGAAGCTGTCCTGGTGGAAAGGACAGACTCCCTGAAAGTCCACGTGGTGTCCACGATGGCGGTGGCTGAGGAGGGGCCAGCGGAAAGGTTAGTCAAAGTCTGAAGTCAAAGAAACAAAGTCAAGAACTGAGCAGCTAGATCAGGGGTGCCAACTTCTGGTCCCGAGACCCGCAAACCTGCAGGTCTTGATGTTTCCCTGCTCAGCGCACCTGACTCAACATGAATGGATCACCCTCAGATGGTCATCCAGGTCTGCACAGGCTACCCATTCATGACTCAGGGCGCTGAAGCAGGGAAACACAGGACATGCCCATCAAACCAGGTTGAAGTCCAAATAAAATGTGTGAAGCCACAAATTTATCTAATTAGGGGCATTACCGTGTCATGCTGGCTATAGCCAATGGGCAAGCTGTCATCTTTGTACAGCTTAGCGTTAGCAGTCTTGACGACCTGTGAGCTGTGAACAAAGACCTAACGGAGCGTAGTCATTATTATTTTAAAGATGGTTGTGGAGCTGTTAATTGCACTAAGAGATGCTGTGACAGATTTTGGTTGGCCTGGAGGATTTCGTGGATGAAGTTTAGCATAGCTGAAGAAATATCTGCTCCTGTTTGAAGGTTGTGAGGTAACCGAACAGCAGTGGTCCTAGAAGCTCGTTTGCCTTGGATCATTTTCAGGACTGCTCCAAGTGACAAAGGACATTGATACCAACAGAGCTGCCGGAGCTGAAAGGAGCGGAGCAGAGGTCCAATGGAGGCGACCCAAGTAGCACTGAAATGGTGATAAAGGGGACAGCAATATCCGGGGCTTTGAGATACTGTATGTGCCTCTGGATTCTCTGTGCCAGTGGCTTCCTCTAGTTATTTCAGACAGGATCATCACTCAGTAGCCGTCAGTCTCGAGCTGTTCTTTGTGAAATGACAGGACGAGCTTGGACTTCTTCTGAGGTTCAGCACGCGACATTGCCCCGTATCATACTTCAATGCTTTCCATCTTCCTGCGCAGAGATCTTTCAGCCACTTTACCACTTCATGTCAAAAAAAACAGGAGCCTCAGGATCATCTCAGTGGTTTAATGTCTCTGATGATGCAACCGATTGGGACAACCGTAAACTCGCATTTCTGTTCAAAATCACCTCTTTCTGCTAAAGTGCAGAAGGACTTTTCCGTGTGTGCACGCTCTTCTGTTGCAATATAAAATCACCTCAAACTGTGATGTACTTTTCACGCACTCTGGGTCTTTGCAGTCCTTTTCAATAAGCACAAATAATACAATTGCTTATCCACGATTTAAAGATGCCAGGGAAAAGAATGGATTTTATTTTTAAATTAAGAAATAATTGGGTAACAAAATCTTTTGTTTCAGAGTGCCTTGAAAAATAATTATCCCCCTTTGCGTTTCCTTTTCTGTTGCATTTCAGGCAGTAATTGAAGCAGATATGTGTTGGGGATTTCATAATGGACCTGAGGATACCTGTTACGATCTCTTAATTTTTCCTTCTATTGAAGATCAAAAACCCCGTAGTTCCCATGTACGTAACGCAACATCTCAGGACTGCTGTGACAGTCGCGTCAGCCAGAGAGATAAAACCACTGATTGTTCGCGGGGTGACGAACAACTTGGAGGCGCTGGCGTCAAACTATCATGGGTCATGTGAACATTAGCGTCCCCTCTTTGTTGTTTAATGATAGTGAGACTGCAGCGTCGGACGAAAACAAAAATACCGTTTTGTTCTGTGCCATTATACTTCAGAAAAATGAAGCCAGAAAGAAAATCAGCCAGGTAATACCCATGATTCGACAGCTGGTCGCTCCATCTTAAACTAGAGTCATGCGCATGACTTTATCAGTCTCTGAACCGTTGAGGAGAAATGTCATCCATTTCTCTCATCAACGTCTACTCACAGGTTAGGTTTCTGGCCACGTGCTGTGCATGGGTTCCACAGGTGTTTCTGCTGAAATGTGCTGCTTGGTTTCGGGTCTCTGGGTCCACCTGTCCGCGGGACGCTGCCCGGCGCTCTAGTGGTTTGAAACCTCAGTTGAGTTTTGATGTTGTTTTCAGACGGAGAAAGTTTTCCTGGCAACCTCAGTCTTCTTCTAACTGTATGTTGGGCACAAATTTAACCATCTTTGTGAGGTTTGTAGGGTCTGAGATGTAGCTCTGAGACTCATCATGTCGTATGACCCCGGGAGTCAGTTGCTTGGACGTCCAATCCCTGGAAGACTGGCGGTGGCCCTGAATATTTCCGCTTCTCAACAATCTTATCACTGTGGAAGGTTGAACTCTAAATATTTGGGAATNCTATGACACCATGATGACACCGCTATGACACTGCGATGACACCGCTATGACACCACGATGACACCGCTATGACACTGCGATGACACTGCTATGACACCGCTATGACACCACGATGACACTGCGATGACACCCCGATGACACCGCTATGACACCCCGATGACACTGCTATGACAGCTCGATGACACCGCTATGACACCCCGATGACACCGCCATGACACTGCTATGACACCGCTATGACACCACGATGACACTGCGATGACACCCCGATGACACAGCTATGACAGCTCGATGACACCGCTATAACACCCTGATGACACTGCTGTGACACCGCTATGACACCACGATGACAGCTCGATGACACCGCTAAGTCACCGCTAAGTCACCGCTAAGACACCGCGATGACACCGCTATGACACCGCTATGACACCTCGATGACATCGCAATGACATCGCAATGACACCGCGATGACACTGTTATGTCATCGCTATGACACCTCGATGGCACCGTTATGACACTACGATAACGCCTCGATGACACCGCTATGATACCCCGATGACACTGCTAAGACACCACGATGACAGCTCTATGACACCGCTATGTCACCACTAAGACACCACGATGACACCGCGATGACACCGCTATGACACCACAATGACACCTCGATGACATCACAATGACATCGCAATGACACCGCGATGACACTGTTATGCCATCGCTATGACACCACTATGACACTGCGATGACACCACTATGACACCAGGATGACACCGCTATGACAATGCTGACACCCTGATGACACTGCTATGACACAGCTATGACACCGCGATGACATCGCTATGACAATGCTGACACCCCGATGACACTGCTATGACACAGCTATGACACCGCTATGACACCACGATGACACCAGATGACACCGTGATGACACCTCAATGACACTGCTATGACACGCCGATGACACCTCGATGACATCGCTATGACAATGTTGACACCCCGATAACACAGCTATGACACCGCAATGACACCGCTATGACACCACGATGATACCAGATGACACCGTGATGACACCTCAATGACACTGCTATGACACGCCGATGACACCTCGATGACATCGCTATGACAATGTTGACACCACGATGACACTGCTATGACACCACTAGGGCTGGGTTAAATGCTTATTTTTGTAATCGATTAATCTAGAAAATAGTTTTTCGATGCATCGATTAATCTAACGATTCATTTTTAAATCCGATTCGATTCGATTTCGATTCGATTATCGATTATCTCCCCATAATTTGACCTATATAGCAATTAATGCAAATTTATCTCCATGAATAAAACACAAATTTCTTCTTTCAAGTTCAAAAATGAATTGTATTGAACAATACAACAATAAAGTGCACACAGTTGTAGTGCAATGGAATCCTATGATAAAAAAATAATAAAATAAAACTTTCCTTCAATAAATAAAACTGCAAAAAACACAATCTGAACCAAAATCTTATCAACAAAAAATAAATAAAAAATAAGCAGCGGTGACAGCTGCAATTTACAAAACAACACAATGTGTGACAGCAGCAACTTAGCCTAATCATTTAAAACTGTGAAATAAATAACAAATAAATTCAAGTATTAGGCCTATTAGGCCTAGTTAGGATGCTCTCAGTAAGTGCAGCAGCCTCCTGGGGGGTGCAGGGGGTGTGTTTTTTTTTTCATCTGATAGTACAAACTTTTCTGCTTATCCCTGTCCCTGAAAACATAAATCACAAACACAGTGCACAGGTTAATAAGAATATATACTTCTAAATGATCTGCCCATACCAATAAAGTATAATATTATTAATAATAATAATAATAATAATAATTATAATAATAATAATAATAATACATTAACCTAAAGTTGAAAGTTAAACTAACTTTAGCGTGTATTTGAGGAGCGTGTCGGCAAGAGGCGAGTGTGTGAGGGGCGTGTGTGTGTTTAAGTGGGCACATGTTCTGTGTGTGCGAGGCTGGAGCTAGCGGTTAGTCAAAGTCTGAAGTCAAAGAAACAAAGTCAAGAACTGAGCAGCTAGATCAGGGGTGGCCAACTCTGGTCCTCGAGACCCGCAAACCTGCAGGTCTTAGATGTTTCCCTGCTTCAGCGCACCTGACTCACATGAATGGATCACCATCAGCTGGTCATCCAGGTCTGCACAGGTCTGACCCATTCATGTGAATCAGGTGCGCTGAAGCAGGGAAACACCTAGGACATGCCCATCAAACCCAGTGTTGAAATGTCCAAATAAAATGTGTGAAGCCACAAATTTATTCATAATTAGGGGCATTACGTGTCATGCTGGCTATAGCCAATGGCCAAGCTGTCATCTTAGTAGCAGCTTAGCGCTTAGCACTGTCTTGACTTGACCTCCGAGCTGTGAACAAAGACCTAACGGAGCGTAGTCATTATTATTTTAAAGATGGCTTGTGGAGCTGTTAATTGCACTAAGAGCCTGCTGTGACAGATTTTGGGTTGGCCTGGAGGATTTCGTGGATGAAGTTTAGCATAGCCTGAAGCAAATATCTTTGCTCCTGTTTGAAGGTTGCTGCCCAGGGCTAACCTCGAACAGCAGCTGGGTCCTCCACTGAAGCTCGTTTTGCCTTGGATCATTTCAGGACTGCTCCAAGTTGACTAAACGGATCACTTGATACCAACAGAGCTGCCGGAGCTGAAAGGAGCACTAGCAGAGGTCCAATGGAGGCGACCCAAGTAGCACCGAACATGGTGCATAAAGGGGACAGCAATCATCCGGGGCTTTGCAGATACTGTATGTGCCTTTCTGGACTTCTCCGTGCCAGTGGCTTCCTCTAGTTATTTCAGACAGGATCATCACTCATGTAGCCGTCAGTCTCGAGCTGTTCTTTGTTGAAATGACAGGAACGAAGCTTGGACCTTCTTCTGAGGTTCAGCACGTCGACATTGCTCATGTCTCATACTTCAATGCTTTCCATCTTCCCTGCGCAGAGATCTTTCAGCCACTTTACCCACTTAATGTCAGACGTGAGGGACAGATGTGTAGCTTCTTTGTTTTGGAGCTATGTGATGTGTATCCAACGCAGTAGCACAGCATGGTTGATTGAAGGTGGAAAGTGACTTATTGCTTGTTTTGGCTTGTTGATTTCTTTCACAGAAGCGGTCGTGTCTGAAAAAAAGACCAAGATGCAACACATTACTTTGCGGTCCTCGGGTAGCCTGTATTGGGCTTGCAGTCACTCGGCTCACGGGCCTAGGCTGGTAGACTACTGATCAGCATAGGAGCTCATGAACCGTATTTGGAGCGCTTGTTTCAGATGACATGTGATAGCGGCTAGAATTGGTAGGAATGAATGTAAAGTAATATTTGCTAGCAGCATGGGTTAGCGCAAGCTAAGCCAGTCAAGCTAAAAATAGCTAACTTGTGGTGCCTGAACTAAGGTGGGCGTGCTCCAGCCAGGCCTGCTCGCTCAGCCCGATTGCAACATGGCGGCACGCAATAAGATGAAAGAGAAGCTTTAAAGACACTTTTCAGAAAAGCAATGGGTGTCATCCCAGTTCTTCTCTGACCGTCTGAAGTCAGTCCGCTGATGCCCAACTGGGTGAAGATCATGTGACTGTGGAGGCTGCAGTTCATGATTCACACATGTTCATCCTTTGTGCTATGGAAACCACTTGGACCACCATCAGGACAGAAATGCTCCTCTGGGGAGATAACTGGACCCAAACCAGGTGAGCAGAATTATCCCAAAAATTAAAAACAGGAGCCTCAGGATCATCTCAGTGGGTTTATAAGTGTCTCTGATGATGCAACCGATTGGGACAACAGTAAACTCACACTTTCTGCTTCAAAATCACCTCCTTTCTGCTTTAAAGTGCAGCAGGCACTTTTCCGTGTGTGCACGCTCTTCTGTTGCGATATTAAACTCACCTCAAACTGTGATTGTACTCTTTCACGCACTCCTGGGTCTTCTGCAGTCCATTTTTCAATAATGCACAAATAATACAATTCTGCTTATCCACGATTTAACCCTCCTGTTATGTTCGTTTTGGAGGAACAGCAATTATGTTCCCGGGTCAATTTGACCCAGGAAATGTTTGATCATCCAAAAGTATCTAAAAACTAAAAACTCCCAAATAAACACTGTTTATATCTCATTATTAACTCCATCACTAACTATTTAAATCAATATTTAGTGCATTGTTGTTCTTTACCTCTCACAGATCATGGTTCAATGGTAATTATTCACTCGTTTTCTTTTTTTAATTAATGTTAAAACATTTTTAGATGTGCATTGGAAAGACCGATCTATAAAATACAATAGTTCAATCTAACATTGACTTTTTTTGTAATTATTCTATATTTTCAACTTTTCTTTTTGGGGTGATGTTGATAAATTAGCACAAGAAAACCTCATCTTCCGGATCAAATTGACCAGCTGAATTAAAATCAAAATCTACTGAATTTACAATGAAAGAAAACTGAAGAATTGTTTTTGAACCAGAAAGTAATAAAAATAAGAAAAATCAAACTAACAGATTAACAAAATGAACATGGTGTGTTCATATGTGTGTCTGTGAGTCTCCACTGCACACAAGTGACATGTCATCACGTTGTGACAATAAATACTACGCAATGTGTAAAACCAGAAATCCATCCATCCATTATCCAACCCACTTATTCCTGTGCAGGGTCATGGAGGTCTGCTGGAGACAGAAGCTTAGACAGAAGATGTGCTCCTTGCAGAGCTTTGATGGGTTCTACTCTGGAAAGATCTCCTTTCAAATGACAAATGCGTTGTAGGCTGATCTATCAGTCATGTTATAAAAGATGACCAGCGGTCAGCTTTCAGTCATTCGTTTGGTGCTTTTAGACCCAGTGACTTGGTCTAAATGATCCACCCCTCACTTTGGTGGCATTGTAGGGATCATACTTGGTTTCTGATCTTCTCTTGAGCTGATTTCAGACTTTTTATGCAAAGTGCTCATGACATTTTGAAATTTCCCTCCTTTTTGGGGCAGAAAGGCTCTTGGGCTGTGGTGTCTGTGAAGGCAGACATGGAGGACTCAGGGGTCCGGTTCTTGGTTACCAGCAGCCAGAGCGCAAATTATACAATGACAATTGGGGGGGTCAACATTTTCTAGAGATGACAAAAATGACAATTTGTCCCTTCTTTAGGGGGGTCGAAGATGACAAAAATGACAATTTTTCCCTTCTTTAGGGGGGTCGAAGTTGTAATTGGGGGGGTCAAACACCCCCAAACCCCCCTGTAATTCGCACTATGCCAGCAGCTCAGCAGAAAGTTCACACTGGTTCTTCTGGACCGCTCCAACCATCGTGAGCTTTCTCTTTAGAAGTCCCTGACTCAAGTTGCAGCTTGTGAAAAAATTGTCACAGGTTATATTCTGCCTTCTGAGACCACATGTCATGTCAAGCACGACCCAAAGGAGAGGGTGTGAAACTGGGGAGAAATGGGGGTCACAGTTGCAAAGAAAAAAAAAAAACTATTATATTAGATACTTATAACCCCTTTTAGTCTCCATTTTGGCTGCTGGGTCAAATTGACCCGAACATAATCTATGTAACATAAACGTGGAGAGGGGGGTTGCAAATATGTTACATGAACAATTTTTATTTTATATGTTGATTAGACTAATTAAGCCAAGCAGAAGAAGTTTTATCCTGAAAAAATACTTTAAACTATTTTTTTTTTTTTTTTTATTTTCAAAACGGGTCAATTTGACCCGCAACATAATAGGAGGGTTAAAGAGGCCAGGGAAAAGAAGTGGATTTTATTTTTAAATTAAGAAATAATTGGGTAACAAATATCTTTTGTTCTTCAGAGTGCCTTGAAAAATAATTTATCCCCGCTTTGCGTTTTTCCTTTTCTGTTGCATTTCCGGCAGTAATTGAAGCAGATATGTGTTGGGGATTTCATCTAATGGACCTGAGGATACCTTGTTACTGATCTCTTCAACTTTTTCCTTCTTTTTGAAGATCAAAAACCCCGTAGTTCCCATGTACCGTGAACGCAACATCTCAGACTGCATGTGTGACAGTCGCTGTCAGCCAGAGAGATAAAACCACTGATTGTTTCGCCGGGGTGACGAACAACCTTGTGAGGCGCTGCAGCGTCAACTCATCCATGGGTCATGTGAAAGCATTAGCGCCCCCTCTTTTGTTGTTTCAATGATAAGTGGACGACTGCAGCGTCGGACGAACAACAACAAATACCGTTTTTTGTCTCTGTGCCATTATTTACTTCAGAAAAATGAAGCCAGAAAGAAAAGATCAGCTGGGTAATACCCATGATTCAACAGCTGGTCGCTCCATCTTTTAACTCTTTAGAGTCATTTTCTGCATGACTTTATCAGTCTCTGACACCGTTGAGAAGAAATGTCCATCCATTTCTCGCACCAACGTCTACTCACATCAGTTAGGTTTCTGGCCACGTGCTTGTGCATGGTTGTTCCACAGGTGTTTCTGCTGAAATGTGCTGCTTGGTTTCGGGTCTCTTGGGTCTCACCTGTCCACGGGACGCTGCTCCAGCGCTCTAGTGGTTTGAACCTCAGTTGAGTTATGATGTTCTTTTCAGACAGAGGAGGTTTTCTCCTGGCAACCTTCAGTCTTCTTCTAACTGTGATGCCATGGGCACTAACATTTAACCATCTTTGTGAGGTTTGTAGGGTCTGAGATGTAGCTCTGAGACTCATCATGTCGTATGACCCCGGGAGTCAGTTTGCTTGGACGTCCAATCCCTCTCCAGACTGATTTAAGACCATTTGCACCTGAACGCTCCAGAGCAGCAAACCGCTGAAACATCTACTCTTATAGAGGTTTATTCACCAGCTGGTGAGAAACTAATCAAAGGCTGATGGTCAGCAGCGCCTGACTGAAACAGACCCTCATAAAAAGAGTTAAACGCTGTTGTCCGAGGTTGTCTTTGGCTTATACCTAAACCTGTGACACACACACACACATCCATTTAAAGTGTGTCTCCAATAAGATTAAATGTCTTGGACGTTGGATTACAGATCAGGACATTTACCGACAGCGTTGTTTGTTGCATGTGCAAGCAAATATTTGATTACTGAAATTCAGCTCATGTAATGATTGCGTAAAGGTGACTTTGCTCAAAGCTTATCGTACTCCCGTGTACACCGAACATCTTTGGTCTCATTACAGAAAAAAAAAACAAGCCTTCAGAGCCTGCAAGCGGTGTCTAATGATGCCCTAAAGACACTTTTGAAAAGACTGCGATGGGCGAGTGCCAGTGAAATGTTTGTGGCAGCGCCAGTTAGCTCTTTGCAGTCTGTCCTGAGGGGTCTTATATATAAACTTACTGGCAGGCTAAATGACTCGAACAATGAAATAATCCTGCTGTGATCAAATATTACGGTTAGTGCTGTACGCTAACCGTCTGAGCTCTGGAGACGCTACAGTTGTCTCTTAAATTAATGTTTGAACCTTGAGTCTGTAATGAAGTTTTATCTATCTATCTATCTTTATATATCTATCTTAAACAAGGGACCACCCTTTGTATGTGACTGGATACTTTGAATCCACTTCTCAGCCCTGCAGCCCAAAGCTGGAGATCAATCTGTCATGATTGAGTGGCTGGACACTTTAAAAGGAAGATGGTGCATGACACCATTGTTCCTCATCTTTCAGCCGCGGTTACCTGCAAGGAAACACCTGCAGCCATCATTGCATTGCACAAAAAGGGCCTAACAGGGAAGTTTACAGCAGCGAGTAAGATTGCACCTCTGTCAACCGTCTATCGAATTATCAAGAACTTCAAGGAGAGAGGTTCAGTTGTTGCCAAACAGGCTCCAGGGCGCCCAAGAAAGTCCAGCAAGCGCCAGGACCGTCTTCTGAAGGTGTTTCAGCTGCGGGATCGGGCCGCCACCAGTGCAGAACTTGCTCAGGAATGACAGCAGGCAGGTGTGAGGGCATCTGCACGCACAGTGAGGCGAAGACTTTTGGAGGAAGGCCTGGTGTCAAGGAGAAGCCACTTCTCTCCAGTAAAACCATCAGGGACAGACTGGTATTCTGCAGAAGGTACAGGGACTGGACTCCTGAGGACTGGGGTAAAGTGATTTTCTCTGATGAATCCCCTTTCTGATTGTTCGGGGCATCTGGAAGAAGGCTTGTTGGGAGAAGACGAGGTGAGCGCTACCATCAGTCCTGTCTCATGCCAACAGTGAAGCATCCAGAGACCAGTCATGTGTGGGGGGGCTTTTCGGTCAAGGGAGTGGGATCTTTCACAATCTTGCCTAAAAGCACAGCCATGAATAAAGAACGGTACCAGAACGTCCTCCGAGAGCAACTTCTCCCAGCCATCCAAGGGCAGTTTAGTGATGAAGAATGCCTTTTCCAGCAAAAGGCTGGAACAAAACAAAACATTAAGATGTTGGGCCCTTGGCCAGGAAACACACCAGATCTTAATCTCATTGAGAACTTGTGGTCGATCCTCAAGAGGTGGGTGGACAATCAAAAACCCACAAATTCTGACAAACTCCAAGCATTGATTATGCAAGAATGGACTGGCATCAGTCAGGATTTGGTCCAGTAGTTGATTAACAGCATACCAGGGAGATCTGCAGAAGGGTCAGCACTGCAAATATTGACTTATTGCATGAATTATGTGTAATTCTCAATAAAAGCTTTTGAAAATAATGAAATGTTTCTAATTGTATTTCATTATAACATAGAAACGCCTGATTAAAATGTAATATTTGTGTCATTCTCAAAACTTGGTCTGTGTTGGGGTGAGACCAAGTCCAGCAAATAAGCTACAAAATGGCCACTGAGTCATGAAGCAGCATGGCTGCTACTCTCCTCTTTCTCAGCCATTTCTTCTAGTCACTGCTCCCAGATCAGCCTCTGCAACCTCTGAAGAGTTACAGCTTTATTCTGTGGGGAATTTTCTGCTGCCGGGGCTCAACTGCGGCGTTGCATTATCTGAGACAGCGAGCTCCTTCTGCAGAGTTCATGTTTTCCTGCCTCCATTAGTTCAGTGTAACTGCTCCGGGCTGCTGTGCTGTCGGTTGTTCCCTCTGATCTGTCTGCTGCCGGACGGCGAGTAAACAAGCTGCTCCCGGCCCGGAGGCCCCGCCGGCCAGCGCTGTCTGCTGACGGTCCAGCTCGACCCGCAGCTCAAAATCACTGCGGTGCAATTAACTGCTGCTTTTAACTTGTAATCACGTGTTACTTGCCCTGGACCTAAATAAAATTAAAAAAAAATAAAAATATAAAAATAAGACAAGCCACCATTCACTCATTTGTACTCAACAGAACGGTTTCTGGACTCTTCTCCTCTCTCAACCTGCAACATCCCAACAGCTGCATCGTTTACCTGCCAGATGTTGCTCCGTACAGGATTCTCTCATCCGCTGTCACGCGTGATGATGATGAGCATCAATATGCTGATTTTGATTTACCTAAATGATCATCATCATTTAAATGATGACATAATTGGCCAGGAAGGCTGAAATCAGACCATCTCTGTTCAAGCTGAAAGAGTTTTGAAAGGTATTTTTCATCCACCTGCATCATCACAAAAATGATTCTTTCCATTGATTTTTTTTTTCCTTGTTGTTAAATTGTGGGTCTCACACACTTTGTTTTGTGTTCAGTCTGAATGCAAAAAAAAAAAAAAAAAATTCAATGTGCTAAGTTGGATTTGCTTTAAAGCTGAGCCCAGAGGACGTCTCAGAGCGGGACACCACATCTGATCTGAAGGCGCAGTCATCGTTCTCGTCGTAGTCGTGGGCTCCGATGGTGATCTCAGGGACAAACTCAGTGGGCGGAGCCTGCTGAAACCATTACAGACAGGCGTTTGAGCTCATCTGCCACCACATGGCGTCGCAGCTGCTGCCGTCGGTCCTCCAAAGGGGGGTCATCTTTAAGCAGCACGCGGCTCAAAGAGGCCTTTCTCAGCCCTCACGATTCGGTTTGACGAAGTGTGTGTGTGCCGAAGAACTCACAGCATCCTCATGTGGTGGTACGTAACATCATCCTGCTCCAACCACGGCCCTTTGTCAAACTTCAGGTACTCGATGTCCTTCACCACCTGCAGACAAGGTGAAGGTGAAAGGGATTTCAGGAGACGTTACATGCAGGAGACATGCGTTTAGCCTCTGCTCCACGCCGTCTTACCTTCTCGACATCCTGAGCCTGGGTCGCATCGTAGGCCAGCAGCTCTGACGTTTCTCTGAAAGACGGAGAACAGAAAACAACTTGGGCTCAAGAACGTGAAGTTCGTCCAGCAAAGTCGCACCGTTTGATCACACTTCAAATGAGGCCCGACAGCGTGACATTTGGTTCAGGTTGTGGCTCCTTGTACAAGAGTTCTTGTTTTTCTGATGCTATGATACGTGAGAAGCTACGTGGTCATGACTGACAGCTGCAGGTAGGGGTGCACGATAATTATCGGCCCGATAACAGGAAATGATGACGTCATCCCGATAAGTCCGATATCATGACGAATAGCTCCGATAACATATATATTTTTGTCAACACGGCAGTGCCTCACTCCCTCTGAGCCTTGAATGACCTGCAGTGAATGTTATGTTCAAGTGACAGCAGCATAATCAGAAAAACGATTTCTCAGTAAGGAAAATCAAGAATATCCCCTCATGCCAGAAAACAACTTGTTAACTCGGTCATAATTTTGGTAGTTGCTGACTTTAATTGATATTCACAGTATTTTTCCACATGTTAAACATAAAAATAGAAAAATAGATAAGGTCAAAAGAATGACTAGAAAACAGGGTAATGGAGGAATTTAAGTTACACCTTGAATGCAGCATTGCTGCACAGAGCGCTGATTTAAAAAAAAAACAAAAAAAAACATGGCGGATTGTATAGAACTTTGTTAAAGTTTCAGAGGAAGATAGTTCGCTGGTTATTTGTGACAAATGCTCCAAGCGAAGGAGGGAAAAATAGCACAAGCTTTAATACGTCAAACCTGATCAGCCACCTGAAACATAACCATCGCTTCCATGGAGTTTTGAAATCGCGCTAACGTGAGCTAACATGAGCTAACGTGAGCTAACGTGAGCTAACCAGCACCAAGTCTCCCCTCCCCTCTCCTCGCCATCATCTCTCTCATCTAAAGCTTCCATAAGATTTAAAAAAATAAATAAATAAATACCGAACCTCGTTTACTTTAATTAAAGGCATTCATTTGAATGGAACAACAAGCCAAAATCCTTTAAACGTAATTTCTTTGTTACTATGGAGTGCACTTTTTCAGTTTATTTACACAGACAAGTCTAACTTGTGTCAGTACATTATGACCTGTGCATTATTTTTTATTGTCATTTAGGAATTAACTTTTTCAGTTAGTAATTCTGATGCATGTATTTCCATCAGTTCAAGGAGCCTTTATTTTTATATCAGTCAGTAATGAACCTTATTTAAGTTAATGTGAGATATCAAATAGGTTTGTTTAATAGCTTTATGAAAATGTTTGAGAGGCTTCCAATAGTTTTTCATTAGAAAAAATAAATATCTGTTAATTTAAAGAGTCAAAACTATTTTTGGTTTTGTTTATAATATTGATGTAATGATCTTAGGTATATGTGTGCATTATCGGTATCGGCCTTTAGGAGCTGAAAGTTATCGGTATCGGTTTTAAAAAACAGTTTTCGTGCATCCCTAGCTGCAGACGTCTGATGAGGAACGGAGCTTTTCTGTCCTGTCAAGCGTGATTTGTTACGTGCTAAGCTGGACCAACTTCTTTAGATCCGTCACCTTTACACCACCGGTCACCGTTTCTGCACCTTGACTTAGTTTTTGTTAAACCAGTAATCGCACCGTCGCTGTTCACTAAATCCCAGGACCTGAAGAGAACCCAGTGACTGATTACTGTCCTGGTGAATAAAACTTCGGGACCGACAGCAGGAGCATGATCTTCTTACCTGATGGTGGGCAGAAAAGACTTCTTGTAGCTGTCTTCGATGCTCTTCAAATACTGCAGGGGGACGTTCTGCAGGGAGGCCTGAAAGTGACCACATTACATGTTAAATTTAAGCCCAGGTGCCCCCAGAGGCAATGCCACATATTTGATCCTGCGCTGAGCACCAGAGGTTAAGTGTCGCACCTTTCCGCTCTGTTTTAGCTTCTTCTGCACTTCGTCAGCTGGAACGTCGATGTAGATGACGAGGTGTGGAGGAAGGAACTCACAGATGCTGATATTCTTGATCTCATTGTAGTGTTGCACACCTGCAGAAACGCAGGCGGAGGAGCGGTCAGTCTGTGTTATGTCTTAACCGGGTGGAATGAAGACACATTTCCTTGAGGGGTTGAGCTCGATGCCACACGCTCTTCCCGATGCCCAGGGGTATTAAATCAGGGGGGGTTACTTACACTGCTTCCGGATGTAGCCCTGCTTGAACATGGCATCCAGGAAGACCATGTCGCTGAAGGGTGAACGCTCCAGGATCACTCCCTGACCTTGACCACAAAAGATGGTGATGGAATACTGATTTAAATTACTTCTACAAACATTTAAAATGAGAAGTTTCCTGGTGACAGGAGCCTACTGGCCATCCCTGCGTCAGCGATACCTGTGGTGAGCAGGTGTTCGATGGCGTCAGAGTACTGTAGCAGCCTCATGGTGTACATCCACAGCTGCAGCCTGTAGCTGTTGCCGTCGGCAGCTTTGGGATCCGTGTAGAACTTCTCCAGGCTGCACATCCCGTTGAAGTCAACAGGAAGAGGCTCCTTCTCCCCCGTCATCTTGTCTATGTAGAAGGTGTCCGGCTCAGGCATGTACAGCATCCCTGCGGGTCCACATTTACCAAGTATTAACACAACTGCTGCCCTCTATCTCCTCAGTGTAGCATCTCTAAACAGAGGGAAGCACCAGCTGAGTGCATTGTGGATCCCTGCAGACAGATAATTACCCAGTTTGTCAGCCAGCTTCTGAGCCAGCGCTCCTTTCCCCGAGGCCAAGTTTCCATCCACCGAGAAGATTTTGCTGTACTGCTTCAAACGTGGAGTTGTCCTCTCACCCAGAGCGTAGGCCCACCAGCCATACTGCAGGCTTCTGGCCGAGCTCGTATGAACGCCCGCCTGCAGAACAGGAAACATTTCTCCTCTTCAGCAACAAAAACCCTGGGCCCTGCAGAAAACTTTCTTCACAGGAAGCAAGGAGCAAGGGGGAAAAAAACTAATAGCATTAGTCTGACTAAATGATGCTGTTGAAGCTGATCCAACCTGTATGTACAGGTGCAACGGACAATAGGTCAACCAGACAACAGAGATGCACCACCTGACTGGAATCAGACAGGTCCTGACTGATCAGCTCTGACTGGTACCGGTCAGTCAGTACTGACTGGTACTGGTTAGTACTGGTTGCTCAAATTGGCCAAATTGGCTGTTGTTATTTTTGTTCAGTACATGTATCATATGCACAACCTTGAACATTTTTATTTTACTTATTTATATATTTATTTGGAGGGGTGGGTGTGGGACAGTAAATGTAAGAACTTAGAAGTTTAGAATACTGAGATTTATTATTTTTTCCCCAACAGTAAGTCCACTATGATGATGTAGTTTCTGGGAAGCTTTTAATTGAGGTTTCTACACAGCCTGTAGGGCAAAAAAAAAAACAAACAAAATATTTGAGACAGTAAATTTAATTCAACACTTAAAAAAAAGAAAAAGAAAAATCCAGCAAACCACGCTCATGGTTTTGAATTTAAGATCAAGAGGGGAGAAAACAAAGCTGGTGGAGCCACACAGCCTGCAGCCTCTGCTGTTTTTAAAATGTTCAATGAAATTAGTTACAAGAAAAAAAAAAATCACAATTGGCCAAAATCAGTATCAGCAGGTGAGGCTTTAAAGAAAACTGGAATCCACGAAGAAAATTGCAATCGGTGCATTTCTGCTGGAAGAGCCCGATGATAGCAAGCTACAGAGCAGATGTTTCTACAGATGGTGCAGGTGTTTCTATATGGTGCAGGTGTTACTATAGATCCAGGTGTTACGATGGGTGCAGGTGTTACTATAGATCCATGTGTTACTATGGGTGCAGGTGTTGCTGTAGATCCAGGTGTTACTATGGGTGCAGGTGTTATAGATCCAGGTGTTACAATGGGTGCAGGTGTTACTATATATTAGGGGTGCTCCGATCAGGGTTTTTGGGGCCGATCACCGATCACCGAAATCAATATCGGCCGATCCGATACCGATCACCGATTGTATTTATTTCCCTTTGTTTCTTGCTGTCTTAGACCTTTTCGACTTGAAAATTGTGGACATGCGCCCCCTAGTGGCCCCGCCATAACTGGAGTGTGCGGTGCTCCACCAACTAACCCAAACACAGCAGCGTGGAGCATCTGTTACTGATAACACAGACATGTCTTGGATTGATGATGTTAGGCAGTGACCCCCAGTTACAGATTAAGGTAGTTTATCGCTGTTTTTAATGATTGGTTATGGAAATAGCATGATCTATTCCCATAATCAAACACTAAAAACTGGAACGCTGCAACGCTGGCTATAACTAACGTCAACAAGCCATAAAGATTATGCTACTGTAACGTTAACGCTAGCGGTAAATTAGGCTATGTGTTAATGTTATATTTAATTTATTTTATCATTCTCCTAATTCATTCATTCATTCATTCATTCATTCATTCATTTATAGGCTTGTGCTAGTGCCGAGGGCTACAGTAGCCTCATACTGCTGTTCTTTCGGCCAGAATTGTCCGGGACTCTCAGCGAGACTATAAGTAGTACGAGATTGAATGTTAACGAAAACTCACCCGGCTGTATTCATTTGGAACAAAGTCCTTTCTGTTGATATTTTTCACCCACGTCTTCCTAACTTCTTGTTCCGCAAACAAGGCAGTCTTCGTGCAGTAAAGGCTTGTGTATTTCACATACTTTCTTCTTCCATTGTTGAATTTTCACGCCATTGTTGGCACAGTTTATGACGGAACATGTATTCCCACTCGACCGACTCGACATTATAAAAATATATATTTGTAGAAAGAGAAAAACACTGGTTAATCTGCGAGCCGGTGAAAGTGTCGCTCTGTAGCACAACCCAGCAATGGCGGATGGGGTACTTCCGGGGGGCTGGTCCGAAACGGTCTATACACAGTGTATGCGCACGAGAATAGAGCGTTTTTGATCGGCTCTTTTGATCGGCTTTAATGACAATTCTGACCGATCCCGATCATATGCATATCGGCCAATCCGATCAGGTCACCGATCGATCGGAGCACCCCTACTATAGATCCAGGTGTTACGATGGGTGCAGGTGTTACTATAGATCCAGGTGTTACTATGAGTGCAGGTCTTGCTGTATATCCAGGTGTTACTATGGGTGAAGGTGTTACTGTAGATCCGGGTGTTACTACGGGTGCAGGTGTTACTATAGATCCAGGTGTTACTATGGGCGAAGGTGTTATAGATCCAGGTGTTACGATGGGTGCAGGTGTTACTATAGATCCAGGTGTTACGATGGGTGCAGGTGTTACTATAGATCCAGGTGTTACTATGGGTGCAGGTCTTGCTGTATATCCAGGTGTTACTATGGGTGCAGGTGTTACTATAGATCCAGGTGTTACTATGGGTGCAGGTGTTACTATAGATCCAGGTGTTACTATGGGTGCAGGTGTTGCTGTAGATCCAGGTGTTACTATGGGTGCAGGTCTTGCTGTATATCCAGGTGTTACTATGGGTGCAGGTGTTACTGTAGATCCAGGTGTTACTGTAGATCCAGGTGTTACCATGGGTGCAGGTGTTACTATAGATCCAGGTGTTACTATGGGTGCAGGTGTTACTGTAGATCCAGGTGTAACTATGGGTGCAGGTGTTACTATGGCTGCAGGTGTTACTGTAGATCCAGGTGTTACTATGCATGCAGGTGTTACTATAGATCCAGGTGTAACTATGGGTGCAGGTGTTACTATGGGTGCAGGTGTTACTATGGGTGCAGGTGTTATTATGGGTCCAGGTGTTACTATAGATCCAGGTGTTACTATGGGTGCAGGTGTTACTATAGATCCAGGTGTTACTATGGGTGCAGGCGTTACTATAGAGCCAGGTGTTACTATGGGTGGAGGTGTTACTATAGATCCAGGTGTTACTATGGGTGCAGGTGTTACTATAGATCCAGGTGTATGGGTGCAGGTGTTACTATAGATCCAGGTGTATGGGTGCAGGTGTTTCTATAGATCCAGGTGTTACTATGGGTGCAGGTGTTACTATGGGTGCAGGTGTTACTATGGGTCCAGATGTTACTATGGGTCCAGGTGTTACTATAGATCCAGGTGTTACTATGGGTGCAGGTGTTACTATAGATCCAGGTGTTACTATGGGTGCAGGTGTTACTATAGATCCAGGTGTTACTATGGGTGGAGGTGTTACTATAGATCCAGGTGTTACTATGGGTGCAGGTGTTACTATAGATCCAGGTGTATGGGTGCAGGTGTTACTATAGATCCAGGTGTTACTATCGGTGCAAACTCCCCCGATCACAACACTTTAACCGGACTATCAGAAGACTATGGGCACGCAAACCAAACTCTGCTGTTACACGCCTGGGTGAGCTCTGTGGACAGGTGTAGGGTGTTTAATTGAACTGGGGAGAGAAGAAAATCTTTAAATAATGCAAACTTAAGTTTTCAATGACTGACTGACGCCTTTAAAGGAGCAGGAAACACGTAAAAGGCCCGAGGACCCCGAGGTCATTTGACACAATGAGGTTGTAGCTGCTGGTAAACGAGGCTCCGCTCCAGATGTAAAACAACTGCACAGTTAAACCCACCACTTGTCTATTTCTCGGTGATTTATCGTCGGTTTCGCAGACAGACCGCTGTCTGGATGTTATGACCGGCAGAGCAGCGGCTGCTAGCAGCGTTAGCTTTGCCTTCCAAGACCGGAACCGCTGCGTTTGGCCCAAAACAAGCCGGAGCGGAGCGGTTCTCCTGAGCTCACCTTCCGAAGCAGGTTCCCCAACGTGAGAGCAGCTGCTCCCTTCGGCACCAGTAGCCGGGTGACCGTCAGGGCCATCTTGACTGTCCTCCAGACTGACCCGAGAAAAATCAATGCGACATACGTCACACTCTGACGTCACAGGTTGAGGCTGTCCATGCAGCGCCTGAATGAATTTATTACAAAGTGAGCGGAGAAACGATTTAAATAAAATATAAATTTTTTTTGTTAAGATCAGCATCATTTTATTGTTGTTGTTTTTTTTACATTTAAATTCAAAATAAAAACTGTTCTACATCAACAGTTCCAAAAAGTTAGAACTAAATATAAATAAAAACAGAAAGAAAACGAGGTCTTTTCAAATCTTATAAACACATATTTTATTGACAACAGAACACAGAAAACACATCAAAGTTAATGATCTGATTTTCTTTTTTTATCAGCCTACATACTTGGCTCTGCTGTTATACTCATAAATGCATGTTCCTTACAAATGTGGAATCATTTAAAAGAGAAAAAATCAGGCTTTCCAAGGGTCGAGGATTTATTGCCAAGAAGCATTGTTACAAAGAAATAATCTACCAACCAAAGTTCCTTACTTTCTGTGCTTAGTTGAGTTGGGATGTGGGCACGAGAAGACTGGAAAAGTAAGTGGTGTGGAAAAGAAACACCTGGAAAAATATACTGCATTTAATTAGGTACATTGGCAACAGTTATGGGACATGATGGGATATAAAAGAGCATCTTGGAAAAGCAGAAGAAAAGATGGGCAGAGGTTCATCAGTGTGTAAAACACTGCATTTAGAAAATGTGGAAGAATTTCAGAATAAAGCTTTTAATCCTGAAAGCTTTCTGTTGTTTATGAAGTTGAACAACTGTGGTGTAAAGGGTACAAACATTTATGTTCGCATTGAACATATGCTGTTGTTGTTCTCTAATTTAAAAAAATATATATATTGTAAAATAAAATAAAATGTTAACTTCTGCATGAAAGAGGACTTGAGAAGTAAGAAACTCATTAAGTGGTGAATTCATCTGTTTAAATGGCATATGTTGGACCAAAATCAGAGCAAACCTGACTCAAGTTTGACCCAAGTCAGACGGTTTAATGGAAACAATACCAGATACCGAAGAGATGATGGAAACTTCTGACTTTGAAGAAAGTCATAAAACAAAATCTATGAAAAAAAAAAATCTCTCCGTCATTATTCAGGCATTTTCCAAATGCCAGATTTTTGCAAAAAAGTTTAGTCTGATTTAAAGACAAACAGAGGAAAAAAGAAAGGTTATGTGTTCTTTTTCTACAGCGTATGTAAACTTCTGGTTTCAATGGTGTCTGTCTGCTGTATCTCTGTCTTTCTAACAGCAGGGGGCACTACTGATTTCTTTTATAGAAGCCTTCCTCAACACTAGTTATTGCAGGAAGATTTCTTTTTAAACTCTGGACCTTCACTGACCTAATGTGATTCGAAACAGTGCTTTGTAGTTCATCATGTCGTTGCACATCAAAGCAGTTAAATTAAACTTTTTTAGGGCTTTTTTCTTCGATGTATGACAGCTTTGTCCACTTGTGAAGCTCTTTAAAGTCCACAGTAAGGACTTCCTCTCTCCCACAGCAGTTCCTAAACTTCTGGACCTGATGACATCACACAACATACATTTTCACAATGCTTGCCTTGTGAGTAGTTTGGTGTTCCTAAAAGAATGAGCAGAAGTAAATAATAAGCAAGGCGCTACACTCGCATGGCTAGACTGACCTCCGTAAGGAATTCAGAAAGCTTGTAGTTCCTCAAACGGCCACTAGGAGAAAGCTCCAAAAACAGAAAGATAGCTACAGCCTGGCACTAAAACAGTTTTGGTCTCCAAAGCTACAATTTCACATCCATGACAACTGTAGAGGGGGTGAAGAACTGCCTCATAAAAAAATAAATAAATAAACATTTCTCAACAAGAGCGGAACTTCATCGTGATAATCCAAGAATCCTCATTTTTATATGCCAGTTAAAACAGATCGATACAACATACGATACATCGCCCACTGTCATCATTTAGTGCTTAGCATTTTCAGTGAACTTGACAAAAACTGGGAATTAAGAGCTGAGAGAGCATAATCTAATCTTATTTTTACAGATAATATAGCTCGTTGGGCTGTCACTTGTGCAGACAGACTCCTGCGACACTCCGTGTTGGCCTGGGAGGGACCAAGGAAGAAGACCGCCAATCAAAGAGGCAGATCTGTTCGGGCCGACTGACTCCAGGTGAGTCACAGTCGCTCGAACACCAGTCAAGCCATTCAACCAGACGGTTCTGAGTCGTGGTTGAAGTCCAACTGCTGCGGCTGTTGGCTTTTCTGCCTTAGCCTGGGCCAGGGCTATCGATAGATGACTGCGGTAGCTCTGGTGGAGCTTCGCTGGAGGTCCAGCAGTCCTCATTTCAAAGTTAAAAAGCTTAGTGCTGCGCCGGCTGTCAGCAGAAACCGACAAAGGTACTTCTGAATCCCGGGACTTTACGCCACTGCGTCGTATATCTGTAACAAACTGCAACTAACTCACAGATCTAGTTCAGTTTCACAGAACGTCATGGCAGAGGCAGCTAAGAAACCAAAGAAAATAACAGCAGAGGAAAGAGAAAACAAGTTAGCTGTAACCAGTGACAAGGAGAAACCGGTTGAGGGAAGCGTGTTTAGCTCGTTGCTTTAGGACACGTGTCAAACACAAGGCCCGCGGGCCAAATGTGGCTCGTCACGTCATTTTATGCGGCCCTGGAGAGCTTGGACATTATTGGCTTAAATTTTAAACCAATATTTTAAAACTTGAAATAAGCTTACACCGCTTTAAAGCGCATATTTACAATAAACAACATCTCCCATCATGCATTTCGTCGTTACCCACAACGATAACGGTAGCTATGAGTAAGACAATTTTTCAGATCTGATGGACTTAAGAAAAACCTTTAACTAACTAACCCCAACATGTCCAAGAAAAGAAAAATTGATGCACAAAAGTATAACTTTTGTGTAATGTGTGTCAGTCGTGAAAGAGTTTAATCTATGTCGGCACTTTGACAGCAAACACGGAGCTAAGTATGCTAAAATTAGCCTGTAAGAAAAACAAAGAACCGCTTCCGCTTCTAAAACCAAGGTAATGGATACTCTTACAACCATAAACCCAAAATTTGATATAAAAATGACTTAAATATTTGAAACTTGAATACATAACAAATACAGAAACCATTATTTAACATTTATAATAAGGTGTGGTTTAATTTATTTTGATTTTCATTGCATTTTGCTACATTCATGCTGTCAATCTGGCCCTTCGAGGGCCACCATGATACTGATGTGGCCCTCAGTGAAAATGAGTCTGACACCACTGCTTTAGGATGCCAAATTTGCTTTGTGCAAAACGGCTAAAAAAGAAGACACTGGAATGTCTGTAAATGTACGTTTGTTTACATCTTCGCAGAACCTTGAATGGGTTGGACTTTTGTATGTAGCCAGCAGGAATGCTGCAGAAATCCAAGTATGTGTCACCGACTGTAACTATAGAAACATTTCTGTTCATCCTCATCATGCTGTCACAACCTGAGACATTGACATTTGTGTTTAAGTCTTATTAATTTACCTGCTCATTCGATATCTTTAGTTGGGTTGCCTTTCTCCCCAGTTCTATTTACAGATTCACGTGTAGAATGGCGACTGATGTAAAAACTGCTTCGCCCAGACACCTGTAGGGGGCGATGAAATGTCGCTCTGGGTTGCTTTAAAGACAGAAGAGCTTAAATGGAGCATTTCTGAGTGAAGCTGCCAGGTAGTGCTGCAAAGTAAAGTCAAAAGAAAAAACAAGTGAATGTTAAAGCGAGTCTACAGATAACATGGAACCAGTAAAGGGGGCGTGTTGCCCTCAGATTTGAGACCGACAGCTACAGATTCATAACGGTCACATGCTCGATCTCATTACTCGCCGTATCGCCTCCCGCCTGTCAGCAGGCCGGTGTGACTCACAGGCCGTTTCCTGTGTCGGTCTGGAAACCAGCGGAGACCAGCAGCATAAACAGTCGGCTGCTGCGCTTCGTTTTAGAGGCGGTTTGCTGTTTTTGTTGTTTTTTTGTTTCAGCCCGTTGGCAGACGTTTCATGTCCTCACTGCCCCGAACACAAAAATTACAAAAAGATTTCCAGAAATTCAGACAAGATTATCATGTAAAATTTCCTGTCACTCTTCGCTGTGAAAAATAAGTAGTTGGGTACAGTTAATGGGGGAAAAAAAGTCCAATTAACTCAGAGTATATGAAATAAAAGCGCATGTCGGAGTAATCGGATTACTGCTGCAGCGGCTCACGTTGCTTCAGATGTTTTTGCATCCAGAACTTTGTGCTTATTTCAAATTTGCTGACGTGGAACTCCAGCTCTTCTAATTTAATCTTGTAATTGAATTCTGCGTCCTCTAACCCACCAGAGACAAACTATTTGAAAAGGTGCCGGATGTAAAAGAGAAACTGCTAATGTGAAGGCAAAGACAACATGGGAAAAACAAACGTAACGAAGCAACAAATGTGCGGTCAATGGGATGAGCAGTTTAACCCGGAGGATTCCACCGTGAGCAAATATTGCACAGAGAATGATGACAGTCCGAATTATTAGTTGTTTATTCAATTCAATTCAATTCAATTCAATTCAATTCAATTCAATTTTATTTGTATAGCATCTGTTACAATGTCAATTGTCTCTAGGTGCTTTACAGAGATGCAGGTCATGACCCCCGAGCAAATATCATTAACTAAAAATATAATATTAAATCCAATCAATGATAATGGCAGGTAAAAAACTCCCACAGAGGGAAAAAAAACATTTAAGCCAAAAGGAAAAACTCAACTTTAAGAACTTTAAGAAACTCAAGGTTTAAGAAACCTTGATCAGGACCTGGATCATATGGGGGGACCTTCCTGATGAAGACCAGGCAGGTAGAGAAATGAAAAGAGAGGAGAGAGAGGACGGAGAGAGGACAGAGAGAGGAGAGCACACAAATGACTGAATGTAAAGACTACCATATTTTCTGGACTATAAAGCGCACCTGAATATAAGCCGCACCCATTAAAATATAAACGAAGTATATATTTTGTCACATATAAGCTGCACTGGACTATAAGCCGCCGGTATCCAGGCTGAGAAATAAGATATTTACATTGAAAGATTTTGTACCATAAGTGTTTATTCATATACCAGAACTGATTGTTTCTGAACAGAACCTGTAACACGGCAGTAAAAGTGCTGATCAAACAAAACAGAAAAGTCAATTAATGGTTTTATTCATTTTCCTCCTGTACACTAAAACCAAGTTGCTTTATTTTTTCTCCTCCTGTGTACTGAAACCCCCCCCACACAGCAAAGACATCCGGAACGGACCCGTGAAACGGACCTGTATTGGGGTCCACTTGCATTCAGTGCCGGATCCGCTTTGGAACCAAATCGCGGACCTGCTGGCTCTGCACTGTGTCTGGTCCGCATCTGGGATTAAAACCTTACCTCTGCGGTGGGTCCACTCAGAACCCTGAAATCCACTGAGGAACCAACAAACTGACTGGACAAACTGATAAATCCAGGTGTGTCCGAGTAGCCACAATGGTCAGACACACCTGGATTAATCAGTTTGTCCCATAATAATAGGTATTGATGCTCACAAAATGAATGTAGTGTAGCATAACCAATATAGGCTACTTAACAAAAACAGAGTAGCCTTTAACTACTTGGTTTGTTTTTTCTGGTTTTTGCACTTCCTGCTAGAGCGTCCCCTGAGGGCTGGAGAAAAATTCATAGAAAAGCCCCATCTCTGTATAAACCTCATGGTTTAAAGCGTGGGACAAAAGTAGCGGCTTATAGTCTGGAAAATACGGTACATAAACAGATGCAGGTAGCAGCACTGAGGTGAGATGGTCAGAGGACTACATCGCCGGTCACCACGCCAGCCGGCACCCCGAACACATCTACACTCACAGGTGGAGGTAAACGCTGGGATGGACAGAGGAGGGAACTGCAAGTCAGCATGAAACTCAGGAAACTCTGACCTGCAAACATACAGAAAGAAAAGAGAAAAGAGGGGGGAAAAACAGCCCAACAAACTACAGGAAAGAAAATAGAGCACAGGTATGGTAACATGGTGCTCCTATTCTTATCTCGAGCAACCTACTTAGAGATGAAACTCATGTTCATGAGGAGACGCGAGCTGAAAGTCTTTCAATTGCAGTTTGGTTTTCTTTAAATATAACAATCACCGGATGAGAGTGGATGTATTAGGAAAATTAAACCTCAGATGAAAAGTAACATGCAGCTTTTTCCAATGTGCCATTACTTGTCTAACAAAAATGAGGGAGAACGTTGCCAGGTGCTCCTGGTCATCGGCTCCTGATAGGATGATCATCTGCAGATGTACAGGCCCCTATAAAAGCAGATGTTTTTCCCGGTGTGTGCTGACACAACGTCTAAAGGAAATGGCGCAAAAACATGGTCTAAGAGCGGCGCTTGTTGCTGCGCATCGGTCTGGAAAAGGGTTATGAAATCATTTCCAAACAGCTGAGAGCTCAGTGATCTACGGTGAGAAATATTACTCACAAGTGTATTGCGACTGTCTTGCAGATTTATTGAAGGTCAGAGCATGCAAAAGCCCGGAGAAGGAAAAAAGCAGGACCAACTGGCGGCCCTGAACACGGCGGATGTGAAAGTCTGCGGCAGCGCTGTTAGAGGAGGGCTGAACAGGTACAGAGTTGTTTGGAAGGGTTGCCAGGAGACAGCTCTTCCTCCTAATCCCCAGAGGCTTAAAACAAAGCCTGCTCTTCTGACAGACAAAACCATGCAAGCATAACTCAGGTTCGACAAAACTGCATCTGAATAAGTCATGAGACTCCTGGAACAATGTCCTGTGGACGGATGAGATTAAGCAGAGTTGTTTGGTCTCGATGGCCGGTGCCACGTGATGCAAAAACCAGGCACGGCACTTCAACGGAAACACCCCGTACCCGCTGCCAAGCACGGCGGTGGACTGATGACAGTTTGCAGTTTGTTTTGCAACCACAGGAAATGGGCCCCTTGCAGGGATCGAGGTGACTACGATCTCCTCTGGAGATCAGCGCGTCCAACAGCTCAGGTTCAGTCAAAAGTGGGCGCACCAGCCAACCTGCATGTAAAATGCTGGGAAATTCAAGAATAAAGATTTTGGACTGGCTTAGTCAAAGTCTAGACCTTAATCAAGTTGCAACGTTGGACCTTAAGAGAGCTGTGCATACGTGAATGTCTGGAAAGAAGAATGGGCCAAAGTTCCCCAACAGCGATGGGAGACTGATAAAGTCACACAGGAACAGACTAGTTCAGGTCGGTGCTTCTAAAGGTGGACCTACAAGCTACTGAATCATGGGGTTATTTAGTAGGTTTTTTCCTTTTTGGCTCCGTTTCTGTTGAGTAAATAATGGCACAATGAAAAAAGCTGTTCGCCGTTTGTTCGTCTGAGGTTGTCTTTGCCTGATACTAAGATCCACTGTGATCAGATGGTTTTTATTGTGTATTATTGTCACACAAGAAGAGAAAGAGGCTGTATTACTTTTACACGTGTAAACGGTGAGTCTCATTAATGTGTGAAACAATCTGAGTTGTGGGCTGTTGCTGTTAGGAAAGAGTCAGCAGTGGGAAAAGATCATCTCTGTGCTGAGGTAAAATGAAGTATTAACCCTGAGAAGTTATATAAAAATAATAGGGTTGGGCAACGATTAAAAATTTTAATCGCGATTAATCGCATTATTTCCCTGATTAATCACGATTAATTGCACTGTTTACGCAAAATCAAATAATGAATTCAAAAGTAGTGTAAAGGTCACTTTTATTTAAATGTTCTGCTGCCATATGAACTAAAGTGCCATAACATTTGTTGTTCAAACACTTTTAACATCAGCACTTGTCAGTAACACATATTTAGTGTAAATCTCATCTTTAAAAAAAATGTAAAATAAAGTAAAGCTTATTGCCACTGCCAGGGCATTAATGTCATCCTGTTTTTATAAAAAAAAAAAAAAAAAATCTACAAACAAAATCCAACAAAACAGTTATAGCTCAGCACAATCAGAACATTAAAACAGGTAATTTCTGAGGTAACAGCAGAAACTTTTAACGGGGAGTTCAACTTGTCAGTTGTTACAAATAACCTTGTTTCTGTTGAATCCTCCGTCTGGGAGAACTTTAAAATGAAAATGTCCATGTTAAAGTTCAGTAACTTTACTAATCCTTGTACCATTCATTCTTTACATTTTCTATTGTCAATCAAAAATTAAAAAAAAAAAAAAAAAGTGACATTTTATTATGTTTTTCGTTTTTTAATCTAACACACACACACAAAAAGAAAAAAGCCAGTTTTTTTAATACAAGGTTGTTTTTTTGATGGATCAAAAATACGAAATTAAAAAACAGGCCACAGAACTGAATTTGTTTTATAATAGAGGACTGGACTTTCTGTTGTCATTACACATCTGTGCCACTAGATGGAGCCGCACTGCAGTAACCAGCTAGAGAACAGCAGGACAGTGAACACATGGAGCAGATCTGATGGAACATGGAGGAATGATGCCAAAGTTTTGTTGCAGTCCAGAATTTGTTTTCAGACAGAATTGTTAATATTGCTACCTGAGTTGCTACCCGAACTGTAAAGTTCACAGATTTTTACCGTTCTCCGTGTCTGTTTTAGCTTTTCTGCATGTTTGCAATTGTTTTCTGGCTTCGCAGCAGCCACATGTGCAGTGTGCAACATGCGCGATAAAATAAATGTCGGGGTTAATAAATTAATGCGTTAGCGCGATAATAACGCGTTAACTTGCGCAGCCCTAAAAAAGACAAAAAGAATCAGTACCTGAGAGTGTTCCTGGTGTCTGAGGTGACATAACACAACCCTGTGAGCTTGTCACGGGTCTGAACATGTGCCATCCAGTGAGTTGTTTGGATTTGAAGGGTACGGTGACATCACAGAACCCAAATCAAAACACAATCATCCCGCCTACATCCTTATCTCCACCCAGTGAAGTGGGTAACACAGAGCTCGAGGACAAGTCTCAGAGGAAGTAAACCCGAGAGATCAGAGGGGAGAAACTCCGCATGGAGAAACTGACTCCGCCCCCTAAAACCGGCTGCTATGGACACGTCTGTGAGGACGTGGTTGAAAACAGAGCTGTTGCACTGGGTCTCCGTGGGATTTTCAGCTAAATATGTTGGAGACATGTCAATCAGATCTCAGGATATCATGTCACCTTGTTGGTGGGGGTGGGGGGGGGGGGGGGGGGGGGGGGGCAGACCACCTTTAAAGCAGGTAGTGTTTAACTTACATATACGTCATCTCTGGAGCAGAAGGAGGTCTTCCTGCTGAGGTGTTCCTCTGAGAACAGTGATTATCCCGGGTAGTTCCCACAGCTGTTGGGCCTGCAGCTGCCAAAGCTGATGTTCTGACATAATTAACCACGAAAGTTACTGATTTGTTTGTTTGTACATGTAATTACTTTTCAATTGCCCCTTTAACTTTAAATATCATCCTGGCACATTGGAGAGGAGCCGCACGCACATCCAAACAGTCACTTTGGCATACTTTCCCTCGTGCACATCCGAACACGCACGCACAGGAACCGGAGCAATTACCCAGCAGTAAAACAACAATACTGCACATTGAGATCTGCAGTCCTGCGAGGCCAGTGAGGGGCTCGGTGAATCTCGCCCTGCCAAATTTCCGCTCATTTCACTGGCGGTTTTATTTCTCTGCGCTGCGGCCGGGCCCAGCTGGGAGGAGGCTCGCTGTTTACATCTCCAGAGCATGGCAACTAACGTCGTCTGCTGTACCTCTCAGCCGGCCGTGAACACGCTCGCTCCTGTTACCGCTACCGCCACGTTCCATCTCCGATGGAACGCCGGCCTGCTGCAGCCTGAGCGCCGATTCTGGAGTCAGTGCAGAGTCTGGGATATTTCTGCACTCGCAGGAAGAAAGTCTTGCTGTTTACGCATTTCAGAATAATCGTTCGGGTTCCTCTGGAGCAGCCATTCTCAAACTTCAGAATATCCTGGCCCAGTTTAAAATGTGAGAAATCTCTGTGGCCCATTCAAACCTTTAATCACAACTAGACTAGAAGCTACGTTCAGATATTAATGTAAGGGGTCGACAGATAAGGTGATGCTAAGCTGAAATGACAGTAGAATAACAGTTGGTTTGTTTTATTACTTCTAAATATTTTTTAAAATCATGCCATATATATTCTACAGTAATTAAAAACATATTTAAAAAAACAACAACGAGGAT
This sequence comes from Hirundichthys speculiger, assembly GCA_018398805.1. Taxonomy (NCBI): domain Eukaryota; kingdom Metazoa; phylum Chordata; class Actinopteri; order Beloniformes; family Exocoetidae; genus Hirundichthys; species Hirundichthys speculiger. The sequence continues at coordinate 706,129 of JAGFBZ010000398.1, read as the reverse complement.
TTAAGACATATTTGTTTATTTTTAATGACCGCTCATGGCCCACCTGCAGTACCACAACAGCCCACCAGGGGGCAGCGGCCCACACTTTGGGAATCACTGCTCTGGAGCATTCGTGGAGGTTTGCTCTCTCTGTCCATAGCTGATACCGACAGACATGTTCAAAGCTGAAGGTTTTTAGCCAAACCATCCCATAATTGATGCATCATCCATTCAAAGTAGATTTAAACTGAACCAGGTGGAAGGAGGAGGTGAGTTACAGACTGTCATCTGTGCCTGTAACCCCGTCATGAAACCCTCCCACCTGTTCATATGTTTTATACGTGCTTTTATACTCGCTCTTGGCTACCACCAGAAACAAAGGCCTTCTGGGATGGAAGCATCCCCTGCAGCCCCCCCAACCCTGGACTCAAGGACTACACCTGAACAGGCAAGACTACACAAGAGCAGGCGTAGCGTAGGTTGCAGTGAGAGGACCGTCCTCCAGGAGAGATCACAAAGGAGACTTTGTCACCATGCTGGCATTACTCTGATCCAGCTGGCTTCGTGCACCAAATGAGTTCCTGTCCCTGAGGTGTGACCGTACTGGGACAGAGGTGGAGCCCTGACGGGCCTAACATTCCCTCCACAACTCTGGTGGATAGTGGTACGAGGTGGGGGCATCTTAAATCTGCAGGAGAGGTTAGAAGTGTGATTAAAACATGGGAACGGGTGGGCTTCATGTCGGCGTACGAGGTTGTAAGGTCCTGCTGGTGGAGGGGAGGACCTCCAGCCAAGTCCTGGAACCCATGGAGGAGAGCTGCTGAAAATGACAGTGGTCGCAGTGTAAATGAAGCTCAAAAACCTCCTGGTCCTTGTGGGCCTCGTAATAAGAGAAGGCGATCTCTGCTGATAGTGAGGGACCATGACTGCGGTTAACTTCCCTCTGCAGCAGCAGAGCAGAGAAAGTGGCTGCTGAACCACACTTAGGCTAGTTTAAGTGACCAAACGTATCTAGGATACAGGGATTAAAAAAATAACATAAAAACAAAACTGTGACTGTCGTCCGCGTGCTCGCAGCGTGCACTTCCTGTCAAAGACGCTGCCTCAGAGCGACGACGGTGTGGTCTCTGCCTGTGATTTCCCGTCAAACACAGTAGTAACTTCCATACCCAGCTAATAAGATCACGCCGCAGCTGTCCGACCACACAAGCGCAAATGAGGAGAAACAATCAGCGGCTGCTTTAAATAACCTCATGTTCATGTTAATGGGGCTGCGGTCGAGGGCGTAATGGGGCTCAGTTACATCTCGCTGCGTTTAAAAACTGCCCGCCCGTTCTTCACACGCAACCCTTCCTCCTCCCAGAGGGCAGCAGTCCTGCTTCTCGTCAAGGCTCGGCCTGTTTGAAAAGGACTCTGCAGCTCAGAGCGCTGATGGACAACAGGATATCTGACGGCTGGTTTCACACCCACAACCGCTAGTAGAAACAGCGGCGGTCTTCCTTAACCCTTTCGGGTTCGGCGGTCACTGCGGGAAAAAACCACCCAAAGGCTGCGATCTTCCTTGCGCATGAACGTCTCGTCCCATACGTATCCCAGACCTCTGGGTCTGTGGGTGAGGGTTTTTTCCAGCCTTTTCCAAACAGATAAAGTGCAGTTACAACACAAGTGTGCCGTAGTAAACCACAAGCATTCACAGAAGTGAACCTCTCTACGTACGAGTGTTAGCACCCTCAGGACGCATCGAGATGGGATGGGTCGCACCCGCGTGAGCATGCGCCTCCACAGGATTTTCCAATAAATTTTAATTAGTCTCTGGTTAAAAAAAAAAATCAGCATGCATCAGAATCCAAACACTCTGGATGTGCTTTAACTTTTAACTTCCTACACATCTTATATGACGCTAAACAAACCGCCGTAAGCACGTAGCACTGAGGATGGTTCCACGAGTCGCCTGTAACGGTCGCCACATGGCTTCAGTGTCTGCTCATCGGTTCGTTTGTTCTCCGAGCCTTTGTAAGATAAATCTAATCACCTCATTCATGAAATGTGAGCCGAACGGATTTTTGCATAAATCTGCCTCACCTCTTTAATGCTTCGCTGGACAGAAAACACGCCGTTAAACGTCTGCGTTTAGTCTTTTGTCACTCGGGGAACGGAAACGACGTGGTTCAGTCGGAGTTCTCTTTCAGAAGCAACCAGGGAGTTTGAAGCAGCACTCAGGACTCTGGAGTGGGTTTCTAGTGAGGTCATTTATACAAGCAGATCTGCTCACGGGTTTACAAAGATTTCATGACTGAGGGCCAATATCTTCACACACCTGAACAGACTTTGCTTCTTTCCACCGCAGCATTTCAGGCGATGGACTCTGACTAGACTTTGACCCGGTTTGATTAAGGCTTCGCTGTTAAACAGATGGCCTGACATTCGTCCTCAGAATCATCTGGTACATGCTGGTTGACTCAGCAAGCTTCCCAAGTCCTGGGCTGTAGACCAGTGGTTCTCAACTGGTCTGGCTTCAGGACCCACCATCACCCTTAATGACAAGCCGTGACCCAAGTCAAAGAAAATTTCCAACTTCTCAAATTTATTGAATAAAAAGATCATGCAGTTTGAATCGGAGATAGTAGAATAGAATATCACAGAATGCCAACACAAAAAAATACGTTTATTGGTGAACCAAAAAGGCAAAAACTAAAATAGCATAACCAAAATGACTTCAAGTGGGAAATATTCCATTTGATGCTCAATTAGCTGTATTTTAATTAAGTCTAAAACACTTCAGTAACTTCAGCCTTTTTGAACAGACTCAACATGCACAAACATGAAATAAAAAAGTGCAACCACTGAGCAGTAGTTTCAAAAAGAACTCAAATATGTAGCATTTGCTGAGTACCGACTTCCTGAATATATACCAATTTCCTATTAAAACTATCTAGTCACTTATTTAAGCATCAATCATAAGGCTGACATAACAATCAGAACATTTCAGTAACAGCCACTTTTAAGACTCATCAGTGCTTTTATACACAAACATGAAATAAAACAGTGCAACCACTGAGCAGTAGTTTAAAAAAGAACTCAAAATATATAGTTTTAGCTGAATAACCACTCACTGATAAGATAAGAAAATCCATATCTCATATATTCTTTGTTCTATCTGTGTTCCACCATACTCAACATATGTAAACAAACTTTGCAGGTCTTTTTCTATGATGTGAACTGGCGGGTGTCAACTCGCATTACAGGCATTATCGCCATCTACTGTTAAGGAGTATGAATGACACACATTTTTTTTTTTTTTTTCTAGCATTTCCTTCCCCAGGCAAAGGCCCAAGACCCACTGAAAACGTGTCTGCGACCCACTTTTGGGTCACGACCCACCAGTTGAGAACCACTGCTGTAGAAGAATCCCAGACCATCACCCATCCGCCACCGTGCTTTACAGTGTGTGAAGTGTTTCTGGTGAAATGCTGTGTTGAGATTTCTCCAAACATTGAGCGTCGAGGCCCAAACAGCACCACTTTGGTCTCAACCGTCCATATCACCGTGTCCCAGAAGTCTGCATTTCAAACCTCAGGCATGCTTCTGTGTTTTTGCTGCAGAATACAAAAATACAATACAAATATAATTTATTGATCCCCTGAGGGGGAAATTTAAGTTTCAAGTACACCAGAGGCTGCAGTCTGGTGTACTTGAGGAGCTGCCGAGGTCCAGCGCTCTTTCTTCATGTCAGAACATGGACAACACGGGTTTTTGCAGAGACCACAGTTTTTTTTGCAGAGTTCACAGTTCTCGGTTAGTTCAGTTAACTGGTCATTCTGAACCACTCCCTTTGCACAAACGTGTTTCAAAACTTCTGCTTGTGCTGCAGCCAGCTTTGTACCTGAACACGTTCATTGAACGAAAGTTCACAAACTAGTTCATATTTTTCATGAACGTGAACTAAACTCGCTCTCTTTCTCCTTCACCAGCGGGGGGCGTGAACGAGTTCATTTGGGCAGTTGTGAACGACGCTCTTTCAAAGTTCAAGCACGCTCAAAACCGTTCCAGGTTTCCAGCGAACCCCATTTAACATCCACCACAAACGAGCCTGATATGTATCTGAGGAAATCAATCAAACATGGCAACACGGCTGTCGCTGCTGTCACGCTAACGATTGCGTCATCAAATGTTTAAAACGATCAAGATGGAAGATGAAAGCTGCAGTCGCCCAGAGCTGGAGGAGACCCCCGACTGCTGGGGGGATTGAAATATTGAAATGGGGGAAAAAACATTTGCACCTTAAGGACCTGTTTTTGTCTGATGATAAAGACCATTTGGCAGCAAGTTTTTTTTCATATTTTTAATCTACTGTAGAGCAGTGATTCCCAAAGTGTGGGTCGTGGCCCCCTGGTGGGCCGTCGTAGGACTGCAGGTGGGCCGTGAGAGGTCATTAAAATTAAACAAATGTGTTTTAAATCCTCTATCTTTTTTAAATATGGTTTTAATTACTGTTAAATATTCATGACATGATTATAAAAACATTAAGAAGTATTAAAACAAACCAGTTAAGTGTTATTCTACTCTCATCTTAACTTAATATGACAAGTGTCACCTTATTTGTTGACCCCTTACATTAATATCAGATCATGGTTCCTTGTCCTGTATGTTGATCACAGTTGTGATTAAAGGTTTCGGTGGACTGCAGAGATTTTTCACATTTCAAATTGGGCCTTGGTATTCTGATGTTTGGGAATGGCTGCTGTAGAGAGAAACTGAAATGGAAATGACAGTTTTACAGGCTGTCCCTTCAATGCTAATGTGAATCCTGGTTGGTTAAGGATTCAGAATTGGACACATAGTTTTCGACAGTTAAAATGGATAAAATAATTGCTGTTTGTGGTGGGGTAGTATATGGGCAGTGGTAATCATTTTGACAAATAATTGCTCGCAGCAACATTAAAAAATGATTTTAAAAAAAATGAACTAAAAATGAACTATTTAGTTCATTTTTTTTTTTGAAATGGTGAATTGAACTAGTTCATTTTAATTTCTGTGAACTATGAACTTAACTAGTTCGTTTAGAAAGTGAACTTGCCCAACACTGACCGTAACATTATTACAGCGACAAACATTGTGCAAGACTGATGGTCACCATCGTTGCTTCACTTGTTGAGTTGCTCCTCAAAGAACTTCGAACTGCGGGTCAGCGAGTGACACTTGATAACTGTTAATGGTTAAACAAGAGAATTAATCTACGCGAGGGATAAATACTGAACTGTAATTTACAGCTGCCATAAACTACTACTAAACAGCAGCTCGTTGCCACGTCCTGAGTACTCCGGATCGGTGTTGATAGACACAGTGAGGAAGCGGTGCCTAATAAACGCGAGGAGGACGATAAAAGCCAGCGAGGCAGGCGGCCTGCCAGAGAGGAAACCACGTCTCCATTGTCAGAGCGGGAAACAGACGTGGAGCCTGTCTGATGAGCAAATAAACCAGCACACAGAGCAGATTAAACCCCCGGGAGCACACGGACAGGCCTCACCAGCAACCACAGACCAACAGCTGTGGTACACGAACACACTGCATGTTGTTGTCCAGCTCCACGAGTGTGTGTGTGTGTGGTTTGGAGGGACACACACACATGTAGGACACGTTGCCTCAGGGAACAAGCATGACATGTCGTTGGTTCACGCTGTCTGCAAGCACATAAAGAAGTCTCTTATGTTCAACTGTGCTTCATTAAAACCGGAAGGGAAGTTATGTTGCAGCGAGAGTCATTAATCAAGCTTCTTTAAAGAGTCATTTTCGATCATCAAAAAAAAAAAAAAAAAAAAAGATAATTTAAGAGTCATCACTTTTTCCCCCTCCTGTCTTTCTCTGAGTCATCCCAACATTTTGTTGCTTCTATCTTAATGGTATGGTGGGTGATCTTTTTATGGAGCATTTTTACAATATTGCCTGAAAACCTTTTCACATTCCCATTGCACCCACTGAAATAAAATGTTTGCAAAAAAAAACTAAATGTTTTGGTCCGGTCTAGAGGGTGTAATCAGAGGAAAACTCTGACCAATCAATGTACTGATCATCTTTACATTTATTGGCTGCCTAATACGTCCATCAAATATCAATGCACTCCCACCCCTCCCTCCCTCCCACAGCTCAGGTTAGCGGACACAGCGTTGCTATTTGAAAGCCAGAAATCAAGTTAGCTCGCACAGATCATTTCGTTGCAACAATGGCAGAGAAGAAGACGTCAACCAGCAGCAAAATCAAAGGGAAAACTGTTGTTGAAAAAGCAACAGCCATGCGGAAGCTAACCGAAGAACCAAACAGAACAAGAGTGGTTATCGGTACGGCTTTCCAGCGCTGGCGCCCGCTAAAACATGAAAAGGGGCTCCAGACCGACGCCAAGGTGGCCCAGTTTCTACTGGATAGGTAAGATAATGCCGTTCTGATTATATAATATTTCAACATACTGATCGGTTACGGGTATTGTAGGCTTATTCACCCAGTCAGTGAGAAAATGAAAGATGGTGACAAAATTATTGTCCATCGAGTGACATGACGAACATATTCCAGCATGTTTCGCTAAGCTACCAACTCTGTCAACTAGGCTACAGTACTATGTGTGACACCGTTAGCTAGGCTGTTGTTATCCTTGACGGTAGCTTTCCCAATATCGTTGAATGCTATACCTTTTCAAAAGATTGTGGACATGCGCCCCCTAGTGGCCCAAACATAACTGGAGTGTGCGGTGCTCTACCAACTAACCCAAACACAGCAGCGTGGAGCATCTGTTACTGATAACACAGACATGTCTTGGATTGATAATGTTAGGCAGTGGCCTCCAGTTACAGATGAAGGTATTTTATCGCTGTTTTTAATGATTGGTTATGGAAATAGCATGATCTATTCCCATAATCAAACACTAAAAACTGTGGGAATATGTGAAAAAATGCGACGCTGGCTATAACTAACGTCAACAAGCCATAAAGATTATGCTACTGTAACGTTAACGCTAGGGGTAAATTAGGCTATGTGTTAATGTTATATTTAATTTATTTTATCATTCTCCTAAGTCATTCATTAATTCATTTATTGATTTATAGGCTTGTGCTAGTGCCGAGGGCTACAGTAGCCTCATACTGCTGTTATTTCGGCCAGAATCGTCCGGGACTCTCAGCGAGACTATGAGTAGTACGAGATTGAATGTTAATGAAAACTCACCCGGCTGTATTCATTTGGAACAAAGTCCTTTCTGTTGATATTTTTCACCCATGTCTTCCTAACTTCTTGGTTGTCGGTGCGCCCAGGAAATCGGTGCAAACTGTCTTCGTGCAGTAAAGGCTTGTGTATTTCACATACTTTCTTCCATTGTTGAATTTTCACGCCATTGTTGGCACAGTTTATGACGGAACATGTATTCCCACTCGACCCACTCGACATTATAAAAATATCTATTTGTAGAAAGAGAAAAACACTGGTTAATCTGCGAGCCAGTGAAAGTGTTGCTCTGTGGCACAGTACGCCAATGGTGGACGGGGTACTTCCGGGGGGCTGGCCCGAAAAGGTCTATAAGCTTCATGCACAAAGTGATAAATGTTGCTTATTGATTTTGTTTTTAGTTATGACGCTGGCATGGCACATAGTTCTACTCCTATGAAGCTACTTGTTGTTGGCAAGTCGACGTGAGTGCTCGCGACAGCGTGCGTGTTCATGTAGTCGTGAATCGTGTGAAGGCGTGGTTTCGAGGGGTGAGCTGAAGAGGAGGAGGCGGAGCCTTTGGGAGGAGGGAGGGAGTGTATATTTTCAAACTCTCACTTGAGTTGGATTGTTGGAACCGTTTTTTCAAACATCTCCCACCATACCTTTGAGACAACCACTAAGATAACCACACCTGCTCCTAAAAAGAAAAGAAAGGGGGTAAAAAGAGCTGTTGGCAGCGTTTGAAATCAGGAGAATGTGACTGTGACTCTGACCGGTTTCAGATCCCTGCAGCCTGAGGCCAGCCAGTATCCTTCCTGAGACACAGCTTCCATGTCGAAGCTCCCTCGTCAGTCATCCAACATCAAAACACAAACTGCCCTCTTTTTTCTTTTTCTTTTTTTTTTTCAGGTGCAAAATTTGAAAACATGAATCCAACAGTACCGACAAAAAAAAAAAAAAGAGAATCTGTGAAAAACATTCAAAGCATTGTCACTAACGACTACGCTCAGTTAAAAATAGACCCTCCTCCTGTCTGGACGATCCATCAAACCACTCACTTCCAGTCATGAGCGTGCATGCTGCGCACAGTCGGGATGTTCTACATGTCAACCCGTCACTCTTGAAGGTAAGGGTTGCTTTCTTTTGCCATTAATGAAGTCGGGTTTTTGGACCAGAGACAAAGTTTGAGCGAGGACTGTCAACATGACAGACAGCTGCTATGAGGAAGTAAAAATGTGCCAGAAAGGCAGACTGTTGTTTACAGAGTGACGGAGGGTGTGAATGGGCTCCATGGGAATGCATCAAAACCACCTTTACTGGAGGTTACAGAGCCGCTTTTCAGGTAACTGCACCAATCCAAACATCTGATGAAATTCTTAGTGTACAGCCGACATACTTCACAGAATAAGCTGCAAAGAAAATGGACTGAACGCCTGCAAGATTTTATTTTTGCTCCCTCATCTCCTTGATGGACATCATAAAAACAACGCTGTCCATCGACGGTCAAATCGAGATGGCGCTCTGCGTCTGTGCATGCATTCCCGCTCACAAAGGCAAACTGCAGCTGCGGAAAAGTTTTCTAAAAATGCAGTGAAAACCCAAACCTGTTATTTGTTCATTTAGACAGACACAAATACAAAGAGCATGATTCAGCATCTCCACAGACGGGCCTAACTGTGCTTAGAAACTAACGAACGAAAAGAGGAATTCACTGCTGCGACAAACTCCAAAATGATGTGAGATTTGGAAATAAAAAAGTTTTTAGTAATGCATGTACCACCGTACTGGAAGATCCACCACCAGCAGTTTGAATGGTAACAGGTGAGGGTACCAGTATGGCTATAAACCTTTTGCACCCGACGTCACACACTGCAGTCGCAACAACTCGCCGCCATGTTGGAGTAATAGCGGTAAAAGCGGTAATAGGGCACTCTGCCATAGGCATGCATGTGTTGGTTGTTGTCCCACATATTACCGCTCACTCAGTCCCCAGCCGATCATGCAGAATTATTTACAAAATAACATGTCTTTTAATTAAAGATCATCCAAATGTTATAAATAGTCAGTTAATCAGTTGAAACAGATAAAAACACACCTCCAACAAAATACTCGTTACCTATGCGACTTGTTCTCGCCGGTCACCACTCGTTCCTTGTGTTATCCCCACGAGCGCGTCGGATTTGTAGGATTCCAAGCTTTTATAGGCCTCAAGAGTTTCCTTGTTGTACGCTGATTACTTGTTTATCAAATAATTATATATGTCCAGGTACTCAAGGTCGGGGAGTTTCTTTACCTGGGCAGATGGGCAGAACAGGGCAGCTGGCAGTAGGTACGGGTTGTGTTCTAGGCCTGAAATCTGCAATTTCTCCTGGTATCGTTCCTTTTCCGACCCATTCAGACCTTGAACATGGTCTGACAGCACTATCAGACAACTGGTCATGATATTCCGCGTAACCTGCACAAAGACTATGTGATCGCTTAAGCCCTAGCTTGTTGTTGTTTTCACTCCAATATGGCGACTGCGCCCTGTCGTCAAGGCGTGTGTCACATGACTGCAAAAGGTCTATAAAAGGAGCCTCCACCAGAGTTTCAGTCTTTCCAAGCAAGGATGCATCGTGGCTCACCATTTCATGAAACCTTATCAGAGAATCATCAGTCAGTTATAAAATGCACCTCCAGACCAACTGAATGAACTTTATTTTATGCAATAACACTTTATTAATCCTTGCAAGGAAATTACATAGATTCACATAAATGATTTATATTTTGTTGGTCCACCTTTAGCTTTGATTATAACTGTGACAGTGTTTCAGTCGACTTATAGAACATTCCCATCCAGAGTTGGATTCATTGATGGGACCAGTGAGTAAAGTCTTCTGGAGCACATCCCAGAGATTTTTAGGTCTGGTCTCTGCCGGCCAACATGTGAAAACGACGTCTTCTACTCCCTGAACCAACTCTTTCCACAGTTTGAGCCTGATGATTCCTGGTATTGCCATCTTGGAATATGCCCATGCTGTCAGGAAAGGGGGGGGGGACCCAGGTTGGTATACTCAGGTAGGTAGCTGATCTCGTTTCAGTCATTATTTATTTGTTTGAACAGATAATGTGAAATGCCAACAAAAAAACAAGACAATAAATTAAAATTACAATTGACACAAGTCATTGTATCTGTTCAAGAAGGAGTGGGAGGAAGAAAACTTATTTAATCCCACCCCTTTCTTCCAAGTTAACATAAATTACATAGCTGCTTCCTGCCAATTTGATTTAAAATTGAAAAGAACCAAAGAAACAAACATACATGGTAACACACCAACAATGGTGATACAGAGCCATCAATTTAAGATGACTTTACTGTTGAGTCCCAATACCTCTGTACTGATCCCAGAACCTCTGTCTAAAAAGTGACTTAAACTTATGGATATTTTGGCATTGCTTCAGTTTGACGTCCAGACCGTTCCATAATTTTGCACCACATACCGACACACAAAACATTTTCCGGGTGGTTCTGACTTGATAACGTGATTTTGGCCAAGCCTCTAAGGTTATGAGCACACTCTTTACCAGTGAAAAACCTTTGGATATTGCTTGGTAGTAAGTTAGTAAATGCCTTGAAGATAATCTGTACTGTATAATATTTTACAAGGTCAAGAAATTTAAGTAATTTTGATTGTATAAAGAAAGTATTACTATGTTCTAAAAATCCAGCTTTGTGTATGATCCTTATTGCTCGTTTTTGTAATATAATCAACGGTTGTATTGAATTATTTTGATAATTGTTGCCCCACACTTCAACACAATATGTTAAGTATGGGAGAACCAAGGAGCAGTACAATGTACGAAGTGCATTATGATTAAGAAATTGCTTTACTTTATTCATAATAGAGAGGCTTTTTTGAAATTTTTGTTTTTATATGTCTGATGTGGGCTTTCCATGTTAATTTACTATCTATTATTACTCCTAAAAATTTGTTCTCAGCTACAGTTCAGTTCAGTTTTTTTGTTCATGACATTACTGGACATGGACCTGAGCAACTAAAGACACCACAGATCATGATAGTGCCCAACGTGCATGCACAGTAGGTGGCGGTCATGACGGATGCAACATTTATTTAGTCCTCTGCTTACCAAACGTTTTTTGTTTTGCTGAGTTTTGTCTGAAACGGGACAAAACTCAGCTCCTCAGACCACATGGCCTTTATTCCACCGCTCCAGAATCAAATGTTAAAAAGCATCATTAACAGGGTGGCTGACGAAGCATCTCTATAGCAGCATTTTTATTATAACTGCATCAAGTTCCTAATGCAATGAAATATCTCAGTGAAGACACACAAAAAAAGGTTTTCTTTGTACTTTTGATCTGTCAAAAACAGTCCAAACAACTTCAAACAAAAAATACCTTTTCTTTCATTTTGGAAACCTTCCCAGCCTCTCTGGGTAAGAGTTTTGCAGATTGTCACGGTTTTGTAAAGCTCCTCAGTTCCCAGAAATCTAAATGGTAGTCTCAATGCTTCAGCATACAATGAGTTCAGACAATAGCGTGCTTCCAGTGTTGTGGCAGCAGTTTGGGGAGGGCTCTTTCCTGTTTCAACATGACAACACCCCTCTGCGCAGAGCGAGGTCCGTGAAGAGGAGAGATGATCAGGTTTGGGAAAGACTCAGTCCCACTAAAAACCACAGGACCAGCCCGTGGCGGCTGATCTGACGGAGCAAAGCCCTTCGGCCAGAACCCGAATGTCCGCTACGTTGCAACAACATGCTGAACCACCTCTAACTGTAACGGCTGCAGTTGACAGAAAGACATGCAGGTTTAAAAGGCAAAAAATATGCAGATTTCTCATTTGCTCTTGTTGTTGCTCATATTGATCAAAACGATATATCTGTTGTATATTAGCTATATTAGAAGCATTGTCTTTCCCTCAATTTCAAAAGGTGCATTTTCTTCAGAGCTGCTTTGAGACATCTGTGATTAATTTGACAAAGCGCTGTCATTTTTAAATCCATGTCATCCATCTAACAACTTCTTTAAAGAGTTCTTGTCCTTTCACTTGAAATCAAATGATTCATTACTATATCATGATGCACTGTAATCAGCTAGGATTCCATTAAAATGATGGACAAACCGGATTTCAAACAAATACCCAGGAGAACCAGTGAAAATGTTTGTTTGGAATAAATCAGCTGATGGTGACACAGATGAGTTGATTTAGTTGGGACAACCATGTTTTTATTTTCCAGTAATGGCTGAATCCTCTGAATAAATCTTAATGACGCACATAAATGCTACATTTAGTTATTTGTCTGAGTTATCCAGCTGTGGGACTTGCAATCTGACAGAGGAGCAAAACTTAATCTTTTTTTATTGTACGCCTTTGAAAAAGGGTAATATTTTCCATCGGCAGAGAAACAGCAGCCTGTGCTTCGAAAGTTAGATAAACAAAGTAACAACCATGCTAACAAAAAAAAACTCCCCAAAAACCCACTAGCTCAGCAGCTTAATTGATCATAATGTTTTCAATGCATTCAAGTTAGCGCTCGTCTCATTTACATCTGGTTTTGGGACGTTCAAGTCCCAAAACTTGCAGTTCATCAAATGACCACTGGGGGCTGGCTCTAAAGGGAAGTCGATCTCCACTGATACGGTAAAATGCCTGACTTTGCGGCAGACATACATGTTTGTAAAAGTAAATAAAGATTTGGGTCTTCAGTGTCTTGGTGTCACTTTAGCTACTTTGCACTTTCGACGTGTTTGACTTCTGAGCTGTGAATAAAGACTCAATAGAGCTCAGTTGTTCATATTTTAAAGATAAAATGGCACGTTGTGCTGTAATTGTATAGCTCTATAAGAAAAACAAAAAGAACAGCTGAATAAATGTGGTGTTGGATCAGAAGTATGGTGCTACGTTCCCTGGCAAAAAGCAAAAGTGGAATCAGTAGTCCTAGAAAAGGTTTATTCAGCCATTTGATTTTGTAGAAAGAAAGAAAAAAGTCCCAAATATGACACAAACATCTTTAAAATTATTCTGATTAAATGAATAACCTTTCAATTTGCATTTTATCACTAATATCTGCACAAGTCTTCAGGGCTGTGTATACTCTCGCAGCAATATGCTGCAGTTAGCTTGTCGCTGGTATGCCGCAGTTATTTTTTATTTATGCCCAATTTTGAAGCGTAACATAGTGCGGTCTGCGCTATGTTATTCCACGCCACAACGCAAACTAATCTCTTGCGTTTTTCCACTTCCTTACCGTCTCGGTGAGGAATCTTGGTACGGCGACTTATCATTATCTCAGTATGGCGGTCATACAAACAAAATAAGCCGGTAAGGTAGCGAGCCGGAAATACGCGGCGTGTAGAGCGGATGTAGAATTTACCAATCAGAGGCCTCCTTTCTCTCCTTCCCGCGACGCTATGCGGCACTGTCTGCGGTCACCTACAATTTTGGGGAGGTGCACCAAAGTGTCTGTGATGGGTGGGGGGCTAATCTGCATCACACACGCAGATGACCTGATTTCTGAGCATAAACCAGGCTTTAATATGCGATGAGTCAAAGGTTGTAAAAGGTAAATCTATAGGTAGACCAAGGACGACATCGACACTTGAACATAAAAATAAAAAACACAAGAAATTAAATACAGATGAGCGGAAACAGTCTGTATTTGAGACTAACCCGTAAGACATCTCCAGGAGGAAACGGGGTTAGCATCCAGCCAAACGTCAACCATCATTGACACCTGAACTAGGGCTGGGTGATTTTATCGATTCGGCAATATATATCGATATTTTATTTCCCAGAGTATCGATATTTCAGCCGCGGGTATCGATATTCTAAGCTCCCTTCAAAACCCCCGTGTCTCGCACGGGTGCTCTTCCTGCAAAGTGCCATTTAGTCCTCCAGCCGCTAGTGTCGCTGTAGAGCATTTCTAACAGGTTATCCAGAAGCTTCTTTCTCTTCTGGCTACAGCTGAGCCAGTCAGGAGAATGGCGGCGAGTATAAACCCAGCACCTGCGTGCTTAAAAGTAGATGTGTAGGAGCAGTTGGGGTTTAAAAAGAAAAAGGAAAGCGAAGATTTAGACAAAAGTATGGCGGTTTGCAAGCTGTGTCACTCAAACGTAAAGAACTCTGGAAATACCACCAACCCGCGAGGCGAGCCCACCTGAAACGTCACCACCCAGACAAGGTAATGCTAACTGAGAGCGAGCCAAACTTTATTTATCAGGATTTGAGACCGTATTCAGTGGTGGAAAACGCCGGCTTTAAGGGCTGTGTTTACTCTTGCGGCAACGTGTCGCAGTTATCTTGTCCCCGGTATGCCGCAGTTATTTTTGATATATGTTAAAGTTGAAGCGCGTCTGCGCTGTTATTCAAAGCCACAACGGAGAGGGACAATCACAAACTAGCTAAACTTACTAAACTTATCGCTTGTGTTTTTCCACTTCCTCACCGTCTCGGCCGTATCCAGACCCACATTCATCGCAATCTCCCTCTATGAATTACTAGAATATGTGCTGTCTTTGTAGTGAGGAGAACAAAAATCGTACAGATGTGGGTACTTCCTCATTTCTTCGATGAGGTGGATGTAGAATTGACTAATCAGAGGCCTCCTTTCTCTCCTCTCAGTCTGCAGTCACCTACCTTTCAGTTCAGTTAATTCAAACAAATTGGAACACTCACAAGATGTCACCAAAATCACTTTGTCCTGTTAAAATATTTCAGAAAATGATGTAAATGTATTGTTAGAAAAATATCGATATAATATCGTATCGTGAGCCAGATGTATCGTATCGTATCGAGAGATTAGTGTATCGCTACAGCCCTAACCTGAACAGCAAAGCAAAGATGACTGTGGACTAAAGAGAGGCAGCCATGGACTGTTGATTACTGGACGAAAGGGATTTTCAGTCATGAATCATGAACGTGCGCTGGACAAGGAGATGATGCTTAACGCTTTGCTTGGTGCAGGTCAAGTAAAACATAGAAAAATAACATCGATAGAATGGAGTTACGTGTCGGGAGGACCAGCAGAGATGGCTGATGCACAGATGGACACCATCCTATTCAATCATCGACAGTTGAGTGATGGTGAAGTCATTTTTCAGGATCATGTTGCATCTTGCCACAGGTTAAGAATTTTTGTTAGGAAAGACTTGTCAGCTCACCAGATGTACAACTGTACAGTTTCTTCACAAAATGTAACAAATACTTCAAAATATTGATAAAACTCAGCTGCACGGTGGCTGTTGCCATGACCATGCTTGTCTTCTGTGATAAGAATTTCCAAGATATTGATGAAATGTCAAGAACCTCTTTAATAATTGCAGATTAATGTCCATGTATGAAACTACTCAAGCTCTCACTATTTTTACTCAAAAAAGATGTGGCTGTCTGCAACAGACTGTCGCAAGTCAACCCTGTTATACGTGGAGCTGGCCACATCTGAGGGTGTGTTTTTTTTTCTCTCTCTTTGGAGGGGGGAGGGAGTTGTCCATGATTTCGCAAAGAAGCAGCTGCTTCAAAACTTTAATAAGCTACGAGGCAGTGACTCACCTTGTTGCGCTGCTTTATGCCTAAGGAAGCCAGTTCTTTTTGGGAATTCATGTTACCCAAAGGTGTGAAAAAGGTGCTTCTATTGCAGTTTTGCAAAGCATTCATTTTTTTTATGAATTGTCAGGAAAAAAAAAAAACTTTTGCAATACAAAGTGTTTTCGCAAAGTGACTCGCTTCTAATAGCGGTGTCTTCCATTTGCATTTCAAATTTGCATCATTTCACGGATAATGGAAATGAAGGCTAAATGAAAATTTATGTGGGAATCATCTCTCAAAGATCCATGAGAAGGTTCAACCACAAAGCTCATCTGCCAACTGCGATACAATAAAGCTGGAACGTGACTGATGAAGAATATTGGCTGTCTTTCAAATGGAGCAGTTTTGTGAGAACGCCAACACGGTGCACTGTGTGCACAGTGTCCTTACACGAGCAGTGTGCAAATGAGCCCCGTCCCAATTTAAGATAGTCTTTGTGCTCTGGAAATGACGATAGCAACTTCCTTTTTCAGATGCTTTGTTGGTTGTGAATGAAGGTTGGTGTGTTTCTGCATGTTTGCCATGTGCCTGTGAGAGCTTTCTTCGGGTGCAACAGTCTCCTCCACAGTCCAAAAACATGCATATTAGTGTCATTTTAAATCATACATAGGAACGAGCATTTGTGCATATGTGGCCCATCACATGGCCCATCATGTAGATAAACAGATCCATCCATGTCCAGGGTGTACCCCTGCCTTTTGCCCAAAGACAGCCTTCTGACATGTCTAATCACTTCCCTTCTGTATGAGTGATAACGGGGTGCCACTTCCGCTATCTCAAGAAGATGAGATGCCAACCATTAAGGGCGTGAAGTGTCCGGCTTTCCACACTCAATTTTCTCACCATTAGGAGTGTACCATCCAGTACTTGCAGTACTCTGTTCAACAACTGAACAGTCTGTGTGAATGTCCCCAAAATAGGAAGTGCAAAGGCACCCGACTGCAATTTGGAACATAGCCATTGTTTTTCATTGGTCAAGTCCACGTCTTGAAACATTCAAGCTGTCGGAAAAGCCAGAGGAGGTGGAGCCAAGTACGACAGCCTGTTAAGTAGCAGGTACCCGTGTAGGCTTGCCCCATCTTTGGCTTTTATACTTATGCATTGCCCTTTGAGCCGCTTTGTAATTTCCACTACCAACCACTAGGGGGCAGTGCAGAGTCTTTTTTTTGCAACACTCGCTTTCAGTGCTGAGTTTACTTTTGTCTGCATTCTCTGTACAACTCAAACATTTCAACAGAGCAAACAAAGTATATCTTGGCGCTGATAAAAGTTAACCATCAGTCGTTTTTACAGAAACAGCAGCAAACTATCATTCTACCCCGACAGGAAAGTGATGAAGAAGAAGAAGTAGCAGCAGGAAATGCGAAGATGAAATAAAACAAATCTACCAATCACATTTCTCATGGTCTATAAAGTAGTTTCATTTGGAAAGAGGTGCACGCCAAGGTCCGACGTAGCTTACAGCCTAATTTATGCTTCTGCATTGCAAATACGTATGTAGGTTATGTATGGGCCCAACACTGTCTTAGGCATTTAAACTTGTGCACTGTTGTTTGCGTTGCTCTATAATTACACTACCATTAGAGGGCAGTGCTGACCTTCCTTTTGCTTACTTCTTTTGTGTAGATCAAAGTTGGCAATGGAACATATAAAGTATATATTACATGAGCTGACGCTGATAGATTTTGTCCATTAGTCATGTTTACAGACATTGCAGCAAACTATTGTTCTACCTGAACTGAAAATGACGAAGAAATAGCAGCAGTGGGAAATACGTAAACGAAGGGGAAGAAATCTACCAAGCCAGCCAATTACACTACCTGCGGTCCGCGTTGACGCAATGCATACTTAAGCCTGATTTGTACTCCTGAGTCAAAGTGACGCCGTAGGTGTGAAGCCTCCGCTGTAAGATATGCTGGACCCTGATATGCAACTCTCCAAATGTAATTATGCCTCACGCCGACGCAGAGTCTAGTAGATCAATAGTTTGCTGCAATGTCTGTGCAAACGACTGGAGTTTACATTTATCAGCGCCAAGCCATGTCATATTTGCACCTTTGCTGTGTCTGAGCTATATAACGGAAATAACCAAAAGGAGGCTCAGCGCTGCCCTCCAGCTGTTGGTGGTGAAATTACAGAGCAACAAAGTACAGTAATCCTCCACACTTCTCGGTTAATGGGGGCTGTGACCCCCACCGTGAATGATGAAAACCGCGATGTGGATGTACATGTACATGTATATGTACATACAGTATACATGTAAGCACGTACGCAATCTACAGAACATACACTCACTTTGACGATCTCTCCTCTGCGTGGCTGACGAAGATCTTGATGATGACAATGATTCTTGATGATCGATGGTAATGAAGATGTTGGATTGCCTGTGCAGGTATGAAGTATGGAATACCTGCACAGGTGCTGAGGGAGAGCTTTACTGCTCTCCTGAGGACGCTTCCTTGTCAGCTATTAATATGGGCGTTCGTTCGTGGGACGTCCCGTGTCGGCTCTTGTTGCTTCCCGAGACTCGTTCTTGATGTGATGTGTTTCGCTTCAGCGCTTCGTTTGAATTTTTTTCAAATTTTTTTTTCAATGAATATTTTTGAAATCTCCGCGATGTACCGAGACCGCGATTGCTGAGACCCCAAAGTGTGAGGGATTACTGTATTAATGTGTAGAGCAGTGGTGCGCAAACTTTTAATGCTGCGTACCACCTGAGAAACTGTTCAGCTCTCTGAGTACCACCATGATGACCAATTTTAAAATATAGCCATATGTGCCTTCTCAATTAGCTTTAAACACAAGAGAGATGTTTATTCCTTATTGTAGTAATTTATTGTTAAATGAATGTTGTTTGAAATGTATTTATAATGCATTGTATGTTTCCGGTTTAATAATAAAAAAAAACGAAAGCCACCAGAGATCGTTCGCGTACCACCAGTGGTACACGTACCACAGTTTGCGCACCACTGGTGTAGAGCCCCTGCACAGCCTACATCCCTGCTAAGCAGAAGTATAAAGGGCCGTGTATAGTCTCGCGGCAATGTGTCGCCGTCAGCTTGTCGCAGAGATGCCGCCGTCACTTTTGATTTATACTCGCGCGGTCTCCGCTATGGTTACGCCACAACGCAAGATGGACGATCACGAACTAGCTAAACTTACTAAACTTATCTCTTGCGTTTTTCCACTTCCTCACCGTCTCGGCCGTATCCAGACCCACATACAACGCAATCTCCCTCCATGAATTACTAGAATATGTGCTGTCTTTGTAGTGTGGAGAACCAGAATCGTACAGATGAAGGTACTTCCTCATTTCTTCAATGTGCTCTTTTCTACGCAGATGTAGAATCGACCAATCAGAGGCCCCGTTTCTCTCCTCTCTGCGACACTGTCTGCGTCAACCTACAGTTTTGGGTAGGGGCACTGGAGTGTCTGCATAGTGTCGGCGTGGGTGGGGGGGGGGGCACTCTGATTTCTGCGTCGTCTGCGTAGGTGACGCAGACGACCTGACGTTCGAGTATAAATGAGGCTTAAGTCAGGCTTTACATCTGGAGAGAGGTGCACATCAGTGGTAGGTTCACATCTAGGGTGTAAGTACACTGTTGAAGTAAGACGTTATAAATCAGGCTTAATTGTGCCTTTTGTGGTTCAAGATCCTGTTTTCTTCTACTTGATTTGAAAAAAAAAACTGTTAAAGGTTTATGGGTTTTTTTTGTAAGGCATGTTTTATAAAACCAGGATTCAAGTCATTATCTGATAAATGCTCAATTCACTGCCGTTCCTGTTTTCCCACGATTGTTTTTCGCTTTTTAAACTTTATTACACTTCAACTGTACTTGAGCTACTAACCACCACCACCACTGCATTTTAAGAGGAAATACTGTTTTCTAGATGGGATGTTTAGTTTGTTTTACATGTTGGATTTTTTTTTTTCTCAGATAAATCTCAACTGCCACAAAGAGTCCGCTCCACCTTAAGCTCCGTCAGACTGTACACATTTCCTGAAAACGCCCCGTGTGTGTGTGTGTGAGACATACATACACACAGAGAGACTCTGAATAGTAATAATAAGGCGGCGTTGTTTATCCAAAGAGAAGGGGTTGGACACAGACTGAAATCGCGAGCCAAACTTTTCTTTACTTCCATTTCCTCCCCTCCACCAACCTTCCAGCAGTCTCACCAGTACCGAGGGACCGCACCAAGGTCAGCAGCGGTGGCCGCCCGCGGGAGCTGTCAGGACGGCACCGAACCCCTGCGCATCCCGGCAGCACCTTTTCTTTTTTTTTCACTTTCCAAAAGCGGCGGGGGGGACTTAACGGGCTGAAGGACCGGCGGAGCTCTCACCGTGTGGATGGGAAACGCGTGCGTCGCCGGAGAGCGGACTAGCTGACCGAGCCTGCCGAAGAGAAAGAAGAGAGAGAGAGAGGGAGGGAGAAAAAAGTTCAGTTGAACCGAGTGACACCATGTTGAGTAACTCGACCTACGCCAACAAGAAGAGGAAGAAGCCCGTCCTCAAGCAGTAAGACCCGCCGGAGCGCTGAACTCTCACAGGCACACGGTTTAGCCTGCACTTTCCATGTCTAAAAAAAACAAAAAAATAGTGCTTCATTTAAAGTCACAAAAGTGACCAGAAACGAACTTAAGGGAGCCCAGGTGACCACGATAATGAGACTGATTAGCTCATATAATCGAGTTATGAAATTAAATTGTGCTGAAAACGAAGGCGAACGGTGAATTAAGGTGGACTGGGAACCCGCCGCGGACGTTTACAGCGTCAACTCCCGGCCACTTGTAGAAACAAAGTTAGAAGATGTCGGTTTGAGTAGTAAACTGAGTTGAGGTGAGGCCAGTCGGAGCTGACTTCTCTGCGGAGAAGTTTCTTTCTGTTTTTTTGTTTTTTTTTTCTTTTCTCCCCCTCCCGACTTTCTTGGACCACCTTAAGGCTGGATCTGGCACGGACATCTTGCCCTCGCGCATTAATCACAATCAAGTTGGAGAGTCGGCTGCTCGCTCTCACGCGATGCTCCGGGAAGGGAGGGGTGGGGGCTCGCGGGCTCAGAGCGTGTTGTTGTAATCTGATACGGCCTCGCGCTCAGTACGTTTTCTTTCTCGTTGTCGTGTCTTTCAGCTCTCTGTAAAGCACTAAACAGCTAACCGAGACGGTACTTTTTGAGTATGAAAACACTTTTATCTCCAAGTCAGTCTTGAGGTTGTTGTATTTTAGTCGACGAAATGTACGTTTTTAAAAGTTTTGGACACTTTATTTCCCCAGCACATTTCCATGTCCAGGGTAAATCTGTCATGAGATTGGTTACAATTTTATAGGAAACCAACACATTTCAGAGATAATCACATTATACGTCTTCACCGTCACCACTGGCAAAACCTTTCTTTT
This sequence comes from Hirundichthys speculiger, assembly GCA_018398805.1. NCBI lineage: Eukaryota > Metazoa > Chordata > Actinopteri > Beloniformes > Exocoetidae > Hirundichthys > Hirundichthys speculiger. The sequence goes on along the minus strand of JAGFBZ010000398.1, from coordinate 684,979 downwards.
CCTTTTTGTGATGATTTCAGGGGTACATATGCTTGGATTTTAAATACATAAGCTTTACCAGCACCTTTTGTGTTGAACATTAGCTTCAGGTGCTTGTCTTTACAAATAATATGATTCACTTGTGTGTGTTGCATCATTATAGTCATATTGCATCAAAGTGTCACACAAACACAATTTAAAGAATATTTTTAAAGGTGATATGACTGAGGTAACAGACAGCTTTGGGGCTTTTCTTCTTTTTCCCCTCTATTGTTCTGCCTTGTAGCTTTAACATTTTACAACACAACTGCACAAGTTAAGTACAGATGTACCAGTGGCAATTTTCTTTGGATGATTCCAATTTTCTTAACGGTCTGACCTGCCAATTCTGATGTTATTTCTTCACCACATACAGTAATAAAACCAGCAACTGGAAGATAGCAGAGGCTGCAGACTGTGTGCTTTATTAAATTTATTTTTATCCTGTTAACGTTTGTTAGCTTCATAAGAGCATTCATGTCCAGCAGGGTGATGCTGTTTATGTCCTCCAAAGGTAGTTTTTTTTCTTTATGAGCTGCATAAACCGCTGTGCTACCTGGTGACTGCATCATTGTGATGTACTTTCCTGCCAATGATGCATTGACATAAACAGAAAAAAAAACAAAACACTTTGGAATTATCAGTCTTTTGTGCTGATATATTTATTGAGGCCTTTACTCTTTAAAAAAGAAAGAAAAAGAGGATGCTATAATTTGCTTCCTACAGTGCTACTTATAGGATGATGTTTTGTGATGCATTCATGACTGTTAAAAAAGAAAAAAAAGGATGTATGGGTCCTTTTTGGCCATTTGCCAGTCAGGACCAAACAACTGAAAATAGTCCGATTCTTATTATCTGGAGATCACTGGGCAACTTTTGTCAAAGTAACGTTTAGCGGTACAGGCTTTACTCTTTTACATTTAAAATCAGTCCATATACAAACTGTAATTCTCATTTTGCAACATTTAGAATACATTTTTAAACAAACAAAAAAATTTAAACTTTTTTTTTCCTAACTTTGCTTGACTCTTTGGGCTTCTGCACTGATTACGTCTTGACATTGTTGGGGAAGCCTGAGCATGCAGTTTTACTGACGCTGCAGTTAGCTTTTACTTCCAGAGTCCGTAGGTTATTTGATATGGAGACATTCAGCTGGTTCATCTTCAGTTTTCACAAAGGTTTGGTGGCTTGAAGGCTTATGTCTGTACAAGAGAGTTGACAACAAACGGTTAAAGTTATTTTGAAAACAGTTCGACCATAGTGTTGTTTTTTTCCTTTTCTTTTGTTCTAATTAGGAAAGCTGCACCTCAGCTGTATAAAATAGTTTAAAAAATGAAGAGGCTCATGAAGCTTTTTTTTTCCCTGAAAGGAACAGTTTGTATCAGGGACTAACATGAAGCGGTCAAGTTAGAAATAGGATTTTAGACGGTTGCCATCATTCCAATATCTATAAATAAATTGCATCTATAGCATATCAGTTGGCAAGTAGCTACGAAATAACTCTAAAGACATTTATTGTTGATCTGTGATTTCCATCTGGGAAAAGCCTTAGTGATATTGATTTTTCTGCCTTTTCTTTTCAGTGAATTTTCTTTATCTCTTCATGTGTTCATTTCCCTGACAATGATTTACATGCTGTTGCATCCTTGCATTATGTAATAAAACAACAGATTATCCTCTTCTCCATCACCCTCTGAGCACTGCTCTTCCTTGTGCCCTTAAAGATGCTCAGTTTGGCTGTTAGATATAAATGGTTCATGTCTCTCTGTTTTTGTTGGGAAACTGTGATTTGGCCAAACTAAAATTCCTTCTGTCCTAGTGTAATGTGTTTAGGTCAGATGTAAAGGCTTTCAGGATCTGATTTGATGATATCACTGCCATAAACAGAACAGGTCTTCTGTCGTCACAACACAAGTTGCATCTCCTCATTATCTCTAAAATCTTTTCCTTCTTGCATGTGCTAATTTGTCATTTCATTGATTTCTCATATGATAATTGGCTGTAAAGCTCCGGTCACAAGCAGTTGGGTTTGTTTCCTCCAGTCTTTTACGTGGGCTGCCTGACCAGACCAGGCCTTTTTGAGACTGTAGGTGGCGCTCTGCAGATTCAGAGAAGAAATCCACAATTATTGCAGTGATGGCTGTCGTTGCTTATGATATGTCCTGTTACGTATTTAAAAAAAAAAAAAAAACATCTCATAGACGTATTAATCAGGTTAAAAATTTGATTTTGTATTCGAGCGCAAGTTTAATACTTTTGGTATTTCTGGATTTGTTGATATAGTTTTTAAATAGTAAACCTCCAGAACCTTGGGGTACTCTACTCTGCTTTTAATCTCCTGTCTTTTTTTTTAGAGGCTCCCCAGATCGTGACATCTAAGGGGACAGCTCTCACACTCATCTGGGGCTTTCCAGTCCTCTTGAAAACTAAACAGTAAACCACCTGTGTAGCCGTCGGTGCTGACCTTTTCTTTGTCAAATGACAGGAACACAGCCTGGAATTTCTCGTGAGGTTCAGCATGTTCTTCCCCGATTTGTCCTTCCTCTCACGCTGAATCAGTGCCGTCCATCTTGTCTGCGCAGAGAGATCTTTCAGCCACTTTACCCACGTCGTGTCAGCCACGAAGGGATAGAGGTGTAGCTTCTTTGCTTTGGAGATATGTGATGTCCACTCCGCAGCATCACAGTAGCACAGCATGGTTGTTTGTGGGTAGAAAATGACGTAAAATGAATGATCTGTATCACTTGTTTTGGCTCGCTTTCTTTACTGGAAGTGGTTGTGCCAAAAAACTGCCACCCAGCCGATTAAAAAAAAAAGAAACCAAAAGTAGCCTCTATTGGAATAGATTCTAAAAATTAGTACATTTTCAAATCAAAAAGCTTGGAGTCGAGTTTGTATCGGATCACGAAACCAAGAATCAGAGTGAAATTTGATCGTCTGATACCAAAACATTTCAACCCTCCATTGTTTCATATTGTTCGTCTTATTTCCATCTGCATTCTTTATGTAAATTTGATGGAAAAAGTGAAATTCTCGAAAGCTTTTTTTTTCTAACGTTCCCATGTGGTGGTATTTATTTATTTTTTTTTTTACATTTATCAAAGTCATTTGTGAATCAGTTTTGACATAGCGAGCATGTTTTTTGGTGTTTCCATTGTGCTTTTTGCTTTGCTGTGATCCAAGTTTCCATCTCAGCCTAAATATCCAAAAATATCATCAACGAGAGTGACGAAGCCATAGCCGAAGAGTCCTAAACACCTCCACCCACTCAAACATTCACACACATGCACAAAGTGATTTATTGATAACAAAGCTCTGCGTAGATGTTCGGTGTTTACTCCTGTCTCTCCAGCTTTGGGATGAGTTTTACGGGTTGACTTATTCCTTTAAAGCTGCACAAAAGAAAACTGTTTAAAAACAAACCACTGCGACCTGGAAAACTCTACTTGCTTGTCTTTTATTTACTTCCTCTGGCGCTTCTAAGTGCTCCTCCATGACCCGCACAGCAGTAAGAACAGGTTCTGATTTCACATTAATGTCAACAGCTGTTCCCGTTATGAGGGTCCGGAAGATTCTCGCTGGCTGCACACAGTTTATATTTGTTCATGTGGAGCCAATCAGTGAAAAATCACTTTGTAAGAGTGTCCTAATGCTGACCAGTGTAATCGACCTACAGCTGGATATCATATACAGGTGAAGCCAGAAGTTTACGTACGCTGTGCATAAACACACGTTTTATTTTTTTGTCTCAGTCTGAAGTCAAATCGGACTAAACCTCTCCTGTTTCAGGTCAGTCAGGATTACCTAAATTATTTCATTTTGTTAAATGCCACAATAGAGAGACAGAATTTCTTAAAGAATTTATATTATTTTCCTTTAAAGTCAAAAAGTTTACATACATTCCCCTAGTATGGAGTAGGGGTGTGAAAAAAAATCGATTTGGCAATATATCGCGATTTTTGGCCGCCTAATATAATATCGATTTTTCAGCTCCTAATATCGATTTTTTAGGAAATGTATGTATGTTATGATGGTTACTTAAATGTGCAAAAACACAAATAATAAACAATAAATAGGTTGTTTTGAACCAAATCGTTTTGACTCAATTTGTCCTCTGAATGATCAATATCATCTGATGAACATATACAACAACTTGATTTTTCATCTCTCTTTTAATTTTGATATTAACTGGGTAGAATATTGCAATATATTGTGATATCACGATAATATCGTATCGTGAGCCAAGTATCATGATACATATCGTATTGCAAGGTCTTTGCCAATACTCACCCTTAGTATGGAGTAGCATTTCCTTTGAACTGCATGACTTGGGTCAAATGTTTTGGGGAACCTTCCAGAAGTTTCTGATGGTACAGTACTCTGGTCCAGTCCTCCTGACAGAACTGGTGGAACTGGGTCAGGTTTGGGGGTAGCCTTGCTCCCACACGCCTTTCAGATCTGTCCACAAATCTTTGATGGGATTCAGATCAGGGCTTTGTGATGGCCACTCCAAGATATTGACTTTGTTACCCTCAAGCCACTTTTTATCCATTTTGGCATAATGCTTCGGGTCATTGTCCATCTGAAGACCCATTTGCGCCCAAGTTTTAGCTTCCTGGCTGATGTCTTGAGCCATGTAATGATTTCCATGTAATGGCCCTCATATATTTTATGAAGAGCTTCAAATCCTGCTGCAGCAAAACAGCCCCACAACATGATGCTGCCATCTCCATGCTTCACAGTTGGTATGATGTCTCAGGTCTACAAGCTTCTCCCTTTTTCCTCCGTTGGTCATTATGGCCAAACATCTCCACTTTAGTTTCATCAGACCAGAAGTTAAGATCTTTGTCGTGGTGTCTTTCTGCAAACTGTAATTTGGCTTTTTTATGTTTCTTCAGGAGTAATAGCTTCTTTCTTGCTGGTTGGTCTTTCATGTCGGTGCAGGACTTGTTTCATTGTGGATGATGACACTTTCTGACCAGCTTCATCCAGCAGCTTCACAAGGTCCTCAGCTTTTGTTCTGGGGTTGATTTGCACATTTCGGACCAAAACACGTTCATCTCTGGGACACAGAGCCCGTCTCCTTCCTGAGTGGTGTGATGGCTGGACATTCCCATGATGTTTATACTCTCGTATAATTGTTTGAATAGATGAACGTGGCACCTTCAAGCATCTGGAGCCAGACTTGTGGAGCTCCTTGATTCTCTCTCTGATTTCCTGGCCGATTTTCTTTTGATTTTCCCATGATTTCAAACAAGGAAGCCGAGTGTTTGAGGTGTAAATACGTCCTCAGGTGTGCCATCAATTAACTCACATTTCATCAGTTAACCTATCAGGAGCTTCCAAAGCCATGACCTCATCATCTGGGCTTCCCTACGTTGTTTAAAGACTTGATACTTATGCAAACCTTTGACCTCTGAGAAAGTTATATAAAATTCTCTAAGAAATTCTCTCTCTCATTATTGGGGCATTTAACAAAATAAAATAATTTTGGTAATCTTTACTGACTTGAAAGAGGAGAGGTTTAGTCTGATTTGACTTTAGATAGTGACACAAAAAATAAAACAGTTTTTGCATAGTGGATGTAAACTTCTGGCTTCAACTGTATATGATGTTCAGCTGTAAGTTGATAACTAGGGGTGAGTATTGGCAAAGACCTCGCAATACGATATGTATCATGATACTTGGGTCACGATACAATATTATCACAATATATTGCGATATTCTACCCAGTTAATATCAAAATTAAAAGTAGAGATGAAAAATCAAGTTGCTGTATATGTTCATCAGATGATATTGATCATTTAGAGGACAAATTGAGTCAAAACTATTTCCTTCAAAACAACCCATTTATTGTTTATTAGTGTTTTTGCACATTTAAGTAACCATTACAACATACTGAAAATCGATATTAGGAGCTGAAAAATCGATATTATTATATTGGGCGGCCGAAAATCGCAATATATTGTCAAATTGATTTTTTTTTTCACACCCCTATTGATTACACTGGTCAGCATTAAGATAGTCTTAAACTTCTGGCTTCAACTGTACAGTAAATGATTGCTAAAGAGGTCTGTCCAGGTCTTTTTGATGTCCACGAACCTACCATCTAGTCGGCGATGGCTCGTTTAAACATACCCGTTATGTTCTGCAGGATTTGGATCGCCTCAGCTTACGCCCCTGACCTGCAATGTGCATCGACCCGATAAGTCCGTTAATACTACCTGGGACCACCACATAGCTACAGAGCTCCAGTCACGGATTTAGTTGGACTCGGCCTAAATGGCTTAAAGTATCAGATTTTAAAGTTGCAGATGTAGGGCTGTAGCGATACATTAATCTTGCGATACGATACAATATACAATATTCGGCTCACGATGCGATATATATCGATATACATTTACATCATTTTCTGAAAATTTTAAAGGGACAAAGTGATTTTGGTGACATCTTGTGAGTGTTCCAATGACTTTGTTTGAATTAATTGAACTGAAAGCATCAATTACACATTATATGGCTGACAGGCAGCTTGCAAATGCTGGACAAAATGAATAAAAGATTTGTTGAGAAAAAATAGTTTCAATTTATTGAAACAATGCAAATTGTTGCTTGCAAGCTTTTAAAGCTAAGGGCACAATGGAGAGTTAAAGTACAGCAAGTGGCCTTCTTTGGCAGCTTTTTTGGCTTGATACTGAACATTATGAGGTAGCTACTAGCCATTCTAGCCACTAGGTTACGTAAAATCGAACCAGGGAAGCCAATAATTCAAGTCCATTGGAGCAACATTTGAAACTGCACCCATCTCAGCTAGGGATGTTCCTGGTGACTAATTTCCCTGTTGACTACATGAAAATTTTAATTAAGACTAGTCGACTAGTCTAAAATAAAGATGCGCTCCATCCTGGAAGTTATCAGTTTGCGTCCCGGCACGGTGTATTCGGGCTCAACATATTCCATTAGCTTCCTGAAGCCTTTACCTTCCACAAAGTTAAGTGGAAGCATATCTTGCAAAGTCATTATCGTGATGAGCTGCGTTATCCTCTCAGACTCGACGGGAGAACACGTCTCTGGGTAAACAATGTCAAATCGCCCTGAGTGTGGCTAGCACCACTAGCATCAGCAGCCGTCGTCTCGTGCAGATTAACATCCAAATGCTTGAGGGAATGTGGTTGCGCATTGCTCCAGTCGAGTGATTGTATGCCAGTTGTTTCTGACACAGTCTACATACTACCTTGTTTTCATTATCTAGATTAAAGTACCGCCAAACCGCGCTGGTTTTGCGAGACTATCTTCCCACCGTGCCGTTTTAAAACTCCAGTCTACTCAAGCATTGCCGCGGAGGGGGGGCTGCTGTCTGACGGCTCTGTAGCCCCGACTCGTGGCGGGCGGCTGTATGACAGTTAAGCGGCCTTGTACATGAATAAAACAGAAATTGGTTTAAACAACTAATATTTCTGGTGCCGACTAGTAAGTGGGCGGACGTTTAATCGTTTAGACGACTAATCGCGCGCATCCCTAATCTCAGCAGAGTAGCTGGAGGACTTAATGGCTCTTCCTGCAAAGTGCAGGAAGAGCACCCCTGCTTTGAAAGGAGCTTAGAATATCGATACCCGCGGCTAAAAAATCGATGCTCTCCCGGGAAATAAAATATCGATATATATCGCAAAATCGATAAAATCGCTCAGCTCTAGTACGATGCATGAAAACCTGCATATCTAGTGATTAACTTGATATGGCATGTTTTGGACCAAGTAAATGTTTGGAAACGACGTTTATTAAGTTGCGTTCTACTGTTACATGTGCCCCTGCCGATCCGGCCGTTCCCAGTGTGGATCCCAAAATAAAGAGGCGGCCTGTGTGCAGACGTCTGTGTTTCTGGAGATGTGGCGCTGAGGTTTCCTGGACGGCCAGCTGGACTGCGCTGCACAAAGGCACCATTGAGCCTGACCGTAAAAACGCTGCGGTCACCACACTGGGGCATTCCACGGCGGAGCTGCCAGTCCACATTCTCTCTTTTATTACCGGGACGCCTGCTGCGCACGCTGCCAGTCCCCTCCGCCAGGCATCCTACCAACGCACCAGTTTGATGTGCTCTTCGCTTAAAGACGGCCAGCTCGCCACATTCAGCCAGCGTTTTTTCTCTGACGTTTAACCACTTAAACGGCAGGTTTTGTCAGAAACACGCTGCTGACCGCCGCGTCGTCGTGCACGGCCAGTCGTCCTTGTGTACGTGTTGCGCCGCACGACTGAAAGCTCTAAAAAAAATTAACTGGGAACCTGTTTTTGTTCTCTGTTATCTCTGCTGAGCATTGTTATCAGCAGCATTCCAGCAGGTTGCTCTGAGAAGCTCTCCATTTAACAATCTGGGTTAATTATAGTGCACCGGGCTGATTAAAGCTTCCCAGAGAGCACAGTGGCACTGTGTGTGTGCATGTGTGTGTGTGTGTGTGCATGTGTGTGTGTGTGTGAGCAAGCCGGATTGAGGTAGCTTTTTATAAATGAAACGTGCAATTATTGAAGCAAGAATCCAGCCTTAATAAAGAGGGATAATGTGCTTTGAGAAACACGTGATAAGAGGCGTGACGCAACATGATCTTTGTTTCAGCTTTACAGACGAGTACTTTCGAAACACTTCGCACCTCTTTTTCTATCACAGATGGGAATAAAACCCGAAAATCAAATCCCGGTTCGTCGTACAGCGAGACCCTCCTGCAAGAAACCCAAAAAGAAAGTCGGAACGTTGTGTAAGATGGAAATGGAAACAAGGACACAGTGATTTGGAAATCTCATAAACTTCATATTTTATTCACAACAGAAAAGGAAAAGCATATCGAATGTTGAAAGGGAGGAAACGTACCGCCTTCGGAAAGAAAATGAGAGCTTTGATAGCAGGGAGGTGGTGACGGGGTCAGGTTTGCATCGACCCTTTAAACAGCTGCATCTGGGAACCGAAGGAGACCGTTGTCCTGTTCTTGTCTGACGTGGCTTTCTAGCCATGCTTCTTTTCTTTTTTTTTTTTTTTTAAATAGATCAGTACTCGGCTTAGTATTGTCCTGCTGAAAAGGATCTTCAAGGGAGGATATGTTTTTTGAAAAACCTGTTTCTACCTTTCAGCATTCATGTTTCCTTTCCAGATGTGCGAGCTGCCCTTTCCCGAGGCATTAATTCCCCCTCATACCATCAGAGGTGCAGGCTGATAACTAATCAGATGATCCACTGTCTTCTGTAGTTCAAAGGACGCTGCAGGGTTTCTAAAAATAGCTTTGATTTCTCCGACCCCAGAGTTTTCCATTCTGCCTCCATTCATTTAAAATGATCTTTGGCCCAGAGGTGATCGCAGTGTTTCTGGATCGTACTCGCGTATTGATCCTTCTTCGCAGCTTTAACCTGCGTTTGTGGATGACAGAGCAGAGTTTGCTCTTGGACGGTGACAGTCTTGTCTTGTTTTTAATTCACTGGGCTTTCATGGTCGGCGTGGAAGAACGGTTTGGCGTCGCCCAATGGTTCACGGCGGTGGGCAGCAACTACAGTTTCATGCGTCGTTTTGTCTGACACAACTTGCACATTCAGGTCCTTTCTCCTTAGCTTCCGTTCTTTTGAAACTTCCGTTTGTTAATTTGCAACGCAGGTGATTTCCTGGTCCAGCTTCCTGCTCGGCTGTCTGGTGTCTTTGTTTTGTGTAAACCGTAGATCAGGGTGTCAGACTCATTTTCACTGAGGGCCACATCAGCATCATGGTGGCCCTCGAAGGGCCAGATCGACAACATGAATGTAATAAAATGCAATGTAAATCAAAATAAATTAAACTACACCTTATTATATTGTTAAATAATGGTTTCTGTATTTATTTTGTATTCAAGTTTCAAACATTTAAGTCATTATTATATTAAACTCAGGGTTTGTGGTTGTAAGAGTATCCATTACCTTGGTTTCAGAAACGGAAGCGGTTCTTTGTTTTTCTTGCAGGCTAAATTTAGCATATTTAGCTCCGTGTTTGCTGTCAAAACGCCGACGTAGATTAAACTCTTTCATGACTGACACACATTACACAAAAGTTATACTTTTGTGCATCATTTTTTCTTTTCTTGGACATGTTGGGGTTAGTTAGTAAAAGGTTTTTCTTAAGTCCATCAAATCTGAAAAATCGTATTGCTCATAGCTGCCGTTATCATTGTGGGTAATGATGAAATGCATGATGGGAGATGTAGTTTATTGTCAATATGCGCTTTAAAGCGCTGTAAGCTTATTTTAAGTTTTAAAATATTGGTTTAAAATTTAAGCCAATAATGCCCAAGCTCTCGAGGGCCACATAAAATGATGTGACGGGCCACATTGTTTGACACATGTGCCGGAGAAGGTCCAGACACTTCATTCTTCCATCAAACATCACATTATTCAGTTGGTAGTTAGAAAATCTATTATGAACAGTTATGAATTGATTCATAACTGTCCACATGCTCATCTCGGTGCACGTGAGAACTGATTTGATCCCCTGCTGTACGAAGAGCTTTCAAAGTGACTGCTGATGCGGTTAAATACAGCTCCACAGAGCAAAGCTCAAATAGGACTACTGATAGTGCATCAAACTGCTTTTATCAGACTCTGTTAGTTAATGCTTAAAAGTGAGGGGGTTTTCCCAGCATGAGAGGGAACATCCATGAAGTAAATGTACAGTGATTGGTTGAATTGATGCAACTATGCGCTGTTGGGTCCAGACAACAAAAGTGGAGATTGTGCTTGTATGTTCAACAAATCAAATGTGTTTCCTGCTGGAACATAAAGCACTTGTGCACATCAGTAAAACACAGCTCGTTGCAACTCGTCGGCCCCCCTCCCCCCCTCCCCCAAAGGACAGCATATTTTCATATGCTTCTACTCTGGTTGCATTCACTCTGCAGATAGGAAAGCTGAAGTGTTGTAAAAGTCAGCCGGAGGGTTGCGGACAAGCCAAAGTCATTTAGTAACTCCCCTCTGGCTCCGCTCACCTGTGCTCGTTAAAGGTTTTAGTGGCTCAAAACTGCTGCGACAGGACTGCTGACATGCCCAGACGTACCTCACTTCTCACCGGGTGACGGTTGGGATGGGCCTTAACTTCCTGTGACCCTCAACAGCAATGAGAAGGTGGATGGATATTTATTTCATTCTTTTGTCTTCTGGTCTGGACCAATGTGTCTATAGAGATGTAGGTGACGCTCCCCCCCCCTCCTGCTGGGGGGGGGGGGGTGAACCATTTTTAGCTCCTTGTATGAGGAAGGAGCTGAAAAAAAACTAGCTTAGAAAAACAGTTGCATGAACCACCGTCGTCTTCAGTTCCTCCAGTTGGGACACAGAAAGAGTCGGTGTTGCAGAAGTTATCAGGACTGAAGGAAGCTCCTGCGGTCCAGAAGCCTCTTCTTCAGCTGAACACAGAGCGTTTGTGCTGCTGCCTCTGGAGGGCTCTTAAAGCCAGAAGTGGCGGTTTTACTGGCAGAGTGCTGCCTGGGAATGTTTCTGACCTTCACCTCAGTTCACCTCCCTGCCTCCTGTAAAGTCTCTTCTGAGCTGCATGTGTCTCCAGTTCTGTGGAGCGCCAAAAGGCATCATTATCTTTTTTTTTTCCCCTCACGGAAACGGAAGGTTTGTGGTTTGCAGCGACAGAGACCGCCAACTTGAACGAATCTTGCTATAACCCTCTAGTCGTCTTACGTGAGCGTGTTTCTCTGCGTTTTTCCGCGCTGAAGAGCTGCTGCTTTCGTAAACGGACTCGCCGCCTGTGCGTTTGTCAGCGGAGGACTCTGTTGTTGCTGCAGGACCGCTGAGTCATCCCTCTGGATGAGCCAGACGCAGCGCCTGGTTTCAGCAGACAAATGTGTGTCAGTGTCATCACAGCTGAGGCAGAGTTTTACGAGCTCACATCCCCACCGCCGTCCCGCTGAGAAGCTGGGGGATTTGTCAGAGCGCCATCCTCTCAGACAGGACACCCTGACGTCTGCTGCTCGGCCCCGAGAAACAAGAGCCACTCTGGATGCTGGCTTTTGTCTCTCCGGAGAATTTCTTGGGAGTGAGATCAGTCCTGTTTTTCAGAAAGAGGATCTCTGGCATGATGAGGGCAGCGGGCGGCTTTAGTGGTGGAGGAGGAAATTTCTGTCAGAGTCTTTGTAAGTTTAGGAAAAGGAGGGGGATCTGCTGCCCAAACAGAGTTTCCTCTAACTTTTAGAGCCGAACCCCACATGCAAATGGTCAGATACCAGTTTAAAAGCCTAACCTGGTTAGTCATGCTTTTAACAGGCAGCGTGTCATTTTTAAGGAAGCTTCCTACGTTACAGTTATCCCTGGAAAAGCAGAAAGATCACCACTCGTCTCGCTGTTTTCTTTCTGACGGGACGCAGAGAAAAAAATAAATAACTTCCATTATCAGCGTTTGATTTATTATCTGAGCCTAAATGATGTTTTATTGCATCCATTACATCGGTCTATGACTTCCTCTTGACGCGTGACCAGACTTCCAGACCCGTGTCTCGGTCACGTGATACGTTTAAACAGGGGTTAAATTGGGATTGGTTATGTGTGTGTGTGTGTGTGTGTGTGTGGGGGGGGGGGGGGGGGGGGGGCACCCTGCACAATATACCTTTTGGAAAATAACCCTCTAATTTGATAACCATATCATATTGCACAGAGATATACACCTTATCTGTGTCGTGTGGTGCCCCCCTACACATTATGGCAGTTTAAATGTAGATTGGTTGGCCAATGGTTTGAAGGAAATGATCAGTGGGGGGTCTGAGGGTCCTCCCCCAGAAGTTTTTATTATCATACATGTTATTTGCTGAATTCTGGTGCATTTTAATAAGTTGTTAGCTGACTTTACAGATGTAGGTTGAGCAAGATCATATTAAATCTTGTCACATGCCTACAGGTGAAAAATGTGAAAGAGAAATGTTCAGTGAGAAAATTTGAAGGCTTGCACAATCTTAAACCAAAACAGCTAACTGTAACTGACATCTCCCCCTTCCCCTGGCTAATTTCTGTCCATAACTGGGAACTATGGAAACTGAACTCGCCAAATGCACAGACAGTTCGTTCAAGCACCTCTTTTTAATGTCACGTACCTTGTCTGCCTGCCTCGACTCGCTCTACGCCGCGTCAACCGAATTTATAGCAGACAGTCTCAACTACCACTGAGGACTACGGAGCCTATTGAGGAGACAAATAAGCTACCTGGACCTTGAAAACAAGCCCCAAACAAGCGACTAAGGACCAAAAAAATAAACGAATATAAAAAGTATTTTATAATGGCCAATGTCAGAGACAGATCGTCCGTAAAGGTGAAGTTCAGAAATGTCAACAAAAATAGTTGATGAAAAAGGCTGCTACGAGATGCTCCCTCCGACTTTCTCTGCCGCGCGTTGCCAGATCTGCGCTGTGTGCCTGGTGCATCATTGATGGATTATCGTATGCAGGTAAAAGGGGAGACGGTGTACGGGGAAAATTATAAACAAATCACAACGCTGAAATACAAGCCCCAAAACCCGCAAACCACGACTTCTGATGTTTTTTTTTAAAGCGAGCTCACAAAAAAAAAAAAAGAAAGCCCAAAGTCCCTTATAAAAAGCGAAATTGGCAACTCACGCAGTGTTCCGGAAACCAGAATCTATGATTGCAAGTTCTGTTCTAAATAGCTTTGAGAGGTTGTCTTGTTATCAGGAAAACTATGATCTGTCTCATAAAAATCATGGGTTTATTGACCAATAAAACAATATTTAATTATTCAGAACTGAAAATCGTGAAAAGGGTTTGTTGCTTTTGATGTGTGCGTGATCATATGCCATCCGCTCCGAGCTTATGTGCCGGGGCTCAGCCCCGGACAGCCCCGGCCCAACTTAACCCCTGCGTTTAAACCCCAAAGCTGGCAAAATGAGTTAAAAACAAACATCTACGGGAAGTGTCTTTGCGCGGAAAGGATGTTACCGATGTCCTGTCACGAGGACGCTTCTGATCAAGTTGGACGTGAATACACAGCGGATTTACGTTTATTATAATATATAATAAATACCACATTTTTTATGCCTTTTTATTTTGTTTTGTTGTATTTATCTGTGACACATTTTACAGACTGGCCCGTGAAAATATTACCTGACATTAAACAGATCCGTGATGCAAAAAAGGTTGGGTGCCACTGACCTGGAGGACACCATTGACTCAGTATTGGAGGCGGGTCTTCACCGCAGCATGCAGCTTATCTGTGTGGTGAGCAGGAAGAAGTTTGATTGGCTGTTTTTGGTATGAAGATGACACCTCAGACGCACCGCTCTGCAACTCTGCTCCGATACTGCCAAAAATATCGGTATCGGTATTAGTATCGATATCGGTATTAAGTATCGGTGTTGGTATCGATATCGGTATCAATATCAGCATCAGTGTTGGTATCGGTATCAGTATCAGTATCGTTATCGGTATTGGTATTGGCGAGGACGGGAGTCCAGGCACCAACCGATACCAAGCAATTTATATTTAATGATTTATTTACTGGTTACTTCCATAACACTACTAGCAAAATGAAATACTTTTTAATTTTGCAATACAGTTTTATACTGATCTATTTGGAAATAAATACAGACATAAATGGCCTGGATTTGTTGTATTTGTTCATGTTTTACAACAATGATAATTATATTACAGTCGGGCCATTTTTTTGCTATTTTTTTTAATATCATACTCGGATCGGTAGTCTGGTATGCTTTGATTTTTGTTTAGTCCTTTTTGTTGTCTGAGAAGTGAATCAGCTGGTCCTGAGTACAGCCACACAATACGTTTATTTTATCTATCTTAACTGAAGGTTTACTACGTACAGTATCAGTACTGCTCAGAACTGCTGCGGCTGCAGTAAACGGCCGGCCCGTACGCCTCCTGATGTGACGCGTTCATTCTCTGAACTTCAGACGGACCCTCTCTGCCCACGTTGAGCCGTCACTGCTCCGTGCGTTGACCCCGCAACACGTCAGCACAAACTTTGCTCTTCTGCACCGAGTTTAACCCGCTGCGTTGGCTCACCACCATGGCTATGGAGCCCCGTTTGGGTCATAATTCAATGAATAAATTAGTCATATTAGAAATCTATCCATTATTATGAAATACAGTTTATTATTATGAAATATATCCATTATTATGATTATGAAATATTTCCCATTATTATGAGGAACTAATTATTATGAAATATATTTTTATTATTATTTAATCTTAGTTTAATGCATAATAGTTTATTTCAGAATGGCTTTTTTTAATTTAAGAATGAGTTTTTACATAATTGCTTCATTTTTCATAAGAATAAGCTTTTACATAATAATGACATTTTGCCAGTGGGCGGGACTAGTGGTTGACCTGCACGCTCATTGGCTGATCCTTCTCCATTCTACGCTCTGACATCGACTAGTTTTGGCCGTGAGGTCCCGTTAGCAGCGGGCCGTGGCGTCATCAAGGTGCGCTCCTAGTCCGATTGTAGCTATGGCAGCTTGGACTGAGCTACGGGAAACCTTGACGTTTCTTAGTCGATGTCAACTTTTAACCGTAAACTGAGGTGCATTCTGCCACCTACTGGCCTGGAGTATATACATTGCACCTCTCGCCCACTATCGATATTCACTGTTCTGTTGCTTATGCCTGAATGAAAGAGCAGCCAATCACATAAATGGCTTCCGCCCTCTCTGCTGTGATTGACACACAAATCATTCTTATGAAAAACGAAACCATTATCACAATAATGGGAAATATTTCATAATAAGAAATGCCAGTATTTCATAATAATAGACTCATTTATTCATTGAATTATGACCCAAACGGGGCTCCATACATAGCAGGTCTTTCTAAATTTAGTTGTCTCAATCTTCTCTGGATGCTGTTCACATCAATCCACCTGGCGAAGAGAGAAAAGTGAAACAACCGCAAAACAAGAGGCACTTTATTTTATCTTTGCCATCTCAGCCCCAGCCTCATCGTCTGCCACAGATGATATCTGTGATGCGTTCAGATATCGGGAGTGATGAGCTGCGACTTCTTCTCCGTGTCCTGACTAGGGCTGTAGCGATACACTAATCTTGCGATACGATACACGATATTAGGCTCACGATATGATATAAATCAATATTCATCTTACAATACATTTACATCATTTTCTGAAAGATTTTAAAGGGACAAAATTATTTTGGTGACATCTTGTGAGCGTTCCAATGACTTTGTTTGAATTAATTGAACTGAAAGCTTTTAAATGTAGGACAAGGGGTTTTGAAAGAAGCTTAGAATATCGATACCCGCAGGCTGAAAAATCGATACTCTCTGGGGAAATCAAATATCGATATATATCGCAGAATCGATAAAATCGCTCAGCTCTAGTCCTGACGGGTGGATGCTGCAGTGATGACAGAGGGGTTTTTGTGGATTGCCTGGAAAGTCAGAGACTGGCAGCGTTTAGCTGGTTTAAGTAGACCAGTGAACTCGGTGGGTGATTGTCGTAGAGGGGTTTATACGAGCTCCATACGGTCCTCAAGTAGCCTGCCTGAACCACAGATGTTACCACTTTCTTATGCTTCTGTTTATGCACTTCAAACATTACGACAGTCTTTTCCTTTCTTTTTTTTTATTGCGTGTATCGGTTATTTATCATCTGTGGTCCGTGTTGGCAGCGAGGCAGAGACGTTAACGCCGTACTCCATCGAAGTATTTGTTTATAGCAGGTCGTCACTGTGAGTCAGCGGCGATATCGTGCATCATGTTTTCATGTTGTGCGGCTCCGGTCCAGACGGACGCCCACTAACACCACTTTTAATGTCTGTGTTCATACCAACCCTTCTGAATCCTCTTTCCACAGAAACAAAGCAGGATCTGGGGGTCCTCTGGTCAGGGTTTACGACTCTTTTCCTCAGAAATCTCAGAGTAGAGATGAGAGGTGGCTTCTCTGAAAACGTGGGAAGTCCACCTCTTGTGCTTTTATTTTGTCACGGTTCATATCTGCTGGTTTTTATATCTACTTTCTTTTAGGAAAAACTGTGTCATAGGAGTTTTGATCCTGTGAGTCTGTGATGTTTATTGGTTTAACTGGAAAACTATCTGTAGTTTCTGTTCAGCCAACTTCTGTTTCTTGTCATTGTGAGTCATTTCTGAAGTAACGGATCAACTCATAATAAACATCATCTCATTACCTGTTGATTCATTGCAGGACGAATGCTGTATCACCCGAGGGGGCGGAGCTTGTTGAGATTTACTTTGAGGTGGCTGTGTTTTAGTTTTTGAGTTTTTTTTCCCGCTTCTATTCACCACATTTATCCACCTACGGACTCTCTGTTGACTCATCTTCAGTCTAGCTTCGTCCAGACTTGCAAAGGGCCAGGAAATATCCAGTAATCGATCCGAAACATTCCGTGGAAAGTGAAACCGGGGGATTTTGGGAAGCGTTTGAATTTGGAAACATTAACGGGACGTTTACGGGATTTCAAAAGAAATTAATCAGTGTTTACAGACGTGGATATAACGGACATGCTTGACCTTTACTTGTTTGTGAGTTGAAGCTCAAAGAAGTTGTTGTCACAGTATGGTCGTGCCTGCCCACAATGCATTGCTCCGTGACATTAAATCTGAATGTTTTAAATAAACTTATGCTGAAAGATGTGATTTATAGCTACCCAACAATAATGCAAATATCTTGTTTGTTCCCGTTAATTCCTGGGATTTTGTTGATCACATTTCTTTGTTTCAGTTTTTTTTTTACTGCGTTAGTGCGACTCTGTTCGGATCTCGGCTTTCAGGTGACGTGCTCGGCGTGCAGCCGCTGAGCGTCGAGCTGCAGGCCCGGACTCACCCTCCACTCCGCTTTCTCTCCCGCCCCTCAGGAAGAAGATCCCCGACAGCAATGAAGTCGTCAAATCGAACCCTTCGAAGCGCCACAGGGATCGGCTGAACGGGGAGCTGGACCGGCTCATGGACCTCCTGCCCTTCCCTGAAGACGTGCGCTTCCGCCTGGACAAGCTGTCGGTCCTCCGGCTCAGCGTGGGATACCTGCGGGTCAAGAGCCACTTCAAAGGTGAGGAATCCGCCCAGTTGAGTTCAGTTCAGTGACGCTGTCAGTCATGTGATTTATGCAGTGATGCCTGATTGTGGTGCCATCACATCTCCCCTCCCTCCGGCCCCCCCACATCAAACCAAGAACAACCCGTCTGAATTAAACTAAAGTTAATTTAACTGAAGTTAAATCATCAGCGACCCTCCCTGCAGACGTGTCTGGGTTGTTTCCCAACTCCCTCCTGTGCCGTCAGTTGAATGATCGTGTTATCTACTTGGAGGACACGACCGTTCGGTAAAGCATTCAGACATTCATTCAGCAGCTCTTCACTTTCGCTCCAAGAACAAGACATCACCAGTTGTTGCAGGGCAAGTGCGCGTGTCCTTCGAGAAGGTCATCCTGAGCCGAGGCGGCTCTTTTCATTGGCTGGATGAGTTCACGGTGCTTAATGGATCGTAAAAGTGAGTGAGGAATGGCGGCTGGAAATATTTCAACACTGGTTGCTCCTGCGGTCACCGTGGCTCAGGAGGTTCGATTCTCGGTCTTCCAGTCTGCGTGACAGACGGATCTCTTCAGAGCAAGGCCACGCCCCCACACCAGCGGGAACGCTGAAACCGATCTGCATCCACACTGGTGTTTCGGAGCTGTGCCAGAAACACCAGCAGATGCAGATCAGCACGCTGGGCTGTAGGGCTGTAGCGATACACTAATGTCACGATACGATACACGATACGATATATATCGATATTCATCTTAAGATTCATTTACATCATTTTCCGAAAGATTTTAGAGGGACAAAGTGATTTTGGTGACATCTTGTGAGTGTTCCAATGACTTTGTTTGAATTAATTGAACTGAAAGCATCAATTACACATTTTATGGCTGACAGGCAGCTTGCAAATGCTGGAAAAAAATGAATAAAAGATTTGTTGAGAAAAATAATTTAACTTATTTAAACAGTGCAAATTGTTGCTTGCAAGCTTTTAAGGGTGGGACACGGGGGTTTTGGAAGAAGCTTAGTATATCGATACCCGCGGCTGAAAATCGATACTCGATAAAATATTGATATATATCACAGAATCGATAAAATCGCTCAGCTCTACTGTGCTGGAGGGTCGGCTTGCAGTTTTCAGTGTGGGTGAAACACCAGCAGAGATGCCGTCACTGCTCTGAAACTACTGTCAGCGTTTCAGTTTTTAACCCCCCCCCCCGGTTCATTAGGACGCTCAGTCATCGGGCTCCCTGTCCGCTTACTTTAAAAACAAACAAAAAAAAGGAAACAAAGGCAGAAAGGAAATCTGCTTTAAGCGTGCATGTCAGCAGCGTATTCTTCCATCTGTACCATGTTGTCTGTGGATTAAGTGACCCGGGGAGGACAGGGGTTGCGGTCGATTTGAGGTACTTGTAAAATGAACAAAACCAAACCAGGGAAGCTGAATTCAGCTCTTGTTGCTAGTGGAAATGAAACTGATTGGAGAGCAGCGCATGAAGATGTGCTGGGAGTTCATGTGACAGCAGAGACAGGAATGTGAAGCATGCAGGAATCTGGTTTTAGGAAAGAACACATCCTTAGTATTTATAAGCTCCCTCCACCCTCTTTGTGAACAACAACCACAGCAGCCTCCCTGCTGCTTTGTAAGATCGACTGCATGTTGATTGAACGCTCAGGCTTTGAAGGCGCGATGACTCACGTGCACGGTGAGCTGAGCGAGTCGCTCTGGGCATCGCCGCCTCCTACAGATTAGAGTATAGCCGAGGTGCTGCCAGACAGGCTGGCTGAGTGTCTGGCTGCATGAAATTATCAGGACCGGGCATCTTTACAGTCTTGACTTTTATTCTGAATGAACCTTCACCAGTAGAGGCACCTGAAGTGAACACGATGTCGTCTAATGAGCGCCTGAGCAGCGCGTGGAGTGAAATGAAAGGAAAGGCTTTGAGAAAGATGGATGAAATGCTCGGAGCGACAGAATGCGGTTTCCCTTATCGGCCCGAGCGAAGCATGAACACGCAGTATGAATGAACACGTTACGTGCAGTCAGACGAGTTGTGACATTCCAGCGCCGCCTCTCCTCACACCTCACCTACTTCTCTGCTGCTCTGCAAACAACACGGCCTCCAGTGCAGCTGTTGCACCATTATGTAAACATTTCGCACGGCAGCCCGCGCGCGCTGCGTGTTTTCAACCCGTGAGAAACTTTCCCCGGACTTTGATTACCTGTCCTGAAGGAGAGGTTTTATGTCTTGTTTTTTTTTTTTTTTTTGGCAATAGTTTCTGAGTTCTTACTGAAATATTTTTGGCACAAAGTACCACAGAGAGAGTACAACAGCTGCGCTTTAAACCGTGTCTTGACTGCTCTGAGAGCAGCTGGTTTTAGGTACTGGGTAGGGCTGTAGCGATACACTAATCTCGCGATACGATACGATACGATACACGATACGATACATATTGATAATCATCTTACAATACATTTACAAATGATTTCTGAAAGATTTTAAAGGGACAAAGTGATTTTGGTGACATCTTGTGAGTGTTCCAATGACTTTGTTTGAATTAATTAAACTGAAAGCATCAATTACACATTATATGGCTGACAGGCAGCTTGCAAATGCTGGACAAAATGAAGAAAAGATTTGTTGAGAAAAATAGTTTCATTTATTTAAACAAATGCAACAGTGCAAAACAGTGCAAATTTTGTTGCTTGCAAGCTTCTAAAGGTGGGACACGGGGGATTTGAAAGAAGCTTAGAATATCTTAGCTTAGAAAATCGATACTCTCTGGGGAAATAAAATATCGATATATATATATCGCTCAACTCTAGTACTGGGACTCCACCTGGAGTCCCACAGAGCACGTGGTCCGCTTCAGGTCCCAAAAGGCAGCGACTCGGAGCAGCCACCAGATCTCTGGTGGAGAAGAGCGGACGGTCGTATTTCTTGGCGACCGCGCTCATTGACTTGAATGGTTGACTCGATTCAACAGCAGCTGGCGCAGCTGTGCCGTTCAACGGCTGCTCCGCATCTTGTTGGACTTGAGCTTCATCCGCTCAGCTCCATCCCTTTGTTTTTTGTGGCATACGCCTTATTTTTGGACCCAAATTGCTGCTGGTAACTCTTGTAGCAGGTTATTACCGTGTGAGAGGGCATCAAGCTGACATCCCACAGGACGCGTGGTGGAACGGGAGCACTGCGCCAGCCGCTGTGGATCACCGCCGTTTACGTCAGTGGGAGCGGCCCCACCGGTGGCGCCATGCAGCGGCCCGGAAGCGACCAGTAATCCTCCAGACTTCCAGCACATCGAGTTGGCAGGAAGTCAGATGCGAAAATGGCAGAAAGAATCAGGCAGGATTTGAAAATAAAACGCCACGAGCAAGCTCTGACTCGTGCATCAACATAACGTAATGCCGTGGAGACTGTGTAAGCAGTTTAGAGGGTTTTAGATTTGAACCACTGAGCACCATCTATTTAAATTTATACTTCTAGAAAGAAGAAGACATGAGAAGCCTTTAAATGAGCAGACTCCCAAGACAGTCACGTGATCTCGACTGCCTATCTCTTACAAATCCAGCCGAGCGGGTGGCGCTTGCCGGTGCTCTGCCACAAGTACAGCGCTTTCTACGCTAGGGCTGTAGCGATACACTAATCTCGCGATACGATACGATACACGATATTCGGCTCATGATACGAATATATATCGATATTCATCTTACAATACATTTACATCATTTTTTTGAAAGATTTTAAAGGGACAAAGTGATTTTAATGACATCTTGTGAGTGTTACAATGACTTTGTTTGAATTAATTGAACTGAAAGCATTAATTACACATTATATGGCTGACAGGCAGCTTGCAAATGCTGGACAAAATGAATAAAAGATGTGTCAAGAAAAATAGTTTCATTTATTTAAACAGTGCAAATTGTTGCTTGCAAGCTTTTAAAGGTGGGACACGAGGGTTTTGAGAGAAGCTTATAATATCGATACTCGCGGCTGAAAAATCAATACTCGATAAAATATCGATATATATCGCAGAATCGATAAAATCGCTCAGCTCTATTCTGCGCCCTGTGGGACTCCCAGTGACACAAAGACACAGACAATGCTAATGGGGGAAGATGATGGTCTGGCTTCAGCAGGTAGAAGCTCCTTCAGGTTGTTAAGCAGCAAGGGTGGAAATCACAAGTTTCATCACGATATGGTATCACATCGATTAACTGGATGACGGCTTGATCTGTACCGATATCATAATGCGATTCTGATTTGATTCGATTCTGGAGGTATGAGGCAATATCATATGTCGACTGAACGCGGGAACTTCCATTCATAGTAAGTAAGTGGGGGATAAAAATGTTTCGGTGTTTTGGGACTTTACTTTACTAGGTACAGTGAACGCAACATGATGGGAAGTAGTGAGTGGACTTAAAGATGGCGAAACATGATTGTCTCATGTTACAGTGTTTGAGTTGCCATCTAAATAAATCCTCTCAAACACAGCTAATAGCATGGCTCAGTTGGTCGTGACCAACTATTGAAATGGTTTTTTAAAGGAGAGTTGTGGGTGTTAATGGGTTAATGGGACATCAAACGGACAGAGAGAAAGGAGTGGGGGGGGGGCATCAGTGGTATATTAAAGCTGCACAACGGCTGAAAATGACAGCTGATCACGTTCCCCTCGACTCCTTTAATAGCTTTGGCTCCACGCTGAAAGTTTTTCCATAAACGGCATTCTGCAAAGACAACTGCCGCTGGATGTTTTTAAATCTGGAAAGTTGGTTTGTGGTCAAAGGAGAACAGCACAGTAACGGCCCTGAGTACATTTCAAGAGCGTGTTCAGGTTTCTTGTGGGAAGCACAACAAAAAGAAGCATGTTTCATCTTTCTTAGTGTTTGTGTTAAATGTCTTCTTGATGCAGGGGTGTTTTTCTTGACCTTCGGCTAAA
Source organism: Hirundichthys speculiger (assembly GCA_018398805.1). Classification (NCBI taxonomy): domain Eukaryota; kingdom Metazoa; phylum Chordata; class Actinopteri; order Beloniformes; family Exocoetidae; genus Hirundichthys; species Hirundichthys speculiger. The sequence continues at coordinate 661,997 of JAGFBZ010000398.1, read as the reverse complement.
GTGCTGGAGGTGAAAGTGAGCATGGAAAAACTAGAGTTACTGGCTTACAGGGGTTTGCTGTCTCTCATAGCAGCAATGCATCATAAAGCCGCTTCATCATTTTATTTAGATGGACTTTTTTCCTTTGTGGTCATAATTCGTGCATGGACAGAAATCATGTTTGTGAGGTTGCCAAAACGAAGTTGGCTCATCCCCGAGTCCGAGGGACATTTGAGACGGATGTAATGAAATTCCCTCCAGGCTTTTCTGAGGTATCCTGTTCACAAGAACGGGATATACGTGAGTCACAGAGGGTCTGCCGTCTGACCTCTGACCGCCAAACTCTAATCGGGTCAACCTTGAGATCCAGAAGGAGCTTTCTGCCAAGTCAGGAGTGTTGGAGTGTGTTCAGAAGAATGGGACAAACCAACAGCGTCTGCTGTCAGTGCTGCAGAGGAGTAAAAAGTGGGATAAATGAAAAGTAGAAATTATTATAAAGCAAAAGAGTAACTCTAGTACACAAACAGCAGCTGTGGCCACAAAGTTCCTTTACTTTCTCAACAGAAATAAATTTCCCATGTGGAGGTGAAAGAAATTGACAATTTTCAGCTTGATCAAAGTGACCGATGCCATTTTGTTAAGGTACACCTTCCCAGTAGCGGGCCTGACCCCCTTTTATCCTCAGAACTGCCGTAATTCTTGGTGTCCTAGATTCAACAACGGGGTTGGAAACATGCCTCAGAGAGTTTGGTCCATATTGATGTGATAACATCACCAGTTGTCGGCTGCACATCCATGATGCGAATCTCCTGTTCCACCAACAGTCCAACTCTACTGGACTGAGATCTGGTGACTGTGGAGGCCACTGGGGTACAGTGAACTCATTGTCACGTTCAAGAAACCAGTTAGAGATGATCATGGTGCATCATCCTGCTGGAAGAAGCCATCAGAAGATGGTCCACTGTGGTCATGAATCTGGTTGGGCACCGAAAAACGATTCCAAGTAGGAATCGGTTCCTAACGTCTGGTTCTGGAATCATTTATAAGATTTTTTAATTTCTATTCCATTTTTTGGTTCCTAAATGTCCGCGCTAATTTTTTTGTTTTTTGTTTTGTTTTGTTTTGTTTTGAGTTACTACACTAGTTTGTTGATGTTACTCTGCCCGGCGTACTCAACTCCGCACTAGTGTCGACGTCACGTCCGTCGCCGACGGGACTTCACTCGCCACAACATGGATCCCAAGAGACGCCGCTCTCAAGTTTGGCTGCATTTCAGTCTGGGAAATTTAGTCTGGGACGGCTACCTGGCGCAGTGAAACATCTGCGGGAAGCGTGTTACTGCCAAAGGAGGGTGCACGACTAATATGGCATCATATTTGTAATATGGCATCACAAAAATAAACAAATGTACCGTATTTAATTCACTGCATTGCTCCCGTGCATTCTTCGACTTCAACAGAGTCCGTCTTCATCCAGAAACTCTCGCCTTCTCATATACAGTGGTACCTCTACTTACGAACATCTCTTCATACGAAATTTTCAGGTTACGAAACGCATCAACGGGAAAATATTGCCTCTAGTTACGAAAGAAATTTCAGGATACGAAAGGCATAAATACAGTAGCGCTGCTACTCGCAGCTCCCAGAGTTTACCGAACGCAAACATACCTGTCGGCTCTGTATCTCAGTTTGAAAGCGGTGCGTCCGAGCTGCTCTGCCATTGGCTATCGCTCAGCATCTTCCTGGCATCCCATTGGCTAGGAGGGCCCCTTGTCTATATGAGCGTAACCCAGCAACCCAGGTAAATGAACAATTTTTACCTCCACCAAGGAGGTTATGTTTTTGTTGGCGTTAATCTGTCTGTTTCTGAAAGAGCAGATATGGTCATCTTCCTAAACAAAAACTGTTGATTTCATTTTTTGTTGGGCAAAATGTATTTTGGAGGCCAACTGCCAACTGTAAGTTGTTTAACATTTAGGCTGTAAGTGAATTCTGTGTATGCATATGTGCATGCAAGCATGTGGAAGAATAAAAATGGCCTGTCGCCTGTGTAAATGTATCACATTTTTTTTAAAGAAAAAATTCTACCGTTAGATAAGTCGCGATCTGTCGACCTACACATCAAAGAATCGGAATCGAGAATCATTTTAAACAGGAATCGAAACAGAGAATCGGAATCGTTAAAATCCAAACGATGCCCAACCCTAGTCATGAAGGGATGGACATGGTTAGCAACAATCCTCAAGTAGGCTGTGGTGTTTAAACCGTCATCAGTTGGTATGAGGCATCCATGGATCCATGCTTTCATGTTGATGATGACACGCTCTGACCCTAACATCTGGGTGCTGCTGCTTAAATGATCAGTGATGAACCATCAGCGGTCTGTTGGTGACAGATGGCGGTACCATCACCTGGTTGCTGCATTGCTCCAAGGCTGCTCTCTGTGGTGTTTTAACATCTCGCTTCAACTGAACCCAAGAGATTGTCCGAATGCTAATGACCCGAAGGGTGGAGTTGAGTCAAGTGTCTGATTCAACTCAAGGGAGCTGTTGTGTTGTTTTTGCGTCTGCAAGGTGCTGAAGTCGACTTCAGTCTGCGCCTCTGCTCACTAGCTGGTGCAGGTAAATGGATATCAGGTGTTTTGCTCCACCTCCATGTCAATGATCCCTTGCAAACTGTCAGCTGGAAGAACAGGAAGTGTTCTTTAGGTCTGTCTTTTTTTCTTTTAAGTACCTAGCTGAATGAATCCACGACGTACAGTCTGCTGGAGACATTTCAGCTCCAGGGTGGAGCCTGTCGGTGCCACGGTAGTCTGCAGGGCTAATTGACACAGGTGTGGCGCACAGGTAGGCCATTGTCTCTTGATTGTGAGGCAAAGCAAAGCTGCTGTTATTTCGCTGACATCTAAGCTGCATTATGATTTGTAGATGAGGAACTTGGCTCGCCCGATGCATCTTTTAGCGCTCTGACATGTGCTTTAGGTGGCGGCACAGGGTACAGTGTTAGACGCGTTAGTCTGACAGGCCTTTTAACACGTGCACTGCAGCTGTGCAGGTTTCTGCACATGTTCGTGTCGGAACGCAAATGTTTGCATCACTTCAGATCTCTTGTAGCAATTACTGGTGGGAAGTTCAGTGGCAAGTCAGGTCGTTGAAACCCCCCCCCCCCTCGTTTCTGCTGACCTGCATGATGCTTTTCACTCGTTCATATGTTCAGACGCACGTGGCATTGATATCAACACACACACGTGCACAAAAGAAAAAACACAAAACAGCATCATCCATCATTCTTGACGTGCGGTGAAGGAAAGACAAAGATTTACGCCGCACTCTTTTGCAGCGCGTCCTTCCTCCTCTATTACAGACAGTTTCTCCAGAGTAGCTTTTATTGCATGTGTAGTGCAGCGTATCCTGTTACGAGAACAACAACTCCAGCGAGAGTGCAGACGTGATTTACAGCACGCTTCCCAGGCTTTCTGCGCCGTTGGTGTGTGAAAACAGATCAAGAAAACCTTCAAAAAGTCACGTTAATGGGAAGCATGTCATCAGGATCCAGTGACGCCGTGTGACTTCTGTGCATTTGTCGTCCTAAATCAGTAAGATCACTGTCTTTATCGCATCACGACTGATGCATTTGTGGAGGCAGCTTTCAGTGTTCGGGGTCATCAGAGAACAGCTGACCCTCCTTTCTCAAAGAAAGCCCACCGGGGGGGGGGGGGCACAAACCTGACCTGTACGTGACAACCTCGGGTAAAGAATCTGACCCTCGGTGAAGAACATAAAAAAAGTGTGAGTAGTCGTGGTGTCAACCAGCACTTCTGGAACAAAGGTTCCTGCAAAAGTCCAAATGTGCCACAAGTGGGAGCTTGCAGAGCTAACGTGCCGTTGCACCTGAAAGACTGACGGGAAACACAATCCTGTCGAGACAGCTGTCAGCTGAAACCTGAAGAAGGAGGTTCAGCGTGGAGACATGTGGAGAATGTCCACCTAATTTCTGTTGTTTCTCCTGCTTCTAAGACGCTCCGTGAAGCTCCAGTAGTCTAATTATGATGTCATCATGTTGTACGGTGACCAACACTTCATGGCGAGTTGATTCTTGGGATTGTGACGAGGTGATTCACACAAATGGAGACGCATCAGACTGGCTGGGTCCCAAAGGTTCCCGCTGTCATCCTCTGTGGGGATGTTGTCCTCTTCATGGGGAAGTAGACACAAACACAACTAGGCTTTTTCAAATTATTCATTTTTATTTAGTTACGTTACGTGAAAAACCTGTCGCAGCGTTGGGTCTTGATGACGCTCCTGTCATCCAGAGTAGAGGGGAGAAGCTGAACTATTTTCAAGGCAGCTTATTTATTCATTTCTGTATTTTTTGCCTTCAAATGCAGAAACGCCATATAGACAGAAGAAAAATGGTCAGATGTTCAATTTTTCGACTCCTGAAAAAAAAAAAAAAAATGCAGATTTCATCTTAAAACTGCTAAAAAATGTTGGCGATCTCACTGTTTTCTACATGTGGGTTTGAAAAATTTGCCAGAAAATCAGCAGTTTAAGCTGAATTTGGTTCAACAAGAACAACTAATAAACTAGGACACGAAATAAAAGCAGGTGTTAAACATGTGTTGGGAGAAGACTTTACCCTCTCTCTTCATCATCCCTGTGCACGGTCAGTTCTCTGAGATTATCTGACATTTATGACTCGAGAGTAACTAAAAGATGAGAAAAAAACAACGTGGCAGGTGCAGAAGCAGCTGTGTCTTCAGATGGACCAGATCCTGTGACTCAGACTACAACCAGGAAGACGATGCGTCACCTAACGCAGTCATTGTTAATATTACTCCTCTGTCAACAAACAGCTTTTCAACATTCGCTTCTTTAACCGATTCGTTAAAAATCAATCAGGATTTCGGCAGAAACGATAAATGAATGATGTAATGTACACAGGCCGCTCCAGCTGCACGGCACCGAAGAGTGAAACCTGGAAAGATAAAGAAACGGCTTTTACAAATGACTGCATGCTGACGAACATCAGGGGACGGCTACCAGCAAGCGCACGCTGGAAAACGCCGATTTAATGAGCGGAAAATATGCTGGGACCGAGTGAAAATAAACAGCTTGGCAGAGGCTGCTGAGGGAGGTTTGACTCTTTGACGAAGGAAATGTTTCTTATTTGGGCAACGACGCAAAAACTTAGCCTACATGACGGCGTGAGTCAGCGCTGACACACCGGAGGCCGTGGCCAGAAGTGAAACTGGGATTTGAGGATGGCTCTTTCAGGGTGGTAGACTGGAACATTGGGGCATACCTGTCAAATTTTGGATTTTAAAATATTTTCTGGCGCCCGCCACGAGCAGTCCCACTATCCCAACCAAGCTCCAGCATCTCTTACATTTTTGGTGTAGAAAAAAGCTAAAATCCCAGCTGCACTACTTCCTGACCTTCAGCCAGCTCTTTTGTTTCCTGCGTGCCATTATTGGACAAACTGATCAATCCAGGTGTGTCTGATCATTGCTGTGAGGTCAGACACACCTGGATTAATCAGTCCGTCATTTAATGGCTCACAGGAAACAAAGCAGTCGCCACTATCGGACGGAGAATAACCAGATCGAGAAATACGAGCAGAACATTTTTCGAGGACCTTAAACTTCTCTCTCTTCAAACACATTTTTAAATGTTTTTGAAGACTTCGCATCCCTCAGAATTCCAGTCCTCAGTTTCTTGACGTGCCGCTTGAACAGGGTGTTCGTGGGGTTTTAAAAAGTATTAAAAAGTGATAAATCAAAAACGCAAAATTTAATGGCCTTAAAAAGTGATACAATTTGGTCAAAAGGTATTATTTTTAAAGAATAGGTATTATTATTTTTTTCTTTTGGGCAATGACTGATTTCATTTTGATGAAATAGGCAAATTAAAATAAATAAATCCTTTCTTGCTTGCGCCGCTACTTCAAAAACGAATGTGTGATATGAACTTTATATCGACGTCATATCAATGCATTGTATTCATTGGTCGATAGAAATCTGAAATCGTCCTGCCTAGCTAAGTCCAAGTGCAGACGGAAAGCAGTGCTAGTGAACCAGTATCTCTTCTTTGAATTCTAGCAGGTGGCAAAAAGTTTAGAAATGGGGAAATGTAAGTTTTCCCAATCCTGGCTCCCGGATCCAAGCTTTCAAGCTTGGATAAGGCCTGTCGTCGGGGACGACCGGCAGGCATACTGTAAAGTATGCCTCAAAATCATTAATATTAATTGGATGGGGACTAATGCGCTCAGGTCACATGAAGTCGGAGAAACACGTGAGGGGAATGCGCGGTCATGGGCAGCCAACAGTCAATCACCTCGACAGCTAGCACTAGCGCTAGTGCTAGTGCTAGTGCTATACCAACGACCACACCACCGCAGCTGCATGAGCAGACCAGACCCGTGGTGTCGTGGTGGTTGTAAAAAAAAAAAAAATCTGAAGGTAGTAAAAAAGGTATTAAATGGTAGTAAATTTGACTCAAAGATTGCTGTATATACCCTGTTGAACACCACGACACGGATGACTTCATCACATGACCAACCAACTGTTTCCTTCTCGTCGCTTCACCCTCTTTACCACGTAGCTCTGAAGCTTTACCACGGGTTAGAGCAGAATAAACGTTAGCTATTGGAAAATGAAAACATGAAAAGAATATTAGATGAAGTCTCACTCCGATGATGGCCAAGACAATAAGAGACTCCCATCACCGTGGTTCTTCTTCTCTTCTCATAAATGAGACGGTAGCTCCGAGCGTCATCGTGGATAGCTGCTGCCACCTCGTGGCGGACGTGCAGATTGCACAGAATATTCGTTGGCGTGAATTAAAGCCTACAGCTCAGATGGTCTCCTACCGTGGTGGAATTAACTCTGATATTATGCTGAAATGTCCCGGTGTTGCTCGGAGACACTTCATCTTGGACCTGAGTTTAATTTAACACTAAAACCAAGCTCACATTTGCATTTCAGTGACAGTGTCATTTCTGTAAAGAAAAAAAAAACATGAAGGTGGGTTTGACCCGGCTGTGTCTGCAGGTTATCCTCCAGCTTCCCTGTGGGACTCCTGCTGTCCTCAACAGAAATGTCTTCAGCTTATGCTCTTGAGCGTACGCTGGACTCCGGTTACCTCGCCTCGCCTCCTCCGTATCACCAAAGCTGTCTTTCAGGGGTTGTCCCAGTCAAAACATGAGCCAGGGATGGGTGCTCAAGTGAGGACATGCCCAGACTTTAAGATAGTGATCCTGTAAATCATCAGGCAGAAGAAAAGGCTCCAGAGGGAAGAACAAACATCAGCAGTTTTTTCGGGGGTGCGAGCTCGATCTGGAGAGCAGATAGCGCAGCATTATCGGATCTCTGAGCGAGCAGGCGCTCCGTCTCATAGCGTGACTCTCGGAGGCAGCTGTGGATGTTTTGGAAAAGCTTGCGGCTCGCTGCTGCTGACATATTTGTGTGACGCTGTTAGAAATTTGAGAAAAATGCGTTGTAGCCTTCCAAGTCCATTGAGAACATCCAGGGGTCTGTTAGCAATCACCGTTGCCATGGGGATACCGCAGCATGTGCTCTAATGTCGCACAGTCTGGTGCTCGGCGTGTCTGACGCACGCACGCACGGCGCCGTGCTCGTGATTCGACGTAGCGGGGGCGGGGGGGTTCAGAGGGACCTTTGACTGCAGGTCTTTCCTGCAGTCGGCTCTGGACTCATCACGACTCGGCTTTCACGATATCGTGAGAACCGGAGAGACCGCTGGAAGACAGATTTAATCGTGTTTTTCTTTGGTCTAATTTCCATTCTCTGGAAGCGTGGTTCTCAGCCTCTCCAGCTTCCAACCGCAGGCCCACATCTCCCGCTCGCTCCCTCCTGGACGGGGCCCCGCTCGCCCACCGAGGCTCTCTGTGACATTTAGACTCTTCCAGCAGTGGCTGTTTGTTTACGCGCCCGACCCAAATCAGCTGTCGTCCCAGTCAAAGCCTGGCGGGCGGATCGCGACCACAGGAGATGCATCGTGATATTTATTTACGGGCCGCGCTCCAGACCCAGCAGGGTTCGGGGCCAAATAGTTTTGAGTGTTAATCACAATTTCGGGATATATCTATCTCCAGAGCTCATCCAGGAACAGCCGTCAGCGTCTGAGAAACTGATGTGTGATTTGTGGGCGGGCTGAATTTCGGGGAAAAGGTTGGTGTTTCTGCCGTGGAGCTGTGGATTCCCTCCACCTGAGAGCTGAAGCTGACTGATAAGACTCTGTTTATAGTGATTTTCCAGACACGCCTAACACGGCGAGCTGAATTTAGTTTTGTTGTGAATCCCCGTCTCCGATGACTCTACTGTTCAAGCAGATGAAAAGCCGAGAATAGATCAGGGTGTGAAAAACAGACGCCCCCCCGTTCTCGACTACGAAAACAGCCGCCGCATCCTGAATGGCTTATAATCACAGTTTATTTTAGTTGGGATCATCCAAGTCTGCTCTCGTATGGCAGTGCCTAGGGGCGGGGCCAAGATTACAGCTTCTGAGAAGTGGACAGGGGTGCAGCGCCCCCCGAACCCGCCGCTGATCCGTCCAGTGGTGAGACGACACCGGTGAGAGGGCAACGCTGGCCGGCAGATGTTCAGGGTCCTCCAGATGGAGACGCCTCCACAGAGCAGTTGATTTTTTTTAATTATTTTAGAACACGTGTCAAACACAAGGCCCGCGGGCCAAACGTGGCCCGTCACGTCATTTTATGTGACCCTCGAGAGCTTGGACATTATTGGTTTAAATTTTAAACCAATATTTTAAGACTTGAAATAAGCTTACACTGCTTTAAAGAGCATATTGACAATAAACTACATCTCCCATCATGCATTTTGTCGTTACCCACAACAATAACAGATGCTATGAGTAAGACGATTTTTCAGAACTGATGAACTTAACAAAAAACCTTTACAAACTAACCCCAACATGTCCAGGAAAGGTGTCTTTTGTGTTTTGAGGCCTGTGTCAGTCATGAAAGAGTTTAATCTACGTCTGCATTTTGACAACAAACACGGAGCTAAGTATGCTAAATTTAGCCTGCAAGAAAAACAAAGAACCGCTTCCGCTTCTGAAACCAAGCTAATGGACACTCTTACAACCACAAACCCTGAGTTTAATATAATAATGACTTATATATTTGAAACTTGAAGAATACAGAAACCGTTATTTAACAATACAATAAGGTGTAGTTTAATTTATTTTAATTTACATTGCATTTTGTTACATTCATGCAGTCAGTCTGGCCCTTCGAGGGCCACCATGATGCTGATGTGGCCCTCAGTGAAAATGAGTCTGACCCGCCTGGTTTTAGAAGCTCATTGTTGTGCAGGCCCAGATCGTAGCAACGCCCCGCTGCCAGCGCCGCCTTATCCTGGGTCAGATCAGCAGCTGCTTCCCAGTCGTCTGAATCCTGTCCCTTTTTGGTGCGACGTATTTCTGAACGTGAAGCAAACTGACCCCCCCACACGCACACATCTACAGCGTGACTACCAACAATGATGCGAGTGAAGGAAAAAAATCAAAGAAAGGGAACAGCACATGGTATTTAGAGAGCGCTCCGTATCCCGTCTCTGTAAAAGGAAGCACGCAAAAACGAGGATTGTGAAACTTGCAATTTCGTGCACAGTCTCTCTGGAACCGCACGCCCACGGACCCGTCTTCCTCCATCTTCCTCCATCTTCCTCCGTCTTCCTCCGTCCCCTGCGCTGATTTTTGCATCAGCCTTCACTGAGGGCGCTGAAGCGACGGCTGCAGACGGGCCGCTGCCCCTTGCTGCACATCTGCGTGAGAACGCATATCTCTGCTCAGGATCTACTGGAACTAAATGTTTTTAAATCAAGATAGTATTCCCCTATGCATTGCTGGCATGCTTTATACTACTTGTCCAGGTCTGGCAGACCTCCAGCCCGTGACAGCATTTCCTCTCCCCCTCCTGGATTTTAGTGCCTCGGCTCTGGACCACTTCCTTCGACTTTGAAGTAGATGCTGTGTGGAGAGCCGCTCAGTTCAAGTGTTTGTTTTTACTGGATCACTGACTTATTTCTTTTTTTTTTTTTTTTTTTTTTTTTTGTCATTGTTCTATATTTTTCTCCAGAATATAAATATGACTCTCATCGTTTTTTTTCCCTGTGGCTTTCCTGCGCTTCACTCTTTCCAAACTCTCTGAATCCTGACAAACTTGAGGGCTTCCTCTTTCCCCAAGTGACACCGATGTCTGTCTGCATCAAAAGGCCGCCGTGCACTTTCGCCGCTCTCATAACGAGCTGTTTTCTGAGACGGGAAGCTGCAGCCTGATGTTCGGGCCTCTCGCGGCATCAGATTACACCCGAGACCGGCCGACTCGGGGAGTGTTGCGGGAAGATTTGGACGGCCCGCGAAACGCTTTGTCTTTTGTTCTGTTTTTCTGCTGAAATCACAGTTCGAACTCACGGCCGTCTCGGGTTTCGCAGCATTAAAGTTTGATAGCAGCACCTTTTCCTGAGTCATGTGTTTAAGCAAACGCAGATGTCGGTGGTTGCAGGGGAAGCTGCAGTAGCGACTCCCACTGGCTTGATCCGGGCTGAAAAACCCCAGCAGAAATTCAGCTGTGCAACTAATATATATGTTTCAGTCCTCTCTTCCTTCATCTCAGCTGCTGTGAAGGTGGAGTAAAGGTGGAGTAAAGAAAAAAAACCTGCTGCCAGTCATTGTTCAGCTGTTAATCACTTTTCAGCAAATCATAAAGGCATGATTGTGACTTTCAAGGAAACATAACTGCTGCTTCACTGGTTTTAATTTGCTGCACTGGATGTACTTTTTAAACACGGTAACTCTGCCCCCCAGCTGTGATGTCAGAGGTTTTCAGATCTGGAGGACGTGAAACCTGCTGGCTCCCACATTTCAAATCCTAGGGCCACATGCTGAGCACGGATGACGTAGAAGCAGAAGGCTGTAAATGAGGATAATCCATGTAGTGTTCCTTTTTGCTTTTTACTTTTTTTTCATTCTGTTGTTGTATAACCCCCCCCCCCCCCCCTTTCTTTTTATTTTCTTTAAACAATGCAGAGCTGTCTCTTGTTATCCACTTTCTTCTGCTATTCTATTCCGATGTGGCTCTTATTTAGAAAAGAATGAACAATCCATGGATTTAGGGATTTATCTGGGCTTTCACTCTTGCTGACAGAAGGATCTGACGAGTTCTGTCTTGTAAACGTCTTTTCAGTTCACTTCAGTGCTCTTTACTTGTACGGAGACAATTCACAACCAAGTCATTTCAAGGCAAAGATGACAACGGTAAAATCCTATTTAGGATCAGTCCAACACTTGTTTCTGGTTTCAGCTGTCCTGCTATTTGAATCCATTAAACATTTCTATGCATTTTTCAACAATAGTGCAGCTTCGAGGTGACAAATCTTTGACGAAGTTTACGTTTAAAGGTTAGGTAAGTGATTTCTCGATGACATCACATCTGCTGACCATTGAGCAAATGGTCATGAAAACCCTCGTTTTCGCCCCCCCCTGCGGTGAAAACACACCCACCCTGAAGCCAGCTGAGCTGGCCCGGGAGGCAGGGATTGGCTGGACTGATGTTCATTATGGTTTGGGTCCAGGAGCGCACTCACCAGGGGTCCGCTTCACGTAGCGCGCTAAGTTCAAAATCTTAGCATGTTGAATCTGAACTCTGAAACCAAAAACTCAGTTTGTTGAGTCTGATTTAGCGTTTGTTGAGCCTCCTTTCCCCTGGTGGGCGGCTACTGGATCATAAGGAGACGCTCACTGAATGTGACGACAAGTGTGTTCGGTTAGAAATCATGTACAACCACTGACCCTACCCTGAAGAGTAGAGCTGAGCGATTTGATCGATTCTGCGATATATATCGATATTTTATCGAGTATCGATTTTTCAGCCGTGCAGGTATCGATATTCTAAGCTTCTTCCAAAACCCCCGTGTCCCACCTTTAAAAGCTTGCAAGCAACAATTTCCACTGTTTAAATAAATGAAACTGTTTTTCTCAACAAATCTTTTATTCATTGTGTCCAGCATTTGCAAGCTGCCTGTCAGCCATATAATGTGTAATTGATGCTTTCAGTTCAATTAATTCAAACAAAGTCATTGGAACACTCACAAGATGTCACCAAAATCACTTTGTCCCTTTAAAATCTTTCGGAAAATGATGTAAATGTATTGTAAGATGAATATCGATATATATCGTACCTTGATCCGAGTATCGTGTATCGTATCGTATTGCGAGATTAGTGTATCACTACAGCCCTACTGAAGAGAAAAGACACTAATTATGGGTTGGAACTTTTTTGAGTTTAAAGGCAGCAATAATGCTTGTTAATGCAAACTAGGGATGTAAAGATATAGAAAATCTGATATCTCGATTATGATGACCAAATTATCACGGTTTACGATATTATCATGGTATTCTTAATTGCTGTACAAATGTCCAAAAAAACACATACATTAAAATAATTTCACAAAATCTTTTGATTTTCTTGTCACTAAAACATTAGAAGCCAAAATCTTATGGAAATGAAACTTTCACATTAAAAGGACAAACAACTGGCACAGAAAGAGGTTTTATTTTAAATGAACAAAATAAATAACAGGAACAAAGCTTATTTGTCTGGTCCAAATTTAGATGAACACAACCATAGTTGGTCAAAATATGCAAACAATTATCAGGAACAAAAATTATAGAACAGCTTCAGATGAAATAAACTTTGGACCTTCAAGCTAAACCTTAAATAAGTATAAATGTGCAAATAAAGGAAACAGTTACTTGTACAAACTACAAAAAAATAAAATAAATAAAAAAATAAGGGCCCAGACCTCGGATTTCATCATTTTAGTGGGTTGGTAAATGTCACCACTTTCCATCATGCTTAAGATACGACACCGATGTTACAAACATATTCACGCGAGACACAGTCGCGATTCGCTCATGAGACTTGAATGAGGCTGGTATTACATATGCGCTAATTGACCGCGATAATGAGATGAAGTCAAACTTAAATGTTAATCGTTATCGCCTAAAATTTCACCGCGCTTCACTGTAATACCGGTAATCATTCCATCCCTAATGCAAACTAAAAATTCTTCATGCTCCCTGTGGTGCGCTACAAACTGACATTAATGTCGTTGGTCGGACGCGTTGGTTCTCTGCTGTCGCTGGGTCGATTCATTCGCTGCTTGTTAATTACTTACTTTAATGCTTCTTATTTGGAACAAAGTCTGTTCTTGACATTGATGCAAAGCATCAATAACACAGTGTAGTAAAGATGCAGTGACGTATTGGCTGGTGATCGAAATTAGACAATATCAGCCTGTTCTTTTATTTTTATTCTTTCTTATTGAAAAAATGCATCACATATACTTTTTTGATAAATCACTGTGTTATCTACATAACTTAAAGAGAGAAGTTGGTCCAGTGAAGCGGCAACAATCAACATTTTTGGTACTTGAAATAGCATGAACACAACCTGCAGCCTCTGCTATCTTTCACTGCCTGAGTGGTTGATTAAAAGATCTTAAAAAGTCAGAATCGGCTGTTCAGAAACTAATATCATGCCAGAAAACTGCAGGTGGTGCAACTCTAGTTTTCAGTCTTTAAACAGGAACGTAGATAAGACGTTTGATTCCATTTACTGGATCAGGCAGCTACATTAAAAAGTTGATTTCTCAGGTTGATTTCCCAGGTCCAACCATTAATGTTGAGCCAGCTTTATAGAAATGTAAAGAGCTTCCTGAACATCAGCCGTAAACAAGAAGCAGATCGCTCTGACGCGTCAGTCCTCCGTTTGTTTCACCTGACTAGGGTTTGTAGCACAGATCGGACGATGAACCGCACGGACACGTGAACGCCCCCCCCCCCCCCCCCCCCCCCCCCCCCCCCCCCCCCCCCCCCCCCTCTTCCCTCGCCATCCCGCCTCCGGCTCTCAGGAATGTCCTCTGCCCTCATGATATCATCACACATCTGCTCCTCCTGCTGACAGCAACGCTGTGAGCTGAGGGGTCGTCTGCAGGGGGGGGGGGGGAGTTGTGGACGAAGCACAAAATGCTGAGTTCAAAGCAGCAAAGTAGAAGGAAAACAGACAGAGGACCACAAAGAGGCCCACTTACACAAACCCTGATCAGAGAGAGGAGCGGCCAGACGAGGAGGATCTGTTTAAGCGTGCACGTTCAGCTATTTACTGGTGTTCCCGTCGTTTTTATCGAACAAAGGCGCCTCAGACGCTGGTTCCTGACAGCAGCGCTCCTCACCTGTTCTGCTGCACGGCTGTTAACGGGCCGCATTGTGCTTGTGTGCATGTGTGATTCGTGTGAACAGCGTGAGTTGTCGTTGAGGGGAAGTCTGCAGGGACCCCTTCCCTCCTTGAATACGTTGCGTGACAGGCTCGGACGGACGCGATGGGAGAGGCCGTATCCTGGGATTTTTCCTGTAGTGGCCGTCCAGATAAGCGCGGCACTCTTGTTGGGTTTAGACACGCCCTCCGGGGCAGATGTGTGTGTGTGTGTGTGTGTGTGTGTGTGTGTGTGTGTGTGTGTGTGTGTGTGTGTGTGTGTGTGTGTGTGTGTGTGTGTGTGTGTGCGGATGTTTGACCACCAGATCAGTTTTCTTTTTTTTTTGCAGCAAACCCCAACATCCAGATCACTGACAGTAGGGATGCACGATAACTGTTTTCTAAGACCATTACATCAATACTATGAACAAAATCAAAAATAGTTTGGACTCTTTAAATGAAGAGATATTTATTGTTTCCATTGAAAAACTATTGGCAAGCCTCTCAAACATTTTCATAAAGCTATCAAACAAACCTATTTAATATCTCACATTAACTTAAATAAGGTTCATTACTGACTGATATAAAAAATAAAGGCTCCTTGAACTGATGGAAATACATGCATCAGAATTACTAACTGAAAAAGATTAACATTTAAAGGATTTTGGCTTGTGGTTCCATTTAAATTAATACCTTTAATTAAAGTAAATGAGGTTCAGTGATTTTTTGTTTTTTTTTTAATCTCATGGAAGCTTTAGATGAGAGGAATGAGGGGGAGGGGAGACTGCTGCAGGTTTGCGCACGTTAGCATTAGCTTCCGTTAGCTCACGTTAGCACGATTTCAAAACTCCATGGAAGCGATTGTTATGTTGTAGGTGGCTGATCAGGTTTTACGTATCAAAACTTGTGCTTCCCTCCTCATAGAATTAACTCGTAGAATTCACTCGGAGGATTCGTCACAAATAAACACCAAACTATCTTCTTCTGAAACGTTAACGAAGCTCCATGCCATCGCCACCATGTTTGTTATTTTTCTTTTCCTTTTTTTATGTGTAACATGAGGGGAAACACTGCGAATATCAATTCAAGTTAGCAACTACTAAAATTATGACCGAGTTAACAAGTTGTTTTCTGGCATGAGGGGGTATTCTTGATTTTCCTGATTGAGAAATCGTTTTTCTGATTGTGCCGACGTCACTTGAACATAACATTCACTGCCGGTTATTCAAGGCTCAGAGGGAGCGACTGGCGTGTTGACAAAAACATGTATGTTATCGGGGCTATTTGTCGTGATATCGGACTTATTGGGATGACATCATAATTTCCCATTATTGGCCCGATAGTTATCGTGCACCCCTAACTGACAGAGACAAGTCCTGCACGTGGCGGCGCTGCAGGGCCGTGCGGTAAACGCAGTGGATGCACAACACGCCATTAGAATGCAAGGCGCCAGGCGTGCACTTTATTTGCACAATTTAGTAGAAAGAGATCGGCGGTGTGAACGCACCAAGCCGTTTCTGTTGCAGACGCACAGCGGCGTCTCTGTTCCGAGCGTGACGGGGCATGCAGGGCTGCTGGAGGATAATGAACACCGAGGAGTGACTCTACCCGTGAAGATGTCGGGGCAAATCCAAAGCAAACAGCCAACTAATAGTTCTACCTGCCCTGGAAGGGTTTCAGCTTACAACACGCTCTCCTCAGAGAGCTGCCAACATACACGCTTCCAGGTTTTTACAATCCCTCACCTGGAAGCCGCTGTCTAAACTGCCTTTGTTCTCCGGCAGCTCGTGAACGCGGTGTCTTGTTACTGCAGTTTCTCCGAGTCGCCCAACCCGTCGCGCCGTAGACTCTTAACAGTTGAGTCTACGGCGGCGCCGCTCTAGCGAAAGCCAGTTGCACCCGTTGTGGTCGTATTCAGGGTCGTTTCTAGTCACCTTGGGGGCCCTAGGCAAGAGTGAGCATGGGGGCCCTCCCGGCCCAAAAACACCAAGAAAATCATTTAATCCAAAAATCTTTTATTTTAAATAACAGAAGTGCACAATAATGTAAGAACACTTAAAATACAAATTTAATTTTTTTTTTTTTTTTTTCAAAAACAAATTTTTCTTGTATCGAGTTTGAAGCACCGCAGAAAGCCGGCCACGGGCAGTCGGGGCCCCATTAGGGGGGTTCCAAACCTGTCGCTGCAGTGTCTATGGAGGTTTCAGGTTGTGTCATTGATATGGATCGATATTGGCCGTGTCTCGGGGGTCCCTTAACACACGAGGCAGTGACAGCTAGTGGGGACCCTATGCGAGGGGGTTTTCAACATATCGACGTTGCTGTGTCTAAAGCAGTTCAGTCATTTTGCCATTGACAAAAGGACCAATGTCACCACTGTCCTGGGGCCCCTTCCAGCTCGGGGCCCTAGGCAGTTGCCTAGTATGCTTATCCCGTTGCGGCGTCTCTGGTCGTATTGTAAATGTCTTTGGGTCTGTTTGAGATTTTCTCCTGAGATTTCTTTTTTCTCTGTTAAAAAACAAAATCTTTTAAACGTGTTTCTATATTGGTTTGGATCCCTCGCTGCTTCAGGGATTCCTGTTGTCGATTGTGACCCTTTTTTAAACATCTGATGGATAAGTAATCATGACAGCAGGAAGGTTGTGTACGTGTTGGAGCAGCTGATTGAGCCTTTCCAAAGGCCAAACAACGACTGGAATAAAAGGTGCTGGAGTTTAATAGGATGCTTTAAGGAAAAGGATAATCTGGATGCTCCGGAGCCCTTATCTTGATATTCAGACCGGTCCTTAATCTGTTCCAGTGAGGGAGCATCTCTGCACCCTGGATATTTTAGTAAAAGTTACTAAATACAGAGGAGAATGTTTAAAATTATACAAAAAATAGATTTAAAGCAGTAAATGCTCATCTGGTTAACCAAATATATTAGTGACATTGAAACAAGCATATATGGTACTTAAATAAATACAATTTATTTATAAATACTACCATTTATCTCATTTTTTCCCAGTATTTGTGCAATATTGATATTGCACATGTTGATATTGACATGACAAGAAATTTTAAAAATACTTTGCAGCCCTTTTGAGAAGTTTCTGTGTTCTGACATGATATAACAAAGTAGATATAAATAATATAAATGTTATTATAAATGATATCAATAGGAATAAGGATGGGGTAAACAAAAAAAATCTGATTTGAATGATAAAGTAGATGCTAAATACTTTGTGTCTACTTTGTCATTTAAATCAGATTTTTATTTTGTTTTTTTATGCAAAATTTAAAATAAATAAATAAATCATTCTAAATCAGCCATTAACATTTTACACATGAATTATTGGATGAAATTATTTAAATTATTTTGTATCATTTAACTTTTATTTATAATAATAATAATAATTGTTATTTTCAATATTATTATTATTGTTGTTGTTTTTGTTGATGTTATTGTTATTATTACTCTTTATTATTATTATGATTATGCTTATAATTATTATTATTATTGTTTTTGTTGATGTTATTGTTACTTTTATTATGATGATGATTATGCTTATAATAATCATTATTATTTTGTCACATATAGTCCTCTGTATCGTTGGAAAAAAGTGTCAGTGTGTATTGTGAGTTATTATCTCTATCTGTTCTGGTTTTTAGTCATTGATATTGACCTTGTCAGTGAGTCTGAAATCAGACAAATGATCATCCCACAGATGCATATCACACTTTATAATTTAAAATAAACCATGAAGACGTGACATGTGAATGTGAAGATGCAGAGAAGAGCCGTGTTGAGCAGCTTTGAGCAGCTCTACAGTTATTATCGGTCAGAACAGACAGAAATCCTGCTGGAACTCATCACGGTTGAACTGGACCAGGTAGAGGAAGTGAAGTGATCTGACGGCTGAATGGACTGTGTTTTGAAGTGTTGGAAATACGACCTGTGCTGATCGTTGTGTGTCTCCTTCTGTGCAGCCACCATCAAAACCAATGGCAGCGGCGGTCTGGTGACTCCTGGAGTGAATGGGAAGAACGGGAAAACCCTGGACGTGACTGGTTTCTCTGAAGGAGACCTGCTGCTTCAGGTATGGCATATCATCGGACCTGCGTGGGATTTAAGAGGCTGTCCCGATGCATCTGGTGTTAGACCACATCATCAGCCAGAAACTGGCTGAATTACTGTATCGAATCCTGGGAAAATGTTAATTAACCCTCCATTACAAGAGGGGTCCCAAGAAAACGTCACATAAGTTGTTTCACAATGCCAAAAAAGAAAACCGATCATGAGGTCAATACTAAGTACCTCCTCACTCCCTCCATTGGATTTAAGAAGGGAAGTTGCAACAACTCATCAAGCCTTGATGAATGCTACAGCACCAAACAGGAAAGAGTAAGCAGAGGAGATAGAGGAGCCGGTGAACGCTGAGTATAAATACATTTTTTTTAAGAACATGTGAATCTAAATGATCACAGGTTGGAACAAAGGTGTTTTGAAGAAGCTCGTTAATTAGCATAAGCTCCATCCAGAGACCAGCATACAGGCGCAGACTACCGGGTGATTCGCGTGACCTTCAAACCGTCTGCTAAACTCATTACTCACACCAGGACTGACAGCAGATATGTAATCCGGTGTCTTCTGTCCAACGAAGGATTCAAGGGGTGACGTAAAAGAGGGATCAGGAATCCACCACTGGTGTCTCTATGACGACCCAAGTCTCAGATCAAGAATGTTTAATCAACCCAATGACACTTCAAGAAACACTGTCGAAGTGAAGATCAATTCAAACGAACATGTTATATTTCAAATGTGTTATCACTAGGGCTGGGCAAGTTAACGAGTTATTATCGCGCTAGCGATTAATTTATTAACGCTGACATATATTTTATCGCACGTTAACGCATGTTGCTCACATGCTTTTATTTTGAAAAGTCTGTTACTGGCTGCTGCAGAACTGGAAGAGAATTGGCAGGTAAGCTAAAAATGGACATGGAGAACGGTAGAAATCTCTGTACTACAGTTCGGGTAGCAACTCAGGTAGCAATATTAACAATTCTGTTTGAAAAAAAATAATTCTGGACTGCAACAAAACTTTCACGTCATTCCTCCATGTTCCATCAGATCTGCTCCATGTGTTCACTGTCCTGCTGTTCTCTAGCTGGTTACTGCAGTGTGGCTCCATCTAGTGGCACAGATGTGTAATGACAACAGAAAGTCCAGTCCTCCATTATAAAACAAATTCAGTTCTGTGGCCTGTTTTTTTATTTTGTATTTTTGATCCACGTCTAAAATTGAAATATAAAAAACTGGCATTTTTTTCGTGTTTTTTTTTTTTTTTTGTGTGTGTGTTAGATTAAAAAACTAAAAACGTCATGAAGTCACTTTTTTTTTTTTGATTGACAATTGAAAATGGAAAGAATGAATGATACACAGATTGGTAAAGTTACTGAACTTTAACATGGACATTTTCATT
Source organism: Hirundichthys speculiger (assembly GCA_018398805.1). NCBI lineage: Eukaryota > Metazoa > Chordata > Actinopteri > Beloniformes > Exocoetidae > Hirundichthys > Hirundichthys speculiger. The sequence goes on along the minus strand of JAGFBZ010000398.1, from coordinate 642,256 downwards.
TTAAAGTTCTCCCAGACGGAGAATTCAACAGAAACAAGGTTATTTGTAACAACTGACAAGTTGAACTCCCCGTTAAAAGTTTCTGCTGTTACCTCAGAAATTACCTGTTTTAATGTTCTGATTGTGCTGAGCCACAATCATTTTGTTGGATTTTGTTTGTAGACTTTGTTTTTTATTTTTTATAAAAACAGGATGACATTAATGCCCTGACAGTGGCAATAAGCTTTATTTTATTTTACATTTTTTAAGATGAGATTTTACACTAAATATGTGTTACTGGCAAGTGCTGATGTTAAAAGTGTTTGAACAACAAATGTTATGACACTTCAGTTCATATGACAGCAGAACATTTAAATAAAAGTGACCTTTACACTACTTTTGAATTCATTATTTGATTTTGCGTATATTAATCGTCAGGGAAATCATGTGATTAATCGCAATTAAAAGTTTTAATCACTGCCCAGCCCTAATTATTACATTAATAATAAATGTCCATATCAGCACTAACCTTAAAGCCCGAGAAAGAAATGTAAAGAATTAGAAACACCAACGTTTTCATAAATGCCAAAACACGCATAGATTTCGCTCGGCTCAGAGTTTACACATAAATCTGCTCTTCTCACGTTTCATGAGAGACCCGTTGAGTTGCTCATGAACACGTCCTGTTACTGAGGCCAAGCGTGAGGCCTGGAGCACCAAAGAGTCCAGGTTCCAGAGAGCTGAGAGTTCAGAGAGTGGACAATATTTCCTACCGCGACCACGTGAGAGGCTCATCAAGTCCTGCAGGAAGCTAAACGTAGATCTGGAAGCTGCTGAATCAGGGTTCAGCTCTGTGATCTTCCAGGATTCTTTGCTTCTGGCTTCATTTGTGTTAAATACAGTCATCTACAAAACTAGGTATCCCCTCCTTTTAATCCTTTTTCCACTGTGCCATGAATGTGACAGAAGGGTCGTACCCGAGAGTGACAGCTCAAATCAGTTTTATTATGATAAAAGTAAAACAAATCAACTATGATATATATATATATATATATATATATATATATAGATATATATATATATATATATATATATATATATATATATATATATATATATATATATATATATATATATATATATATATATATATAAATATAGTTATCTGCTTTGCATCTGTGAACAGATGTTCACTAAAGACTTTCTTCAGTTTCTTTGTGTCGTTTCACAACCTTTTTTTTTCCCCTCCAAGTAAAATTCTTTGCTACACACGCACAAACTTGAATTTCTCACGCAGATTTCTGGATTTACAGCTACAAATGCTGGAATCAATCACTCGCGCCGGCGCGCCGATCCACGGTGAGGTTGTGCAACAGCACCACAGTCAGGCGGGGCAGAGATCACAGGGAAACCGATCCAGGCCCGGACTTTGTTTTGCAGCACGCTGCTGCTGAAACGAAGCAGGGCGGGAAAAAGCCCGACAGTCTGGCAGGTGCACGGCCTTCCAGTCGCTTTGTTTACGCCAGCGCCAGCTGTGCTCTGCAGACTGAACGTGCGTCTGCTTCACGTCTGCGCGTACAGCAGGACGCCGTGGCAGCACAAAGCTTCATGCATCCAAACCCAAACCTGCCCCGCGTCTGTTGACGCTCGTCCGCCAGACACATGTTCGCACATGTTCGCCATAATGACTGCAGCGGGCGGCGATGACGCAACGCGGCCGGCCTGCCAGCAGCAGCAGCAACCATCGATTGTTTGTTAATCATCAACAGGCGGCGGGATTTTGTGGCGCGTCGCCCCATGTGAAGCGTCACGCAGACGCAGTCCAGAAACACAGAATGGTGTTAATCTGTCCCAGTGTTGCTGTCAAACTGACTTAAATCCAGAAGGCATGTCCTTTTCTGTTAGATAACACGTGTGCAGGTACTGTATTAACACATCAAATCATAAAAGTATATTTTATGATTTGCAGCCCAGCATATTCCAAGTTTTTCTTTTTTTTTTCTCATTAGCTTCATTTTATTTGTTAATATGCATCCATTCTTTTACATTTCAAGCCTGCAACATATTCCAATAAAAGTAGATCACCAGAGTGAACCAGAGGCGCGGTCCTGCCAGAGGTACCCCTAGCCCAATAATTCTCAAGTGGGGGGGTCAATGTGACCCTGGGGAAACATCACACCCCCCCCCCCCCCTTCCCCCCACCCCTTCGCTGAATTATGTGTAATTGCACATATGCTCCAGTAGGTGACAGTGGCGCTCTCATTGTCACAGTGTGCAGCAGGGAGTATTAGCTTTATTGTGTTGAGTATTTTTATTATTTTTTTTGCACGGACATGCGCGCATAGTACAGAGCAGGAGATATGAAGAGAACAACCCCTCAAGAGACACCACGGAAAAATCTTTAACAGAGATGAAAAGAAAGGCAGAGAGAGACGGGGGGGGGGGGAGGAGTCTGTTTTGTGTTTGGCCACACAGCACATCAAGCTGGCAGGAAGTCACAAAAATGCCTGAGAGGATCCAACAAAGTTTCAAAATAAAGCACCACTTTCAGGCTCCGACATAGAAGAGCTTTGAACCTTTTTTTTTAATTTTTTTTTTTTGTATGAGGATGGGGTCAGTCTAAAAGTTGAAAAACACCTTTAATTTGCCGGCACTCTGCCTTTTGTAATTGTATACAGTAATTCCTCACACTTCGCGGTCTCAGTACATCGCGGAGGTTTCAAAAATATTCAATGAGAAAAAAATTTTGAAAAAAAAAATTAAAAAAAAAATTTAAACAAAGCATGCGAGGCTGAAGCGAAACATATTACATGAAGAACGAGTCTCGGGAAGCAACAAGAGCCGACAGGGGAGGGCCCATGAATGAAAATTGAAACCTGTGATTGGCTGCTACGACGGTCATTACTGTGCCGTCGGTTGTCTGTACGCTGATTGGCTGACACGCGTCCCCGCATCTCCCATCTCTTGCTTTTGTCAGCTACGCACAGAGGAGAGATCGTCAAAGTGAATGTACTTTCCGTAGATTTTGCGTATGCGCGTACATGTATACTGTATGTACATATACATGGAGATGTACATCCACCATTCGTGGGGGGGTCACAGCCCCCATTAACCGCGAAGTGTGAGGGATTACTGTACTTCTCGGAAGAAAAAGACGAGCAGAGTCCCACGCACTGGTCACGTGATCTCGAAACCCTCGGGGGGGGGGGGTATGTTCATCTCTATTGAATCCAAGCAAGCGGGTGGCACTTGCCGGCGCTCTGAGTTCAGAGCCAAGCCACTCCAGAAACCAGAGCATGACGCTTTTGCGTTCTGTCAGACTCCGGGTCTTAGGAGAACAGAGGAGGGCAGACGGACTCCATTATGTCATTAATGCACAAGGAAATCATTGAAATATTTAAGACCAGTATTTCCAAAAAGATAAATAAAAACTGGAAAGGATTTGGACATTTGTTCTTCTGCAGTCCATGATTTCAACCATTCAAGAAATCTTTGGGAGTCTGGCAGGCTGGAACCTGCAGTCTCAGGTTACAGCACGGCGTCAAGAACCATCCTCCATCTGCACCTGATGTTACCGCGCGAATAAGGGACTACTTTAGGAAACCTACTTTGAAGATACATTCACAAATGCTGCTTATAATAAAAAAGGAGCCTGACGCCAACCTTGTCCAGAGTTGGCATCAACATCTCTGGGCTCAGAGGCAGTGTCTGATTACTTTATAAATGTTATCTGGAGGAATGGTAACGTTACAGAAGGATAAAACTTTCCTTTCCCCGCTTTCTTTGGGATGTAATGCAGAGCTGAAATGCAAAAGGGGAGACATAATGGAGATTAAGCTAATAATAAGGAAATGAAATATCATGGGATGGTATTGTCTGTGGAGAATTGTGCACTGACTGGCGTTCTGTTTAATGTTCAGGCCATGAACGGCTTCGTCATGGTGGTCACCTCAGACGGGCTGGTGTTTTATACGTCTTCCACCATCAAGGACTACCTGGGCTTCCATCAGGTGAGACGCCAGCCTTCACGTCCGTCTGATCCCATCTGGCGGTGCAGGAACACCACCGCTTGGTACCGAGCTCATGAACTGACTGCTAATGACTTGTTCTGCCCTTCGTCCCCAGTCAGACGTGGTCCACCAGTCCGTGTTCGAGCTCATCCATACCGACGATCGGTCTTTGTTCAGAGAGCAGCTGCACTTCGCCCTCAACCCTCCGCCCGTCACCGCAGATGGAGAGGGTAAGTGCCGGAGGACAAAAATGTCTTCAACTTTCGTTCCAGAGAGTTTTGGTTGTGTTAGTGTCGCTGTAACCGTCATCTGCTGAGACTTGTATTTCTTTGTTACATGTCCTTCTGGAACAAGGAAGCATGACATCTCTTTCTCTTGAGTCCGTTCTATTTTCTTTGGCCTGCCCGGGTTTTTGACAGAAGCTGGTGTTTTCTGTCCGCCTGTTGTTCCAGTGTCCCAGCGTCGTGAGAACGCAGTGATTTACAATCCTGAGCAGCTTCCTCCGGAGAACTCGTCCTTCCTGGAGAGGAGCTTCGTCTGTCGCTTCTGCCTCCTGGACAACTCCTCCGGCTTCCTGGTCCGTATGAGGTTCATTTTTAAGAACGATAATCCAAAACGAGGCAAATCGCAGCAAGTGATGGATACTTCTGCTCCCGAAACAGGCTCTGAAGTTTCAGGGACGACTGAAGTACCTCCACGGTCAAAACCTCTTGAGGGAAAACGGGACGTGCAGCAGGCCGCAGCTGGCGCTGTTCGCCGTCGCCATGCCCGTCCAGCCCCCATCCATCGTGGAGATCAGATCCAAAATGCTCCTCTTCCAAACCAAGCACAAGCTGGACTTCACGCCCATGGGCGTCGACAGCAGGTGCGGCAGATGCAGCCATTTTATCTGGCCATTCAAAGGGTCGTGTGCCTTTCTTTCTTTTTGATTTTGGCTGATTCGAATTGCAGCAGCAGCAAACCCAATGTTTTCTGTTTGGTGTCGTTTCAGGGGGAAGATCATCCTGGGTTACAACGAGTCCGAGCTGTGCTCGAAAGGCTCTGGGTACCAGTTCATCCACGCCGCTGATATGATGTACTGCGCTGACAACCACATGCGCAGTACGTCGCCACTTCGGACTCTTTTCTTTGCTATTGCAGCCAGGCCTTAGATGGAAATCCAGAGGCACCCGTAGCTCACGGTGCTTGAGTTGAATTTAAATGAAGATCTCTTCCAAGCAGCACGTTTCATCCACCATAAAGTTCCTTTATGTCGCTTTAAGAACAAACGGAAGCTGCACCTTCTGCACCGCTGATACCACTGTTGTGTTATTTGCTCTGATTTCGCAGTGATTAAAACGGGAGAGACCGGTCTGACGGTGTTCCGGCTCCTCAGCAAGACGAGCACCTGGGTGTGGGTGAAGTCTAACGCCAAGGTGATCTACAAGGGAGGCCGGCCCGAGTTCATCATCGCGTACCAGAGAGCTTTATCGTGAGCGTCCGACCACTGACGGCCGAGCAGCAGCACATGCAGCAGTGAGGTCATCACTGTGACACGCCCTGTCGGTTTCGTTTCAGAAACGCCGAGGGGGAGGAGTATCTGCGGCAGCGGAGGCTACAGCTGCCCTTCAACTGCTCCGCCGGCGAGGGCATCCTCTACAACACGGGCCCCACCATCGACGTCACGCAGGTTCAGTACGACAAATTGTTCAGCGACAAGGACGGAAAGGACAGCTCGACCCCCGGCTCTCTGCTGGACTGCTTCCTGAAGCAGGACGAAAACATCTACTCCCAGGGCATGGAGGCCCCGCTGCCCGTCGACCAGGTGTTCATGGACAGCAACGCCCTGTTCAGCGTCGCCAGCAGCTCGTGGCAAGGAAGCGACGTCCCGGCCACAACGGGCGAGCCTGCCATGACCAAAGAGGACGACAAGAACTCCATGATGGCTGTGATCGACACCCTGGAAAAACTCACACAAAATGGGGAGTTTGATGCACTTTTGCAAAATCTGGAGACGGACGATACGGAGCTGATGGAGTGGGAAAATGCTCTCAAGAGGTTGCGCCAGGCAGAGGATCAGCAAGGCAGCGTCAGGTCTGACATGGACACTTTCATGCTTGATGATATATTTGACTACATTGATAACGTGTTTAGGGAAAAGGTGGAGGACTCCGTCACCAACGGCCCCCCCGGCTGCCTCACGGGAGTCAACAACCCGTCGGCCTCGCAGCTGTGTGGACCGCAGATCTTTCAAACGCCATCTCCAGATTGCACTTACTCTACCGTGAATGGCCTCTTCTCCCACCAGCAGGGGGCAGTCAACGGAGAAGCAAATCGAGCCCAAGTCCTGGTGGAGTCGGCTCAGATGGACAGCAGACACCAGAAACTCTCCCACCAAGGTCCCCTGATCCCTGAGGCCGACGGGAGCCTGCCGCCTCTCCAGCAGCTGCAGCTTCAGGACATTTTCAGCCCGTCTGTGGAGCTCCCGGAGCTCACCATTCCCGACATCTCGGCCAACAGCAACTTTGCCGCCTTTCAGTCGTGCCAGCAGATGTCCATCAGGCCGGCAGGTCACCCTCCTGTCCAGGCGCAGCAGTCAAACCAGATCCTGCTGCGTCAGAACAACTTGCAAACCTCTGCGCTGGCAGGAGCCGGACAGCTGCTGCAGAGGTCTGCGCAGCAACCACAAACCTCGGACACTCTGCCCCCTCTGATGTCTTGCAACGACTTCAGCTCCTCGAGTACATCCACACCTGCCGTTGGCTTCCCTGCATCGTGTCTGCAAGAGACTCTGGCGTTCAAAGCACAAAACGTCCCCCTTCAGCCGTGGCCTCAGCGCCAGCAGCAGACGCTGCCGCGTGTCGGCATCGTGCAGGGCGGGCATGAGCCCACCCCTTCCTTCAAGGCCCAAAATCCAGAGAGCCAAACGTTCCCAGGTGCTGACATCTGGAGGGTCAACGGACTGAACCAAGCAGGGCAGGTGGGGCCTGCAGGTGGTCCGGCAGCTGCCCACAACAGCTGCATGTACCAGCAGCACTTCTCCTCCGGGCCAGCAGGAGGCCGGATCTTGTCTCACTCTGGCCCCTCTGGGCTCAGTGGGACCAACCCTTCTCTGGAGCAGAGCCCTGCTCAGGGTTCCTGCTACTTCCAGTGGAGCCACAGCGAGCCGGTGGTGTCCAGCTCCGCCATCAACCAGGAGAGCATCGACGTCGGCCCTCTGGCAATGGCGGCGGCGGGCTCGGGGCCCACAGGAGCACCCCTGCAACATTGAGCACTACTTGGACAGCAGCGCCCAGACACAGGTGAGCAATCCCACCGCCGAGCACAGTAACTGTTTCCTTTCAGTAGAGAGGAGCCTTTTATTTAGAAAAAAAAAAAAAAAAAAGAAGAAAAAAGACCTTGTTTTACCTTTTTTTTTTTTTTTTTTTTAATCTGCTTTGTTTAAAGCAGACATAGTTGCCTTGAGCCAATCTGTCCAGGCCAAGTTGTGTCTAAAATGTGAAAATGTGTAATCGAATTCTGGAGGAAACCGTGCAGTCTGACATTGTTTTCCACCGACAGCTGCGTCTGAATCAGGGGCTTGATTATATTCAGATGTTGACTGATTTCACTGTTAGCTCATTTGTTGTGATTATGCAGAATCTATTTTGGACACAGCTTCACTTTCTGCTGTACACACGTGGACAAAATTGTTGGTACCCCTCAGTTAATGAAAGAAAAACCCACAATGGTTACTGAAATCACTTGAAACTTGCAGAAGTAATAATAAATAAAAATGTATTGAAAATTAAACAATCAAAATCAGCCATCACTTTTGAATTGTTGATTAACATAATTATTTAAAAAAAACAAACTAATGAAATAGGGCTGGACAAAAATGATGGTACCTCTATAAAAGATTGAAAACTGTTTGACCAGAGTGACATGATTAACTCAGGTGTGTCCTTTAATTGACATCACAGGTGTTTCCAAACTCATAATCATCAGTCAGTCTGCCTATTTAAAGGCAGACAAGTAGTCACTCTTGCTGTTTGGTGAAAAGGTGTGTACCACACTGAACATGGACAACAGAAAGCGAAGGAGAGAATTGTTCCCAGGACATCCAAAAAAAAAAATTATAGACAAACATCTTAAAGGTAAAGGCTATAAGACCATCTCTAAACAGCTTGAAGTTCCTGTGACAACAGTGGCTCATATTATTCAGAAGTTCAAGACCCATGGGACAGTAGCCAACCTCCCTGGATGTGGCCACAAGAGGAAAAAATTGATGACAAATTGAAGAGACGGATCGTTCGAATTGTATCCAAAGAGCCCAGAACAACCTCCAAAGAAATTAAAGGTGAACTCCAAGGCCAAGGTACATCAGTGTCAGATCGCACCATTCGTCGTTGTTTGAGCCAAAGTGGACTTCATGGGAGACGACACCACTGCTGAAAAAAAATAAATAAAAAGCGAGACTGGAATTTGCAAAAATGCATGTTGACGAAGCCACAAAGCTTCTGGGAGAATGTCCTTTGGATAGATGAGACCAAACTGGAGCTTTTTGGTAAGGCACATCAACTCTATGTTCATAGACTCAAAAAACCAAGCATACGAAGAAAAGAAACACTGTCCCTACGGTGAAAACATGGAGGAGGCTCAGTAATGTTTTGGGGCTGCTTTGCTGCATCTGGCACAGGGTGTGTCTTGAATGTGTGCAAGGTAAAATGAAATCTGAAGACTATCAAGGCATTCTGGAGAGAAATGTGCTGCCTAGTGTCAGAAAGCAGAAAGCTTGGTCTCAGTCGCAGGTCATGGGTCTTCCAACAGGACAACGATCCAAAACACACAGCCAAAAACACCCAAGAATGGCTGAGAGAAAAGCGTTGGACTATTCTAAAGTGGCCTTCCATGAGCCCAGATCTGAATCCCATTGAACATCTGTGGAAGGAGCTGAAACATGCCATTTGGAGAAGACACCCATCAAACCTGAGACAACTGGAGCAGGTTGCTCATGAGGAGTGGGCCAAAATACCTGTTGACAGCTGCAGAACGCTCATTGACAAATACAGAAATCGTTTAATTGCAGTGATTGCCTCAAAAGGTTGTGCAACAAAATATTAAGTTATGGGTACCATCATTTTTGTCCAGCCCTATTTCATTAGTTTTTTTTTTTTAATAATTATGTTAATCAACAATTCATAAGTAATGGCTGATTTTGATTATTTAATTTTCAATACATTTTTATTTATTGTTACTTTTGTAAGTTTCAAGTGATTTCAGTAACATTTTGACATTAAACTCGTATCGCGCTTATGTTGTCCGCACCAGGCAAATCGGGTAAAGGTCGTGGTAAACCCTCACAACCCAAAATTGATTTCAGAACAACTAAACAAAGTGGAGAAGCTAAAGCTAATGCTAGCGCAATGTCTGACGAGTCAGTTACCCCCGACGGAGCAGGACCGAGCCACGCTCCGGTTCTTGAAGCTATCAAAGTCTTGAAAGCCGACTTCTCCAACAGATTTGACGGAGTATTGACTGCAATTGATGGAATGAGAAACGAGGTCAGAGAGTGCATGGAGCGTATTGTAAATGCCGAGACACGTATTACGGACACTGAAGACACGGTTGCCAGTCTGCAAGCTAAAGTCCAGAGTCTCGAAAGGAAAAATACGGACATGGAGGACAAAATAATGGACTTGGAAACAAGGTCCAGGAGGGTTAACCTGAGACTGGTGAATCGACCGGAGAAGGTGGAGGGAGCTGACGCTTGTTCATTTTTGGAAACCTGGATCCCGTAGACACTAGGCATCCCTCTGCTGAAGTCAAAACCGTTCCTGGAGAGGGTTCACCGAATCGGCCCGAGAAAAGACCCAAACGCCAACCCAAGAACACTTATCATGAAATTCCTGAAAGTGACAGAGATAAAGCAATGGTTTTGAAAGCGATCAAAATCAAGAAGCAAGTACTCTACGAGGACAAATCGGTACTATGATTTTACCTGGACATGGCGGCCGGATTATGCAAGAAACAGAAGGAATTCGACTCCGTGAGACAACAACTCCGCAGCATAGGGGATAAGGCACGGCGTGCTTCCCCCCGCCAGACTCCTGGTGACTTACAAGGATAAAACACTGACTTTTGGTAAACCGGAGGACGCAGAGACTTTCATTAGGCGGATCCGAGAGGAAGCCAAGACGGTATGATTAACGGTATGGATAGAGTTGGTAAAATAATTAAACGTCTGGCGTGGCAGCTTATATCTGGGTTACTGTGAACTGTGAACATCGAAATATAGCCATACTGATCACCTGTACAATCCTCCGTTAGATTTATATAGGGGTTAAAGACGCTGCTGATCACTAGTTCAGTGAGTCTGAGAGACTCCTCCAACTGTAAATCTGAACTCTATATGGACCTAAGGATGTTATCTGAGAACTGATGTATGTGCAGGCATGGAACTTCACTATATAGCTGTAAAGATTTGTAACATCAATGATTACTAAGCCCCCCCCCCCCCCCACCCCCCCCCCCCCCCCCCCCCCCCCCCCCCCATTTTCTTTGCTTGTTCTTTTCTTTTTTTTTTTTTTATTATTATTTTTGGGGATTTATGTATTCTTTGTTTATCAGGAGGACATTTTAAGTTTTAGATATATTATAAACGAGTAAAAGTACAGGAGATCCCTAATATTTCATTTATTCGTATGAAGCTATTTGGTATAGCAGCATATTCTTGGCAAAACAATCATTATTACTATCATTATTATTATTACTGTTTTTTTTTTTAAAGCTAATAATGGAGGGAGTGTTTAAGTCTAGGATAAGAAAAGATTAACAAAGTTGGATCACTCCTCAACGGTTGTGGACTGGTCACTAGCACTACCGGAGTGTGTAGTAGGGAGAAGGGAAAACTGGCCTTTAGCCCAGGGGGTTTGTGTTCAAAGGTTGATGCAGTTAGAAGCATCTGTGTTATTTGGAATGTTTTGGTTGTTTAAAGGTACATTTCTATACATTAACATGAGAAGACCATCTGTAAAGAGCAGCTATGACCAATATTCTAGAAATTAAGATGAAGTTGTGGAACTGTAGAGGGTTGCAAAAAACTTAAAAAAGTTAAACAAGTAATGGGAAGGTTAAAAGATATGCAATCCAAAATCATTTTTCTCCAAGAGACACACCTTATTGGAAAAGAGGATTTGAAGATTAAGAGGAGGTGGCGAGGAATGGTATTTTCGGCACCGTTTACCTCCCAAGCGAGAGGGGTTATGACCCTAATACACAAGTCCATCCCCTTTAATGTTCATAAGGTAATTGCAGGTTCAGGGCACCCTCTATACAGAACCTCTTAATTTAGTTAATATTTATGCTCCAAATAAGGATGAACCGGGTTTTTTTAATAACTTATTCTGCACGCTGTCATCACTTAGTGGCCACTATATTTTAGCTGGAGACTTCAATTGTACTCTTAACCCTAGTATAGATAAAAAGAAAGTTCAGAATCAATTGATTGTTCAATCTGTAGGCTAGGCTGCTGCTACAGCCGGCAGATGCTCTCAATAACTAGCTGGTTATTATGTTATTACAAGCCACATGTCAAAGTACTACCTCCAGAGCGGGAACCCCGGGTCCCCAGGTAAGACTATCTGATTTCAGACCGCCATTCTCGGCAGAGTTTCTACCAGGGCAGAGTTTCTACTGGGGCCAGCTCAGGAGGGACGTTGAGGACTGTTGCTGCCGCTGCGACCTCTGCACAGCACACAAAGCTCCCCCTGATCAGTCCCAACTTCAGCAGCTGGCCGTGAGGTTGGGGCCCCGATGGAGAGGGTGGCAGTAGACACGGACCCCTTTTCCCGCACTGATAAGTAGGGATGGGAATTGATAAGATTTTTCAGATTCCGATTCCATTATCGATACTGTTTAACGATTCGATTCTTTATCGATTCTCTTATCGATTCTAATTTGGGGAAAAAGGAGAAATAACAGTTTTATTAGCTTCAATTTTTCTTACTTAGAAGTCACGACCTTACAAACTCAACAGCAAGGTCAAAAGAGGCCCAAAGCCTTGATAACGTGTTAACTGTTGTAATATGTAACTGTGCAAATACATAAGAATGTGTAACATTTTACACAGATTTTTCCAAATAGAAATAAAAAAAACCTCCCTTTTAAAAAGATATATGAGCTCACTAAGCCCTCAAAAATAATAATAAAGAGAGATAAATACTATCAAATACAACAGAACAGTGCATACTGTAGTACAAATCTGCAATTACTATGAAGAATTAACAATTCTTTTGCAGAAAAATAAGCATGTCATCCAGCGTCTGAGCCAGCCAGACTCTCTCTCTCATCATGGTCATCTTCTAAATGTAATGCAGAAGACATTCGTTTAATAACTCAGTGGACAGTTCACCAGAGAGGATGTAAAAAAAACAAGCTGCCACTTTTGGGCTGTGCTGTGTATATAGAGAAGGATGTAAGTCTGATACAGAAAAGATGAGATTTTAAAGAAGTAACCGGTTCTGGTTGCAATAAATGAAATGAAAAATACTTTATTTATCCCATAAAGGGAAATTCAATGTAGTAAGGGCTCTCTCTCTCTCTTTTTTTTTTTTTTTTTTTTTTATAAACAACAGACAGAAATAATAATAATATAATAACAGGTGTTAAGTCTTGTTGTGGAGGCTGATGGCTGCTGGCAGGAATGATCTTCTGTATCTTTCCGTCTTGCACGGACCTGCAGAAGCCTCTCACTGAACACACTCTGTTGTTTGATCACTGTGTCGTGGAGAGGGTGTGAAGAGTCCTCCATCATCTTCATCAGCTTGTGCAGCATTCTTTTTTGTACAATCAGCTCCAGCGGCTCCAGAGTTCCACCCAGCACAGATCCAGCTTTCCTGATCAGTTTGTTGATTCTCTTCAGGTCTCTGGTTCTGATGCTGCTGCCCCAGCAGATGGCTGCAAAGCTGATTGCACTTTCAACAACAGACCTATAGAAGATGTGCAACATCTTGGTGCAGACATTAAAAGATCTCAGCTTTCTTAAAAAGTAGAGTCTGCTCTGACCTTTCTTGTAGATGTATTCTGTGTTGCATTTCCACTCCAGTCTGTTGTCAAGCTGAACTCTAAGATACTTGTATTCCTCCACCACCTCCACCTCCTTTCCCAGGATGGAAACACTGCTGTGTTGATTCTTGCTCCTCCTAAAGTCGACAATCATCTCCTTAGTTTTGCTGGTATTTGATACGAGATGATTGTTACTACACCATTTCACAAACTGACAGACCAGTTCTTTGTACTCTGCTTCCTGTCCGTTGCTGATACACCCAACAACTGCAGAGTCATCAGAGTATTTCTGCAGATGACAGGACTCAGAGTTGTACTGGAAGTCAGAGGTGTAGAGCGTGAAGAGAAATGGTGAGAGAACAGTTCCTTGTGGTGCTCCAATGCTGCTGACCTCCATCTCAGACACACAACCTTTCAGTCTCACAAACTGTGGTCTGTTTGTGAGGTAGTCATAAATCCAGGAGGTTGTGGAGGAATCCACCTGGAACCTATGGAGCTTCTCACATAACAACGCAGGCTGAATTGTATTAAAAGCACTTGAGAAATCAAAGAACATGACCCTCAAAGTGCTGCCTGATTGGTCCAGATGAGAGTGGGCTCTGTGAAGCAGGTAGATGATGGCGTCTTCAACCCCAAGCCCATTACGATATGCAAACTGTAATGGGTCCTGAAAGGTGCTGACCTGCTTGTTGAGGTGGGCCAGTAAGAGTCTCTCCAGGACTTTCATGATGTGAGATGTCAGGGCAACTGGTCTGTAGTCATTAGGTTCAGCTGGTTGTGGTTTTTTTAGGCACTGGAACAAGGCAGGATGTTTTCCACAGCACAGGAACTGTTCTCTGTCTCAAACTGGTGTTGAAGAGGTGCCGGAGAATCGGACATAGTTGCAATGAGCAGGTCTTGAGAACTCTGGGACAGACACCGTCTGGACCTGCAGCCTTGTTCTGGTTCAGTTTCTCAAGTTGTTTTTGACCTGATTGGCAGGAGACAGACAGAGTGGAGGGGGAGGCAGAGGAGGTCTCTGAGGTGGAGAAAGATGATGCTTGTTTCTGGTCCATGACTGAGCTGCAGGGTGACAGAGTGGAGGTGTGACAGGAAAGCTGTGGGCTCACGGAGGGGGGTGTGGTCTGTTGGGGGGCTGGAGGCAGGGGGGGAACTGAACCTATTGAAGAACCTGTTCAGTTCATTAGCTCTGTCCAGACCTCCATCAGTCTGGTCCCCCTTTGCCTTGAAGCCGGTGATCTTCTTCATTCCAGACCACACATCCCTCACGTTGTTCTGCTGGAGCTGCTTTTCTAGCTTCTTCCTGTAGTCCTCCTTGCACTTCCTGGTTTGTTCTTTAATTAGTTTTTGTGTTGTCTTCAATAACTCCCTGTCTCCATCCCTGAAGGCTTCCTTTTTGATGTTCAACAGCTTTTTCAGGTCTCTGGTGATCCAGGGTTTGTTATTGGGGAAGCACCTCACAGTTCTTGTTGGAACGATGCTGTCCACACAGAAGTTTATGTAATCTGTCACACACTCAGTCATGGTGTTGATGTTGTCTCTATGAGGTTCACAGAGGGCATTCCAGTCCGTAGCCTCAAAGCAACCTTTCAGAGCATCTTCAGCTTCATTAGACCAGGTTTTGATAGTTTTTATGATCACTGGTTGCTGCTGAACAATGGGCTTGTAGGTGGAGGTGAGAAAAACCAGATTATGGTCAGATCTTCCTGAAGGTGGCAGGGGAGAGCAGCTGTATGCATTTTTAATATTTGCATAAAATAAGTCCAGCAACGTTTGTTAAACACCCCCTCGTCCATTCTTCCCTATCGCATCCAGCCGGATGCTACAATATACTAGAGAAAATATGTGCTACTCCTCACTTACATCCACACTGCTGACTGCTGGAGAACTGAGGCCACACCCCCCACATGCACGGTACATTCGTCTATCGCATTCACAGATGATTTCTATAATACCAGACTATTGAGGCCACGTTTTTGAGCCCAGAGAAAATTTTGAATAGGTATTGATGCTGAAAAAATGAATGTAGCCAACATAGGATACTTACCAAAAACAGAGTAGCCTTTAACTACTTGGCTTGTTTTTGGTTTTTGCACTTCCTGCTAGAGCGTCCCCTGAGGGCTGAAGAAAAATTCATAGAAAAGCTGCATCTCTGTATAAACCTCATGGTTTAAAGCGTGGGACAAAAGTAGCGGCTCATAGTCCGGAAAATACGGTACATCCACACTGCTGACTGCTGGGGTATTGAGGCCACACCCCCACATGCAGGGTGCATTCCTCAATCACATGCACAGATGATTTCTATAATCCTAGACTATTGAGGCCATGTTTTTGAGCCCAGAGAAAATTTTGATTGGGACTTTTTTTTGTTTTTTTGAGTAAGAGATTTATTGTTCAATGAAATGACTTTTTATTGGAAAACTCAATACAGTTCATCTTACAAATAAATCTTTCCTTTCCAAATTTCCAAAAAGCTAAGCTTTCTATGGGAAGTTTCTACAAATTTGCTGTAAATTTTGGAACCCTAGTTGCTTAGCAACATGAGCAACATTTAAAATATGTGGCATTATGGGTCAGCTATCTAAGCACAAAGAGACAATTTTTTTCACAGATCTTGTGGACTTCGTTCAATATAGAGCTTAGTTGAGATTTGTTAACCACTGAGACACGGACCAGTAGAAATTGATTTTAGCATCAACTTCGAACACGATTTTGTGACTGGTCATACTACAGAGAGAAATGGAAGATCACCATCCAACAGCAGCAAGAAATGTCTGTAGCTTCTGTCAGCAGAAGCTAACCATCACGACAGAGAATCATTCCTCCAGACGATCTGACGCCATCTATTTAGGTGTTCGAAAAGAGGATCTTGGACCAGTGGAGCTGGTACGGTATCTGGAGCGGAGGGTGGCAGAACTGACTGAACTGGTGCTTGCCTTAGTCGACAACACTGACAAGCAAGAGGTCACTGCTATTGTATCTGCACCAGATATTGAAGTCTTTACCCAAAAAGACTCCTGCACTAATACAGACTTCTCCACAGAAGAAAACAGTGACGATTCCTCACTTGACGACTGTGTACGAGGAGACATTTTAGTGCAAACACAGGTCTCCACAGCCAAGGATGTCTCTCCACTGGATGCCACACTGGGAGGAATTTTTGCAGAGAAAGAGGTCTCAACGGAAGATGTCCTGGACATTCAAGACAATGATGCACTAGAACATGTTTGGGTGCACGTCACCATCCCAGCAGGAGATGATATCTCCATTGCAGAAGATGAGGGTTATTGTTACCAAGACTACGTCCCAAAAGACAATTATGAGAAATGGAAAAACATTTCTCTTCCACACAACGGTACACCTGAAATGGATAGATCTCCACCAGAGGACATCTTTTCACTAAAGAAGTTCCTCGCAGAACAGCATGGCTCCATCTCAAGTGAAGATATCCAAAAGTCAAAGAAGCCGTCTGTGTGGAGAAGAATCAAGAAATTTCTCACTTTTGCTCATCGGCGACAGTATAAGAGTGGCAAAATTAAAAAATGTGAACCCATTGAAGTCACCTCTGACACTGAGAAGGCAGATCCAGAAACAGCCTCCCAGGACTCCTTGGTACCTCAGTCACGGTCCAAGAAGAAGAGAAGGATGATTTGCGGGTGAAATAGGGAAACACTCAAAAATTTGGGTTTTCTCCGGGCGCTCCGGTTTCTCCCAAGAAACAAAAAAAAAAAAAAAAAAAAAACATCTTTTATGGGTGCTAAAGTTCCCTCCCAATATTTTATTTGATTCTTTTTTTTTTCTTCTTTAAAGTCATGAATTTATTAAATGTTTAAACCAGGCTAAATGTATAAACTTTGAATAAACAATGTTAATTTTCTTGATTTCTTTGGCTATACGGGAGTCCTTGAATTGATCCATCAGTGCTCTTGAGTGAAATCTATCTGAAAGGTGAATTTTAACAAAGTTAGGTCGTGCAACAGCACACAAGTAATTCCAAAAAAATAAATGAACACATGTAATTTTAACATTTGCCATGTTCTTATTCAGAGTCAAAAATTGGCGGAAAGTTGGTTCAAATGTGGTTATAGTAAGATTTACGTAAGAAAGGGGATTTCAGATTATCACTAGTCATTTTTTTGTTACTTTGAGAAACTGTAATATTCTGCTTTTTGCGGCTTGCAATGAATTCTGCTCAGTAGCTTTCTGCTGAAGGTTAAAGGTTGGGTAGGAGATCTATTTCTGAAGCCTTTTTTTCCATATTGTACTAATTTACTTTTACACAAGGACATCAAACTTCAATGATGCCACATCATCATAGGAGTTTTATTGTTCAATGAAAGGACTTTTTATTGGAAAACTCGATACAGTTCCTCTTACAAATAAATCTTTCCTTTCCAAATTTCCAAAAAGCTAAGCTTTCTATGGGAAGTTTCTACAAATTTGCTGTAAATTTTGGAACCCTAGTTGCTTAGCAACATGAGCAACATTTAAAATGTGTGGCATAAGGGGTCAAATGTCACCAACGGTACAAATGAGAATTCTAGAAGGAAACCCCATCAGCTATATAAGCACAAAGAGACAATTTTCTTCACAGATCTTGTGGACTTCGTTCAGTATAGAGCTTAGTTGAGATTTGTCAACCACTGAGACACGGACCAGTAGAAATTGATTTTAGCATCAACTTCGAACACGATTTTGTGACTGGTCATACTACAGAGAGAAATGGAAGATCACCATCCAACAGCAGCAAGAAATGTCTGTAGCCGCTGGAGCTGATTGTACAAAAAAGAATGCTGCACAAGCTGATGAAGATGATGGAGGACTCTTCACACCCTCTCCACGACACAGTGATCAAACAACAGAGTGTGTTCAGTGAGAGGCTTCTTCAGGTCAGTTCAGTTCAGTTCAGTCCAGTTCAGTTGACTTTATTAATACCCGTAGGTAGATTTGTTTTGCAGTTTGGAGAAGGCATCTCACACACAACCTTTACCATCATTAATTAAACACAGGGCAAAAAACATTGAACAGGTTTTACGCTACACAAGACAGACATGGCAGGTACTCACAACGCTTACTGAACAGGATAAGAGTAGATTTGCCCACAAGACCAAGAACAATAAATAGAAGTTAAAAAAAAAAAAAACAAGGTCAGGGTTTCTCATAAATATAAATGAGTACATTAAAATAAATTAAAAGCAGGATAGACCACATCAATAAATAAAATACGTTAAGATTTGTTTAAAAGAGAGACAGCAGCAGGGACGAAGCTGTTCCTGTATCGTGTGGTCCTAGTTCTAGGGACTATAAATCTGCGTCCTGATGGCAGTAGCTGGAACTCACTCGCTAAGGCAGTGCTTCCCAAACTTTCTCTGCTGGGCCCCCCTTTGGTACATACGAAAAAGGGCCCAAAAAAAAAAAAAAAAAAACAAAAAAAAAACAAAAAAAAAAAAAAAAAAAAAAAAAAAAAAAAAAAAAAAAAATTGCCCCCCCCCCCCCCCCCCCCCCCCCCCCCCCCACACACACACCACACACACACTTTCCAACCTTCAGTCGCTGCAGCCACATCGCAAGTTTTCTGGTGAATGCTGTGATTTTATCTGCCAGATGTGGGAGGTGTGTATTTGTGCCCTGCAACTGCAAATTCACTTCATTCAGTTTAAGAAATATGTCACTGAGGTATGCAAGTTTCATGAGGAACTTGTTACAGTCAAATTTGTGGGCAAGATCATTGCCCTCTTCCTTCAAAAAGATGCCGATTTCATCTCGCAGTTCAAAGACCCTGGACAGCACCTTCCCACGTGACAGCCATCGGGACTCGCTGTGAAAGAGAACAGCTGTGTGGTCGGAGCCCATTTCCTCGCACAGTGCCGCAAAAATCCGGGCTTTGACGGGTCGTGTTTTGATGTAGTTGACGGTGGCAATAACGTCGGTCATTACATCATTCAGCTCGGGACTCAGCTGTGTAGATGCCAGCGCTTCGCGGTGTATCATGCAGTGCGTCCACTGCACACTGCGGGAGACGCGCTTGATGAGCGCTTGCAGCCCTGCCCGTTTCCCAGCCATCGCCTGCACTCCATCAGTGCAGATCCCCACACAGTCCTCCCATTTCAGGTTGGCCTCTTTCAAGTGAGAATCAATGATTTTAAACAGTTCTTCTGCTGTGGCTCTGCCAGGAACTTTTTTGCAGAAAAGCAATTCCTCCCTCATGTCATCTCCATCGATGAATCTGATGTACGTAATGAACAAACAGTCTTTGTTACTGTCCGTGGCTTCATCCATCTGAAGAGAAAAGCGGCTGGCACGCACTTTGTCATGAAGCTGCTCCTCTATGTCCTTTGACATGTCATAAATGCGCCTGCCGATGGTGTTGTTGGACAGAGGAATAGCTCTTAATTTGCTGGCTGCAGAGTCATCAAGCATAGTTGATACCATTTCCATAGCACAGGGAAGTATTAATTCCTCCGCTATTGTGTGTGGCTTTTTACACTGCGCCACTCGGTAGGCAACTTTATATGAGGCGGGTTGAGCATTTGCCGGCACGGATGCAGCTTTAGTAAAGATGGACTGTTGAGCACGGCAGTTTACGAGTTTTTGTCTGAAAAATTCAACTGGCTTGCCTTTGTGCTCTGGATGATTTGTCTCCAAGTGTCGTCTCAGCTTATTCGGCTTCAAGCTGTCGCAAGCTAGCACTTTAAGACAGACAACACACTGCGGTCTCTCCTCGTCACCCACCGTTGTACAGGTGAAGCCGAAATCAAGATATGAGTCATCATATTTCCTTGTCTTTGCCTTGGAATGTTCTTGCTTTGGAAGCACATTTGGCGATGCTTCATCCTCTGATTTGCGTTTACGTGGGAGCCCCGCGCCCCCTATCAAAAACTTTTCCATGTTACGCTTGCAGTGTGAATTACTGACTGACTGATTCATTTATCCCATCCGTGCCCCACGCCCCCCCTGCAATGGCTCCGCGCCCCCCCTGGGGGGCGGGCCCCCCACTTTGGGAACCACTGCGCTAAGGGATGGGAGGCATCATGGGAATGGAGCCGGTGAGCCGCTGCAGCTGCTACAGCGACTCCAGGCCCAGCTGTGTTTCCCCAATCAGCCTCCCTGACCATTTAATGATCCAATTGAGTGAGTTCCTTTGTTTCAGGGGCAGATTTCCGAACCATGATGCCAGTGAAAATGTTAAAACAGATTCAATAAAAGCATGATAAAAAAGTGTCATCATGGTCCTATCTATGTTAAAACGGGACAACTTCCTCAGGCAGAACAGCCGCTGGTGTCCCTTCCTGCTCACAGCTTCACAGTTCTCTTTGAATTTTAGGGACGAGTCAATGATTGTCCCCAGATATTTATAGGACTGGACTTGTTCAATTGCCATGTCTTTGGTCTTTGTCAGATTGATCTGTAAATATGAGTCTTCACACCACTTGACAAAGTTGTCAACAACAAGGCCGTGGTCATTTTTATTTCCCTGCAGCAGGCTAACAATCACAGAGTCATCTGCATACTTTGAAATGAAGCGGTTGTTAAAAGTGCTCTGACACATATTAGTATATAAAATAAATAACAAGGGTGAGAGCACACACCCTTGAGGTGAGCCTGTGGAGGAACACATTTTATCAGATAAAAACCCATTAACTCTGACTCTCTGCGTTCTGTTGCAAGACGGAAAGATACAGAAGATCATTCCTGCCAGCAGCCATCAGCCTCCACAACAAGACTTAACACCTGTTATTATATTATTATTATTATTGCTGTCTGTTGTTTATAAAAAATAAAAATAAAAAAAAAGATAGAGCCCTTACTACACTGAATTTCCCTTTATGGGATAAATAAAGTATTTTTTCATTTTTTTTCATTTCATTTTCACAAATCATCACATTTGGACAAATCACACAGCCAGAGTAGGGAAACCATTCTTCAATTTGCTAAGGAATTAAATCTTAAGGATATATGGAGAGACAAGAACCCTGGGGTATCAACATATTACTGCTTTTCAAGCACACACAATTCATACTCACGGATAGACTACTTTTTAATCTCAGCAAGTCTATCTTATAAAGTGAAAGGTTGCGAGTATGGCAGCATTCTTATCTCAGACCATACTCCAGCCAGCCTGGTCTATACGGATCCAGAGCTGGTACGAGATCCCCCCAAATGGAAATTTCAGCAAAAACTGGCTAAAGGACAAAGACCTAATGGTGTACCTTGACAAACTAATTACTGATTACTTTGAGCTCAATACTTCTGAAACATCCCCGTGTATAAGATGGGAAGCATTCAAAGCTTTCATCAGAGGTCAGATAATTAGCTTCACAAGCTCAAAGTCTAAGAAGGCTAAACAGAAGCTGAAACTACTGGAATCAAAAATCAAAACCGCTGAGGATATGTACTTTAAGAGCCCTTGTCCCAAGCTACACCAATGTTTGCTGCTATTAAGAGCTCAATATAATGAAATCTCACAGCTGTAGCTTCAAAAGCTACAGCTAACTTATTGAAACTTAAACAATCCGTTTTTGATCAAGGAGAGAAATCAGGTAAAATTTTGGCTTGGCGTATAAAACAATTCCAATTAGAAAGATCAATCACTGTATTAAAAAACGATAGAGGGGAAACAATCTCTGATCCTGCTGCAATAAATGAATCTTTTAAGGTCTATTATGAAAGGTTATACAGTTCTGAATTAAATCCAGAAGAACAAGACACAAACTTTTTCTCCTTTCTTAACAATATAAATATTCCCAAAATAGAAGAAGAGGAAACCTTAAGTCTGGGGGCTAACTTGTCGCTGGAAGAAATCTCAGAGGCAATAATGAGAATGAAACCTGGAAAGGCTGCAGGGCCAGATGGTCTGCCTATCGATATTTATAAAGAGTTTGCATCCAAATTAAAGGCACCCCTTTTGGAAATGTTTTCTGAATCTGCTCAAAAGGGGATACTCCCACCCATTCTAAGAGGGGCCCTAATCACACTTCTTCCCAAACCCGGAAAATTGAATGATAAGTGTGAAAATTTGCGGCCAATCAGCCTTCTGAATTCAGACTTAAAGATACTTTGTAAAATTCTGGCAAAGAGACTGGAGCGCCTTTTACCAGATATTATCAAGGAAGATCAAAACGGGTTCATGGTTGGGCGTCAGGGATTTCATAACATCAGACGAGTTTTAAATATTTTGCACGAACAGAGAGGGTCACCAGATACAGCTTTCCTGGCATTAAATGCAGAGAAGGCTTTTGATAGGGTAGAATGGCCCTATTTGTTTCAGCTTCTAGGTCACTTTGGTTTGGGAGAGGGATTCTGTAACTGGGTCAAGCTCCTATATAATAATCCATATGCAGAAATAATTACTAATAATATTATCTCAAAACCAATAGAGATTGGAAGAGGCTGTAGACAAGGTTGCCCTCTATCTCCTCCTTTATTTATAATTGCAATCGAACCACTTGCTATTGCTATAAGAGACCACGCTATGATCACAGGTATAGAAATTGGAGGGCTCGACCATCGAATAGCTCTTTACGCTGACGATGTGATCCTTTTCCTTAAAAATTTGGGAAAATCTATTCCAGCCGTTTTAGATCTAATTGGGAAATTTGGCTATATTTCTGGCTATAAAATTAATAAATCTAAATCCTCCATAATGCTTTTGAATGCGGAAGAAAGGATGAATCCACCTACTTATACCTGCCATTTTAGAAATGTAAATCATTTTACTTATCTAGGAATTCAAATTATTCCGAAACTGGAAGATCTGGTGAACTATAATTATAGTCCAATTATGACTGACATATCCAAATCAATGGAGAGATGGTCGAGTCTCCAAATTTCGCTGATTGGTAGAATAAATATACTAAAAATGAATGTTCTCCCTAAGGTTTTGTATTTGTTTCAGAATATCCCCTTGCCACCTCCATCAGACTTTTTCTTTAAAATTAAAAAACTGTTCAACCAATGTCTATGGAATAACAAGTGTCCCAGACTTTGCTTATCCCTTTTATACCTGCCCTTTGACACAGTAGGGCTACAATGCCCTAATATGGTTTGGTACTATTGGGCAACCCAATTAAGGACTATAATGTTCTATTATGCTGCAGAAAAGCCCCCCATATGGAGAAGTATTAAATCACTCTCCCTCAAGCTTCCACTTCCCACGTATATCTATTCTGATAAATATAATAAACTTAAAAAGATTACTCTTAATCCCATAGTTAAAAACATGATTTATATTTTGCATGTTACTCGAAGATATCTGAAAGAAAAGTCTCCCCTCTCCATTTTTAGCCCAATTTGGGGCAACAATTATTTTGCTCCAGGTAGAGCAGACAGTGGTTTTAAAATGTGGGCAGACTTGGGGGTGAAACTGGTGAAGGATGCTTTCGGGGAGAATGGAAGACTTTTAAGTTTTGAGCAACTAATATCTAAATTTAATATCCCCCCTTAGCACTTTTTCAAATATTTGCAGCTTAGGAGTTTTATCAGGTCTCATCAGAACGAGTTTACACAAAGTCCCCCGCTGTCCCCATTAGAGAAAATCCTAACTAAAAACCCCTCTGGTAGAGGTATGATATCCGAACTGTATGAGTTGTTGCTGGTGACATCCTCTCCTGATTCCTCTGCTGCCAAGCTCAATGCATGGAGATCTGACTTACAGGAAGAATTGACAATGGAGCAATGGAGTAAAGCGTGTAAGTTAAGTTAGCCCAAACACAGACGGGTAACACTCGTCTAAAAATGCTGCAATTTAATTGGCTAATGAGAGTGTACATAACACCAGAAAAACTTAACAAATTTAATAGGCAGATCCCTGACCTCTGTAATAGATGCGGAGAAGATAGGGGCACATTGTTCCACTGTATATGGTCATGTCCAAAAATAAAGGAATTTTGGGAAGAGGTTAGAGTAATAATACAGGAGATTTTATCAATTAGACTGGTGATGGAACCCAACTTTTTCCTACTGGGCTTATATCCTATAGGACATAACATAAGTTGCTTTGGAAAAATTTTCATAAATATGGGAATACTACAAGCAAAGAGAGTGATAGCTTTAACGTGGAAAAATATTGGCAAACCGAGTGTGACGCAATGGTTCAAAGAAATGTCTTTATGTCTACCGTTAGAAAAAATTACATACACTCTAAAGGAAGAAATATTTCAGAAAATGTGGGGGTGCTACATCAAGTATATTAAAAACAAAGATCTGTCTAACTTACTGTGTGAAACAGGGACAGCATAACTATTCCCTGTACAGGACCACAATCATATGCTGCAACCTGAAGATTATTTTATAACACCTGTAAGAATTCTCATGGACTTAAATGATCTTTTGAATGTACCTAGTGTTTGAATATTGTTCAAATATGTATGTCTGTGTACTTTGTGTATCTATGTCAAAACTTTAATAAATATATTGTTGAAAAAAAAAAATCACTTTAGGCAACTGAGTTGTCAGACCCAACTGACACCAAAAAAAAAAAAAAAAAAAAATCTTGGCTCTGGATCAGATCTGCACAACGTCCAGTCTTCAGGTCTGGACTCTGAAGACCCTCTGTGGTGGATTTGCTTCCATGTTGAGGCTCGCTGTCCTGTTGAAGCCCCCGATCTCTGCTGAGCTTCAGCTGGTGGACAGACACCCCGACATTACCCTCTTGGTGATGTGTGAATCAGGTCTTGATTTAGTGAAGCGAAGGCCAAATGATGATGCCCCCTCCACCGTGCCTCACTGCTGGGATGATGTCTTGTTATTGTTATTGTTATTGTGGTCTTCTTGTGTCGTGCACAGTGCTGAGTATTCTTGATGGGGGTGAATCATCGGTCCGCAGAACATTTTCCCAACCGTGTTGGGCTTCCACGGTGCTCTTTAACATAAGGCAATGAGCAGTGTTTATTGTGACTGATGGATGCCTGAACTCTTTGAGATGACTTGTGTCCTTTTCCAGACTCATGCAGATCAACCAGTCTTGACCGCATGTCTTCAGATCCTTTTTTGTGGGTCACAGGTTTTAGATATGATCACGACACTTTAAATGTTTGTCTTCTATCAATCAAAGTAGCTCTCAGCCACGCCTCAAAAGTCATGTCATTAGTTGGACTCCAGATGTGAAAAGTACAGATCAATATGGCTTTGCTGAAGCAATTAGATTACTGGTTCATTTTCCTTTTCATCCACCACTGTGAGTGCAGGGAGGTGCTAAATAAAGACATGGCCATCATAAATGTGTGTTACAAGTTTAAATACATGGTGCTCCTCTGTTATTTTGATGTAGATGAAGAAGTTAACGTCTCATGGTGGATTACTTCAGAGAAGCTGTGCTGTGAAAGTTGGGAGAATCTTAAAGATTTGTTTCAAATTAACCCTCTCCTCTCTATCCCGCAGAGTCAAAGCGTTTTTGTGGACTCTGCTTTGGACGTAGCAATGTATCTGATGGACTAGAGCCGAGCCGCCAGGTGCATCTGATGGACTAGAGCGGAGCCGCCAGGTGCATCTGATGGACTAGAGCGGAGCCGCCAGGTGCATCTGATGGAGTGGAGCGGAGCCGCCAGGTGCATCTGATGGAGTGGAGCGGAGCCGGCAGGTGCATCTGATGGAGTGGAGCGGAGCCGCCAGGTGCATCTGATGGAGTGGAGCGGAGCCGCCAGGTGCATCTGATGGAGTGGAGCGGAGCCGCCAGGTGCATCTGATGGAGTGGAGCGGAGCCGCCAGGTGCATCTGATGGAGTGGAGCGGAGCCGCCAGGTGCATCTGATGGAGTGGAGCGGAGCCGCCAGGTGCATCTGATGGAGTGGAGCGGAGCCGCCAGGTGCATCTGATGGAGTGGAGCTAAGTGGAGAAGAGCCGCCAGGTGCATCTGATGGACTAGAGCGGAGCTGCCAGGTGCATCTGATGGACTAGAGTGGAGCCGCCAGGTGCATCTGACAGAGCGGAGCCGCCAGGTGCATCTGACGGAGCGGAGCCGCCAGGTGCATCTGATGGAGCGGAGCCGCCAGGTGCATCTGACGGAGCGGAGCCGCCAGGTGCATCTGATGGAGCGGAGCCGCCAGGTGCATCTGACGGAGCGGAGCCGCCAGGTGCATCTGACGGAGCGGAGCCGCCAGGTGCATCTGATGGAGCGGAGCCACCAGGTGCGTCACCTGCAGGGGGGTGTGAACCCAGTATAGTTTGCCTGTATCAGAGCTTACCCACGCTGCTTCCATTGTCTTATTATAACGTGTTTTATATCCCTCCATACCACATATACGCTGTCCGCTCCGCTTGTCAGCTGTTGCTTTTGCAAAGACGCATAAATAACGATGAAGTATGAATTCACAAGTGCATTTACCGGGATGCAGCTCGGGCCAGCTGGACGGAGGCTCAGGTGGATCCAAGACACCAAAGATGTTTTTATAAGGGAAACCAGAATTATTTTCAAAATATTCAAAAATGTCAACGTGATGTTTTCTGTTTTTTTTTTTTTTCCTGTTATCAATCATTGTCAAACGTTTCTAAAAGAATTTGTTACGTCTGTGAAAAACTGAGACAGCTGTGCCCTCAGATGAATATTACTACAGATAGAATCGTCTGTATATTTAAAATGAACCGGGAGACCGGTTGTTGTAATTGTATATTTATCTTTTTGTAATTTGCTGTTCTGCTTTGGCTTTTGAAACCCCACACGTGCAGAACGCATCGGCATGTGACGCATGCGTCCGTCTGCGCGCAGTATAAATGGACCTATAATAGGGACCTGACGACACAGCTCTTAACCCGTAGGTGCTCCCGCTCGACCCCCCCCGTACGTACGCACAGCGGCGGGGATGACCGGCGGAGCAACTCTTGCGCACCGCTTTGTCTGTTCTGCAGTAAAGCAACCTGTGAAGCAAACCAACTCTAGCACCTTCAGGGACATCAGCGACCAAAACTGCGTCCGAAGTGGCGTGCAGAAATTCTGTTACGAAGCCAGAAAAACACGAGTTACACTTATATTGTAGTAGTTTTACTCACTTAAGGAGTGAGTAAAACTACTTAGCAACCAGTGTGTCACCGTGCAGAGCCTCCACCGGCGCCGTTTCTCACAGGAGGAAAAGATTGTAAGATTACGCTTCATGCAGCAGCGCAGAGCAACAAGTGAATTGAAATTAAACCTATCACAACACTGATGTGCAGGATAGACACTACATCAGTGTTTTAGATTTATACACACTTGCATATACCTAATGTCCCATTATGCTGGAATCCTTGCAAAAGTACATAAAGAACAAACTCATTTCTGCTGTAAATCTATTTTATAGGATAACGTTTATCATCTCAACACGTGAGCTTCAAGTCCGGGGCTGTCGGCGCATAACGACTGCTTCAAGCTGCATGTAAAGACAAATTGAGCCTCGCAAAACATGCAGTTAAGTGAAGATCATCAAAGGTGGAGAACGTTCGTAGCCATATACTACGAACAGGAATGTAAAAACTGCTGAGAGCAGCGTTTTTTTTCAGCCGTTGGCGTCCTGTAAGTGAGGTCACATCCGTTCTGCGAAGACTTCCGCTTGTCAGAGACTGTTTGATACATTTTTAGGTTTTGTCCACTTCTTTTTTTGTTGTGTTTTTTTTTTTTTAAAGATACAGCTACGTGCTGTCAGACCTGAAACTGACACGGAGGTGCCCTAGAGTGCAGTACCTCCGATGACCACTAGGTGCTGGCAATAGTCTTTGTCATAAAACGCCACTTATCAGTTAGATTACATCCTTCTGAGCAGTTTTTCATGAAGCCTTTGAAAAGATTTTTCCCATTTACGAGTCTTTGTTCGTGAAACCACATACTACACTACCAGGACACTGTGCCAAACTGTAGTAACAGTATGCAAACACTTCAGTGCATGTGTGAAAAACACCTGGATGGAAAAGATCCAGTACACAACTGACCAGTCTACCTCACATACTGCATCCCATAATGAGCCTTTGCCATCACGTGACTGGCGTCCAGTTATGCCGTAGCGTGGTCGCTCTTTTAAAGTGGCATACTACATACTAGCGACGACTGCGCCAGCGTGCAACACTAGCTGCACGCGGACAGTGCACGGTTTCTAGAAGTATCGCTCTGAAACTCCGCCCTCTTGCTTGAGCGTAGGCCACTTCAGGCTCCGAATATTTTTCAGTAAAAAAGGGAACGTTGAAACGTTTAATGACGGTCAGGTTGCTCCCTCAGACAGTTCCTGTTCACGAAGAAGGTCACTAGATGAGTTCCCAAACCAGCGCAGGCCTCCAGCTTTGTCCTCGTTGGGTTTTAGGGCAAAGAAGGAAACAAAGTCGCTGGAAATGAGCACCAGATGTTTGGCCCATGAAGGGCCAAAACCAGCTGCATGTTTTAACAACATTAGTGGAGATTTTCTCCTTGGGGAGAAGTCCAGGGATGAGTTCGGCCATCGAGGAGCTGGATGCTCACCTGTGAGGGCGGAGCCACGTCTGCAGGTGTAAATTCACTGGAGAGTCTTTGAGCGCGCGCGTCGGCGTCGGGTGAAGTCGGGTCTTCGGTTGCTTTTGGCTCTTTTTCTTTTGTGAACACACTACAGAAGACATGAACGTGGGTGGTTTCATTAACCTGAGCAGGATCAGCGTTAACATGGCAGCTTCACTGGATTCCTGCTGCGCCGCAGGGAAAAAAAATAAAAAAAATCACTCAGTATTTCCTCACAGCTCTTGCCGCACGTGTTTCGGAAATAACCGGAGTGTAACGCTCTTGCTCGGAGACGAGAAAGTACCTTCAGCGGACCCCTGGAGATCGGACGGTGGCGGCCTCGTTCTGGGCCGCTGCTCTTCCCGCGGTGTGACGCGGGCGGAGGACGGCGCCAGCGTCGCCTCGGTTGTTGGACTTGGATGCGGACGTGCGATGACTGGAGCCACTATGAAAAACCTGGAGCCAAAATGGCTGATTCAGGGCCGCGTTGAGCTGACGCGGCCTGACAGCTGCCATATTTCTGTTCTTTGTTTTAAAAAAAAAAAAGGAAAACAAAAAATCTATATATGTGTATAACTCACTTTTATTTAGCCAAGTATATAAACTATACCTGTATCATAATATATGTTAAACCAATAACCAGCCTTTGTGTACAATTAAATGCTTTTCCATAAACGTGTGCAATCATTAAACCGCTGTTTGGCTCCTTATTTACCACATCAGTGTTGAGGCTCATCTCTGTGTGTCGGCGTCCCCCAGACCAGGTCCTCCAGGGCCTCCAGGTCCTCCAGGGCCTCCAGGGCCTCCAGGGCCCTGCCTGTCCTGGATGGTCCCTGCTCTGGGGGCCCTCAAGGACCTGGACTGAGGAGCACCTGAAGACTGTTTCTGGAGACCAGAGAGACCTGAGCACCCTCAGGTTTCTGGTTAGTTTCCTTCTGATTTTCCACAACTTTATTAAAAATGCTCCAACAAACCAGCAGGGTTGGAAATAAATAACTCAAATCTGAGGAGTCCAGTGGTTCAGAGGACGGAGAGAAGGTAAGACTTCTCTTGTTTGTTTGTTTTTTAAGCTTAAAAACATGCAACCATGACGATTCCAATATCTAAAAAAAAACAGTTTGGATTAATTTATAGATTTTTGCAAGACATCATTTAGAAAAAAATAAAAAAGAGGAATTCCAAACTACTATGAGTACGGTGAAGATATTTCTGCTTGCTTATAGGTCAGATCTGGGACGTGGAAACAATCCAAAATATATAAAAGACTGCAGGAGATCGAAGGAGAAGATGCCACATATATGAAAGAGAAATAGAAAGTAACATCAAGATGCAAGTGGAAATGTGGGAAAAAATATAATCTCTCCGCAATGGAGAAACACCTGAGTCCCAGCTCAGAAGATCTCACTGGGAGAAAGTTCCTCCTGCTGGAGGTCCCTGGAGAGAATTACACCTCCCCCCCCGGTTGGCGGTAAAATTGTCAAGCGTTGACTGCTCAACAGTTTCAAAAAGGTTGGGGACCACTGCTCTAGATTACCTTAATTTAACTTACCACCACGATCATTTCTACCGTCTCTCATCGTCAGTGTGGTTTTTAACACCCGAAGGTTTAGATTTCAGAAAATACGACGCTGGAAAGATTTACAGAAGCTGAACAGACACATTATTTTACAACCACCGTCATGCTTGTTTCATTTGTGCTGATGTTGTACCAAATTTAAGTTGTATTTTTTATTTTTATTTATTTATTTTCTTCTCTCTTCCTCGTTACCCAACTTCTGGTGGATGGAAACCCTCTTGTACTGTCTATTTTAGATGTATGTTTATTAGAGATGCATGATAACTGTTTTTTTAAACCGATACCGATAACTGATAACTTTCAGTTCCTGAAGGCCGATAACTGATAACACACACGTATACCTAAGATCATTACATCAATACTATGAACAAAACCAAAAACAGTTTTTAGTTTAGACTTTTTAAATGAAAAATATTTATTGTTTCCATTGAAAAACTATTGTCAAGCCTCTCAAACATTTTCATAAAGCTATCAAACAAACCTATTTGATATCTCACATCAACTTAAATAAGGTTCATTACTGACTGATATAAAAAATAAAGGCTCCTTGAACTGATGGAAATACATGCATCAGAATTACTAACTGAAAAAGATTAACATTTAAAGGATTTTGGCTTGTGGTTCCATTTAAATTAATACCTTTAAAGTAAATGAGGTTCAGTAGTTTTTGTTTTTTATTTTTTAATCTCATGGAAGCTTTAGATGAGAGGAATGAGGGAGGAGAGGAGAGGGAAGGCTGCTGCTGGCTTGCGCACGTTAGCATTAGCTTCCGTTAACTCACGTTAGCGCGATTTCAAAACTCCATGGAAGTGATTGTTATGTTGTAGGTGGCTGATCAGGTTTTACGTATTAAAGCTTGTGCTTCCCTCCTCGTAGAATTCACTCGGAGGATTCATCACAAATAACCACCAAACTATCTTCTTCTGAAACTTTGACGAAGTTCTACGCCGCCATGTTTGTTGTGATCAGTACGCTGTGCTGCAGGCTGCATTCAAGGTGTAACGTAAATTCTCACGTTCCCTCGTTTGCTAGTCGTTCTTTCAGCCTTTTCTATTTTTTTCTTTTTTATGTGTAACATGTGAGAAAATACTGAGAATATTAATTCAAGTCAGCAACTACTAAAATTATGACCGAGTTAACAAGTTGTTTTCTGGCATGAGGGGATATTCTTGATTTTCCTTATTGAATAATCGTTTCTCTGATTATGCCGACATCACTTGAACATAACATTCAGTGCCGGTCATTCAAGGCTCAGAGGGAGCGAGGCACTGCTGTGTTGACAGAAATATATGTTATTGGGGCTATTCGTCGTGATATCGGACTTATCAGGGTGACGTCATAATTTCCTGTTATCGGCCTGATAGTTATCATGCACCTCTAATCTTTATTTTATTTTGATATAGTTTCATCCTGGCTCAGTTATGATTGCTGGTGCCCCATGGGAATTCAGTGGGGTTTTTTTTCTCTCATCTGTGGGGAGAAGCCTGATCTATATGGAATCTGAAGCAACTTGTACAACCTGTCTTTCATCCAATAAAAAGTTTAATTACCATATTGGCCCAACTATAGGATGACTCAGATTATAAGACGACCGCTATTTTTCAAATATCATTTGAAGAAAATAAAATAAGATTATTCATAAAACAACTTTTTATTGTACAATAACCAGAAAAAGGCTCACACAGAGATAACATGCTGCTGTATTGTTAAAAATTTTCATGATTTCATCTTTTTTAGGTAGTATGGTATAGGGCTGGGCGATTTTATCGATTCTGCGATATAAATCGATATTTTATTTCCCAGAGTATCGATTTTTCAGCCGGGGTATTGATATTCTAAGCTCCCTTCAAAACCCCCGTGTCCCGCACGAGCCATTTAGTCCTCCAGCCGCTAGTGTCGCTGTAGAGCATTTCTAACAGGTTATCCAGAAGCAGCTTCTTTCTCTGGAAATACCACCAACCTGTGAGGCGAGCCCACCTGAAACGTCACCACCCGGACAAGCTAATGCTAACTGAGAGCTAGCCAAACTTTATTTGTCAGGATTTGAGACCGTACTCAGTGGTGGAAAACGCTGTGTTTACTCTTGCGGCAATGTGTCGCAGTTATCTTGTCGCAGAGATGCTGCAGTTACTTTTGATTTATGCTCAATTTTGAAGCGCGTCTGCGCTGTTATTCAACGCCACAACGGAGAGGGACAATCACGAACTAGCTAAACTTATTAAACTTATCTCTTGTGTTTTTCCACTTCCTCACCGTCTCGGCCGTATCCAGACCCACATTCATCGCTATCTCCCTCCATGAATTACTAGAATATGTGCTGTCTTTGTAGTGTGGAGAACCAGAATCGTACAGATGTGGGTACTTCCTCATTTCTTCAATGACGTGGATGTAGAATTGACCAATCAGAGGCCTCCTTTCTCTCGTCTCTGTCTGCAGTCACCTACCTTTCAGTTCAGTTAATTCAAACAAATTGGAACACTCACAAGATGTCACCAAAATCACTTTGTCCTGTTAAAATCTTTCAGAAAATGATGTAAATGTATTGTTAGAAAAATATAGATATAATATCGTATCGTGAGCCAAATCGTATCGTGAGATTAGTGTATCGCTACAGCCCTAGTATGGTACCATACTTAAGGTAAGGTACGTGTCAGGTTTCCATGTTATTTAAGCTCAAGGTATAGTACTATTTACTAAACTGTCTTCTCTTAAAGTCTGAGACTATGACTCAGTGAATAAGAAACAACCATGTAGTTTATAAACTGCATTAATGATACCAATAACCTGATAACCATCAAAGTCGAGTTATACTGAATTTCAAGAACAACATTAACCATTCAGTCTGTAAAAAACAAATTCTGGACTGCAACAAAACTTTCTAACCCCTTTGCTCGAGTCGGTCCCGTGGTTCCTCCATTGATCATCAGATCTGCTTCATACTGCTCCATTCTTACTGGTTACATCGGTGCAGCTCCATCTAGTGGTACAGATGTGTAACAACAATAGAAAAGTCTAGACCTCGATTATAAGACGACCCCCATTTTTGAGAATATTAATTCTTGAATAAAATATCGTCCTATATTCGGGCCAATACGGTAAAAAAAAAAAAAAAAAAAACCCCGTGCAGCCTCATCTCTCTGACTGAAACCTCATTTGCAGACGAAGTTGCAGCTGGACGGTTCTGGACACGTCCAAACCTCCGCTCACCTCTCTGCCCAGTTCGCTTCTCTTCGTCTGTGGCTTTACCCGGAGGATCGATGACCTCAGACGCCTCATTGGGTGAAGCGGTTGAGCGGCTGGTGGGGTGGAAGAGAAGAAAGGAGAGACGGGGGTTTGGGCCAGAACTCAAACCGCCAAAACCACTGACACCCAGTTAGAACACTGACTAGAGAAAACGGATCAGGGTTAGGGTTAGGTTCGTCTCCAGTTTGATGATTAAAACTGCCCTGATAATATTTACACACGTGGACAAAATTGTTGGTACCCCTCAGTTAAAGAAGGAAAAACCCACAATTCTCACTGAAATCACTTGAAACTTACAAAAGTAACAATAAATAAAAATTTATTGAAAATCAAATAATCAAAATCAGCCATCACTTTTGAATTGTTGATTAACATAATTATTAAAAAAAACAAACTAATGAAATAGGGCTGGACAAAAATGATGGTACCCATAACTTAATATTTTGTTGCACAACCTTTTGAGGCAATCACTGCAATTAAACGATTTCTGTATTTGTCAATGAGCGTTCTGCAGCTGTCAACAGGTATTTTGGCCCACTCCTCATGAGCAAACTGCTCCAGTTGTCTCAGGTTTGATGGGTGTCTTCTCCAAATGGCATGTTTCAGCTCCTTCCACAGATGTTCAATGGGATTCAGATCTGGGCTCATGGAAGGCCACTTTAGAATAGTCCAACGCTTTTCTCTCAGCCATTCTTGGGTGTTTTTGGCTGTGTGTTCTGGATCGTTGTCCTGTTGGAAGACCCATGACCTGCGACTGAGACCAAGCTTTCTGACACTAGGCAGCACATTTCTCTCCAGAATGCCTTGATATTCTTCAGATTTCATTTTACCTTGCACACATTCAAGACACCCTGTGCCAGATGCAGCAAAGCAGCCCCAAAACATTACTGAGCCTCCTCCATGTTTCACCGTAGGGACAGTGTTCTTTCTTCTCGTATGCTTGGTTTTTGAGTCTATGAACATAGAGTTGATGTGCCTTACCAAAAAGCTCCAGTTTGGTCTCATCTATCCAAAGGACATTCTCCCAGAAGCTTTGTGGCTTGTCAACATGCATTTTTGCAAATTCCAGTCTCGCTTTTTTATGATTTTTTTCAGCAGTGGTGTCGTCTCCCATGAAGTCCACTTTGGCTCAAACAACGACGAATGGTGCGATCTGACACTGATGTACCTTGGCCTTGGAGTTCACCTTTAATTTCTTTGGAGGTTGTTCTGGGCTCTTTGGATACAATTCAAATGATCCGTCTCTTCAATTTGTCATCAATTTTCCTCTTGCGGCCACGTCCAGGGAGGTTGGCTACTGTCCCGTGGGTCTTGAACTTCTGAATAATATGAGCCACTGTTGTCACAGGAACTTCAAGCTGTTTAGAGATGGTCTTATAGCCTTTACCTTTCAGATGTTTGTCTATAATATTTTTTCGGATGTCCTGGGACAATTCTCTCCTTCGCTTTCTGTTGTCCATGTTCAGTGTGGTACACACCTTTTCACCAAACAGCAGAGTGACTACTTGTCTGCCTTTAAATAGGCAGACTGACTGATTATGAGTTTGGAAACACGTGTGATGTTAATTAAAGGACACACCTGAGTTAATCATGTCACTCTGGTTAAATAGTTTTCAATCTTTTATAGAGGTACCATCATTTTTGTCCAGCCCTATTTCATTAGTTTGTTTTTTTAAATAATTATGTTAATCAACAATTCAAAAGTGATGGCTGATTTTGATTGTTTAATTTTCAATAAATTTTTATTTATTGTTACTTTTGTAAGTTTCAAGTGATTTCAGTGAGAATTGTGGGTTTTTCCTTCTTTAACTGAGGGGTACCAACAATTTTGTCCACGTGTGTATTTATTATAGTCTCCTTTAGTGTCAGGAGCCCCGACGCTGCAGCTGAGACAGAACCAGAACTGTTTTCAGCTTTGTGAACTGCTGCTGTGACTGATCTGAGTCCAGATTAGAAGGACGCATCATCTTGTTTTTTTTTTCCAGCCTCTATCAAATGATCAGATTTGGTAATCCACCACACACTTGTTAAATAACAGCATCCCTCTCTACAGAGCCCTGCTCATGAGGCTAAATATACATTTGGTCTGTCATTTGACGCTTTTATCTGACAGCGTATTGATTGGCCCCAAAAGGAGAATCTGAAAGGAAACGAGCGGCCAGTGAACATCCTGACTGTGACAGGAAACGTCTATCGAAGGAGATAATCAGCAGATATGTCAGAAGAAAAAATAGATATGGACGAGAACACGAAGGCTTTTAGATTAGATTATACTGTTATAAGTTTAGCGACAACTTGGAAACCTGTAAAGAGCTGCTGGAGGACATGAAGATGGAGGTCTTCAAAGGCTGGTTTCCTCAGAAGGAAGTGACATCTCATGTCCACCGGAGGGCTCCCTTCACTGTTAAAGAGACAAAAGACCTGATTCATTTTAATGTCCGTATGCAGAGACAAAGAAGCTGCAGGAACGATCTCAGATCTCAGATCACTGAGGCTCAGTCCAGCAGCTGGACTGAGCCTGTTTGGAATCCTCAAACTGCATTCAGTGGCTCCATTAGTCTTCACCAGACACTGGAAAATGATTTTAAAATACACACACACACACACACACAAAAAAAAAAACTATATATATATATATATATATATATATATATATATATATATATATATATATATATATATATATATTAGGGCTGTCAAAGTTAACGCGTTAACGCGTGATTAACGCAAAATAATTTTAACGCAACTAATTTTTTTAACGCGCGTTAACGCGACACAGCCTGGCCGTGTACAATAGTAAAGAGGAGAGTAGGTTTAATGAGCCTCGGGCCCCGCCGTAGTGTAGTCCTGTAGTCCTGCGTAGTCCTGTCAAAACAGGAAGTCATGCACTGACGTCGATGTCCATGCCGCAGACAGACAGACGTAAACAAACTATTAGCAGTAGTTGGATACAAATAATAAATGGATACAAAAGATACTATTTTGAATGGTAAGTTCAGCTTCAAAACCTTGCCTGATGGCTAACTCCACAAGATAAACGTTGTTTGTATTTGCTGTCGATGTGAATTTAGTTACCACCGGAGTCCGGTCACTTGACGGCTAATGAGAGCGGTGATGCAGAGAGCCCCCCCCCCCCCCCCCCCCCCCGTTTGAAGCAAATAAACGGAAATATTTTGTATGAAGAACATAAGATAAAATACTGAGTGTATATATATATATAATATATAATGGATTTGGCATTGTAGCAATAAATAAACATGCATTTGTTTTGCATAAGGCAAGCATTTGTGTACTCTCATATTAGGCAAGGCAACTTTATTTGCAACTTTATTTGCAATTCAATTCAAAGTGCTTTACAGATGCAGTCACAAGAAGGCAAATAGAATCATTCCATACAAGCATAAAAATAATCAATAATAAATAAAATTAATTAATGAAAAAATTAATTAATTAAATTAAAAATGAAGAGTGCAGATAAAATCCTTCCAGTCATCATCTTCACATCTGAACAGAACTGTTTTCAGTCTGGATCAGAACATTGTCAGAGTTCAGGTCTGTCTCACATCTTCTGGAAATCTGTTCCAGATTTTAGGAGCATAAAACTGAAATGCAGCTTCACCTTGTTTAGTCCTGACTCTGGACACCAGCAGGAGACCACTACCTGAGGTTCTCAGAGTCCAGGTTGGTTCATATGGATCTAACATGTCAGAGATGGACTTTGGGGCCATGAAGAGACTTGAACACAAGTAGAGCTGTTTTAAAGTCTATTCTCTGAGTGACAGGAAGCCAGAGACCTCAGGACTGGACTAATATGGTCGTATTTCCTGGTTCTAGTCAGGACTCGAATTAATAAGAGTAATACAACTTGAAAAAGATCTGTATAAGGTAGATTTAGAACAGATAAAAATATGCGATTAATTTGCGATTAATCGTGATTAACTATTGACAGTCATGCGATTAATCTGATTAATTATTTTGAGAAATTGACAGCCCTAATATATATATATACACACACACACACACAATGGATTTTCAGTTTAATGACTGAAGGACAAACAATATGATAGCATCCCTACAGTAAGGCATGGTGGAGGCTGAATCATGCTGAGGCGGACGTGGAACCTGATCAAAACTGATGAAAAGATGAATGCTGCTAAATGTAGAAAGCCTGCAGAGAACTGAGAGCAGTGGAGGGGTCCGGGACAAGACCACCAGGAGACATTGTAGATGTAGAGGATCTGGAGGAAGGGTTGGAGACCTGCAGCTTCTACAAAGTACTGAACCAAAGGCTGATGATGGGAAAATAGAAATGTATCCATCCATCCATCCATCCATCCATCATCTATGGCCGCTTAATCCTATTCAGGGTCACGGGATCTGCTGGAGTCCATCCCAGCTCTCTTTGGGCGAAAGGCAGGGGTCCACCCTGGACTGGTTGCCAGTCCATCGCAGGAAAATGAATCCATTTGAAATTCAGTTCTGCACAACAAAGCTAAAGGACTAAAGCACTTTCATCCGTGTGCGCCGGAGCTCCAGGTTTGCAAAGTGAGACGGTCATGATGAACTACGATGAAGCACACACGTTGTGGAGGAAATTTTTATTTGGTTTATTCATCTTGTAATTTTGTTCATTTTATTTGTCTTTAACAATATGCTTAAAAGTGATTCATTGATCAAGGAGACACAGCAGGGGTCAGCTGTGATTCTGAATAAACATTCCTAAATTCAGTCAACATCAAGTAAATAACTTCTTGATCAAGGAACTGTATAACGTCCCTAAATCCAATCAGTCTGTTTTAAGACAAATGTCCCTTTGCCCTCATCACTACCTGCTGTGATCCACTCTGTATGCAAAAACCTGTAGAAGAATCAACACCTTTTGTTTTGGTATAAAAGAATTCATTCAGTATTCTGTGGAGTACTGACTGACAGCTCTCCTTATGTGCACATAAGATTTTTGTATTTTTGTTTCTTTTCTCTTTAATAAATTCTATTCTGATTTTCTCATCGAGATCGGACCTTATTTTTTCCACAACACTTATTGTAGTTATTTATTGTTACCTGAATTTCATTTGAAATGTATTTATAATGCATTGTATGTTTCTGATTTAAAAAAAAAATAAAAAAAGTGAAAATGTGGAAAGTCCTGAAGTTCCCCCTCGTACCACCAGAGAGCACTCGTGTACCACCAGTGGTACAAGTACCACAGTTTGCGCACCACTGGTTTAGACTAACTGTAGGCTTTACTGAACAGAAATGTTTATAATTTAGTTTTAAAAATGGAGATGGTGTCAGCCTCCTTAACCAGAACTGGTAGCTGGTTCCATAATAAAGTTGCCTGGTAGCAGAAGGCCCGTCCTCCAAACCTACTTTTAGATATTCTAGGAACGACTCTGAGAGCAGAGAGCTCTATTAGGAGCATAACATGCTATCAAGTTTTGTAAATAACGAGGAGCTAGGCCATTAATGCGAGAAGCAGAATTTTAAACTCAATTCAAAATTTCACGGGGATCTAATGGAGGGAGGCTAACACGGGAGAGATGTGATCTTGCTTGCGGATTCCTGTCAGCACCCTCGCTGCTGCGTTCTGGATCAGTTGGAGGCTATTCAACGAGCTTTTTGGACATCCTGCTAACAACGCATTACAATAATCCAGTCTAGACCAGATGATTTTTTTTAATCTGAATCACGTACTGATGAGTTAAACCTTTTGAAGTGAAAGAAAGTAGGAATTTTCATCCCTTCCATTTGTACCCAGAAGTTGAAAGTTCCTAGTTCCAAGTCGGAGGTTTCAATTGGAACGCCCCCTGAAGTCAAAATTCCAGCTTGGACAGTCAGAGAAATATCTACACGGCTGTTTAATTTTGCTCACATCAAGTCATCCACTTAGTACCGTTTGCTTTTTACAAGTAGACGTGTTTCTACTGTGTTTGTTTGAGCTTAATACAGAGTTGACCGATGGTTAGCAGTGTTTGGAAAGCTTCGTTCTCCGATCTTGTGACTGGAGCGAGGTCAACTCCGGTGTGACGTCATTCCAGCTTCCAACTTCCAAGGTAACTTGAACGCACACATTTCATTTTTCACGTGACCGTTTGCATAATTCACCTCCGGAGACGTGCAGGTCAGGTCCAGTTCTCCGCTGCATTTCACCGGTCATTTAAGTTCAACAGGAGGGTTTTAGATAAACCAGGCGTAGCCAGGAAATGCTGGTCTATGATGGTGACATTAAGGTCCAGGACAAATCTGCTCATATAAGACTGATTAAACTGATTTGATTTATAAATGTATCTTCTCAAAGACACCTGGAGTCGTGGAACTCAGGATTCCTGGTTCTTCTGTGGCTCCTTGTTCATTTGATGTATTCAGCTCCACTTTTGTCCATATATCATGCATTTTTCTTCCTAAATGGTAAATATCAGAACTTTTAATTGTAGGAAAAAGTGAATTTTGTCATAAGATTTGTTGCAAAAAATGTTACGTTTTATTGTGAAATTGAAATTTTTGTCCAAAAATCATGCATTTTTCCTCAACAGTTGCAAGTTTAAGGAAATCTTTTTTTCAAGAAACGAAGCAACAAAATTGTTAATTTTTTGCAACATTGAGATTTTTTGTTGTACAACCCAGATTTTTGTCGTCTCATCACATTTTTTTTCAGAATATTTCAGAAAATCAACTTTTGTAAAATCACTTTTCAATAGCAGGCTATTACTTTTTCTTGCTGCTGTTTTTGACATTAAAATCCTGACTTTTGTAGAAATCGCAAGGTTTGCAAAATCTGGACTTTTTGACATAAAATTGCTTCTTTTCGTACTAAAATGTCAGTTTAATGGTCTCCTACGACTCCATCTACTTACCAGCCAATTAAAATGCAACTTGAAATGACGCATTGATCACTGTGCCCTGGCGCCTTCCAAAGAAAAATAACAATCCACATCCATCTCCACCTCTGCGTCAGTCGTAGGCTTCGATAAGAGATAAGAGCTCATCATGGTGCGGTCTGCACACACCATTCTGGACATCGTACCCAGACTGAGCAGATGCAGATGTGAGATGTTATAAAGTCATACGGCTGCAGGAATCATGCGGTGTAGAGGAGCCTGACGGCTGAGCGCAGGTTCCTTGTCGGTTTCTGGACGATCCCTCAACGTTTCTTCAATGTTTGGTTACCCCTGTAAAAGATGTTAAAAGATGCCCGGTTTACGAGCAGAGATCCCTCAAGCAGCACAGCATCTGCACAAACAAAGAAAAGACTGTTTCAAAAATGTTTCGCTTCAATGAGAAAAAGCTGGAAGAGAGTTTCTGCAACAGGCTGGCACCAGAGTGGTGCCATTAAAAAACCCTTTCAGCAAAGTAGCAGTTTTATTAGTGCTACTAGCAGAGGTTTGTTTACATTTTGTGTCTTGTTTAAGTCTCATCTTGTTGTTGAATAGTGTTTTATTATTAGATTTGTCTTGGACCTTGACTCTGTTAATACAATTTTCCACTTTCCTTTGCTCCAGATGTATGAACACAAAAGGTGGTTTAGCCTCTTCTGCAGATGCTTCTTCTAAGGCAACAAGAAGCAGGAGGAGTCCAGTCATGGCAGCAAACATGCAGAAACACCTGGTTTCGGAGCTGTGTGGGGTAGAAGTTTTTGAAAAAAAAAAAATCCTTTTTTTTTTTCATACGATTTGAATCGATGTAATTAAGCCATGAATCGCGATGTCGCCTCAGGCCAGCAAAGGGCGCACTCGAGTTAAACTAGTTCAACGTCTATTCTGCCCTCACTGCTTCCCCAGTGCAGCCAGGCAGAGAGCTAACATGTCTACTAATAAAGAATCCATATTTATCCTCTTCCAACAGCTTTATTGGCAAGTCTTTCATCATCCAGAGAGATTTTGTAAAACTGAAATAAACACAAATAAGTCACATAAATTAAAATGCAGCCAAAAAAATAGATGTGGCTAGCATGCTAATGTACGTATGCTAACGGGCTAGCATGCTTACGCACTGTTGCCAACTCTCCAATGAGAAAAGTCACTAGGGGCTGTCCCGGAAGTCGCTAGAAGTCACTAGATGCGACAGGCGGACGGACACGGATGGTCGGGGGGGGGGGGTGGAGAGGAGCTCGAGTTGTCTCGCGCGGCGCGGGGTGTTTGTGGCTGTGCACTGTGCCCGACAGAGAGAAAGAAAGAGAAGCGCGGCTCGCGAGGCAGACAGCAGCCAAGTGATGGCTTCAAACCTAGCGGTTTGAGTGCCAGTGAGTCGCTAAATCACCAGAAAAAGTCACTAGATTTGTCGCTAGTCGCTTTTTACAAATTAAGTCGCTAGGGGGGTCTGGAAAGTCGCTAGATATAGCGACAAAGTCGCTAAGTTGGCAACACTGCGCTTACGCTAGCGGTTTTCTGGACCTAAAAAAACAGTACATTTTAACATTACTAATGACATACAACATGTTGATTTCCAACATAAACACCAAGAATAAACCCTTGAGTTAAACGTAAAGGCTGTTCTCACCTAATAAGAACAGGAAACGATTGAAAGTAGAGATAACCCAGTGGACTAGAATCAGTAGAGTAGACTTGTTATGTAGTAGAGTTAAAAAAAAAATCTTGAGACTGTACTGATTTATTGAAAATAAGACACTAGGCCTATTGTAAAAAAGAAGAAAACTGATACATTTTTTTGTAATTTGCTGCTAGTTCTAATCTACTGTATTGAAAAGAGGGTAAGAGAAATACTACAGTGTTGTTAAAAAGGAAAAGGCTTAATTTGTGTAAAAGAAATAATAATAAAATTTAAGAAATATGTCATTTCCCAGTAAACTAATTTAGTGTTGTACGTGATTCGAATCGTGAGTCCACAGGATCTCCCCGTCTGTCCCCTTAGTGCCTCCTTTTTGCCTCCAGAATTCTGGAGTCTGAAAACACACCTTGAAGGAGAGCAGAGACAGCCGGAGCAGTCAAATCATATCAAAATAACCTTTTTTTTTGGTTGCAAATTATATATTAGTGCAAAAGTATCAGAAGTGAACACCTACGATGAGAATATGTTCCAAAAAAACTCATGATAGTGAATAAAGTAAATGAAATCAGCTCCTCCACAGGCTGATCTTTCATGCAGACTGAGGGGCCACATCTGGTTTTCACCAACACCAACCCCAAAGAGTGGAAACATGCAGTTCCTTAAATGACCACTAGCTGGCTCCAGAGGTGAATTGATTTGGCCCTCATATGAAAATGTCCATCACTGGAGAAGAAACAACAATATTTACAGCTGGTCAGTGACAGCTGTACCTCATGAGTTACAATGATTTTAAACCGCATATGTATGTGCAGTTAGAGGCGTGGTTTCATGAGTGACAGCTGCACTGCAGTTTACACTGTTGAGCTGTCGTCAAATGACCTACTTGACCCTTTTTTTTTAACTTCTGTGCTGTAAATAAAGACCTAAGTGAGCATATTCACTCTAATTCTGAAGACATTATGGCTTGTTGTGCTGTCAGTTGTACGGACTGACTCCATGTTGGTCAGGGAGGGTCTGCTTGTGGAAGATCTCTAACCAGCTTTCAGGCTCTCCCCGCACCTTTGCCCATTTTCTTTAACTAACTGGAGTTGGTTGTTGCCAGCTCCTGCTGAGATGTCGACCCCCCAAGGATCTGAAAAAGGGGCTTTTAAAGAGAACCTGTATTTGATCCAGTTCTCTTCGTACATCCCGGTCAGTACTCGAGTTAAGGGGGGGTTGAGGGTGGATGGCATCCCCCCTGAAATAAAAACGATCAAAATCATCCCCCCTGTAAAACTGCCATCCCCCCTTTCCATCCCTCCCCTTTTTACAGTAAATGTTGGGAATATAACTTATAATTATTACATCATTAGAAAGTAGTACGCATGTTGAGTAAAAGAAATAATAAAATGCAATGCAAACATGCAATGACGCAACATGATGGTTATTTTCAATTGGTTAATTGATGCCTGAGGGAGCGGCACGAGCTGCTGCGCAGAGCGACATCTTGAGGATTAACTGCACTGCAATGTGAGCACGAGGAAACGAGCGGCTGGACAACGAGATGTCAGGGAGTTTTTTTTAAAAAGACTCAAATGACAGGTGAGCTATAAATCAAGAATTTCAATCACTACTTTTTATTAATCTATACAAAAGTGGCCAGACTCGCCACAGGTTGCACAATAACAACACAGCTAGTTTTCCAAGCTTGCTGTGTAGCCTGCAAACTAGCTGAGATGAACTCATGTTAACGTTCATCTCTCTTGTTAACTAGTTTGCTGAAACACAGGACTTGTCATTCAGTCACGTTAGATTCTGGTTTATGAGCGCGGCAAACGTAAAACAGATATTTACTGTTAGCGTTAGACGAGAGCTTGTCTCAAATATTTGACCAGAATTAATGATGAAATATTCTTCGCACGGCTATATTATTTTCATTAATCATCAGGCAACAAAAATAAGTGAAGATGTTAGCTAAAATTCAGATGTTCAAGGCAGGTGACATTAAGGAGTTTTCCCCCCTCCTGGGGCCTGTTGCTGTGGCCTGTAATTTAATATTACAGTGAATATGATAAATGTGATTTTAACCTATACTGTACATTCTGTCTGTTATCCAAGAGCAAGGTCATGTGCTTTTAGCATGACATGTCTGCACATTCTATCAAACCCTATAATGTTATTTTCTTCACATAGAGGAAAGCCATGGCCAGGAAGCAGGAGGATCAAGAGCAGAAGGTACAGGTTTGATTATTAAACCTTTAGGGTTTAGACCAGGGGTTATTTTAACTGGGGATTCCCTGTAATTGACTTTTTTTCCCCTCACAATAATTGAACAATCTGAAGACTGTTAGTAATCTTTTAATGTAATTAAATAATTGTTAATGTAGAAACTGATAACAAAATTTTCATGACTGTCAAAATAACCAATTGCAAAAAAAGTCTAGTGCAACCTCTAGTTTACACACTTACCCTTTTCAATTCATACGTAGGCCTATTAGTATGTAGCTCATTATTTCAGTGGCTATAAGGCACATTAATCTATTAATCTTCAGTCACTGCTTAGCTAACAATCAGAAAGCAAGAACACGAAAAATTGTCGACAAAAACATGATTACGACAGTCTTTGGAAACTGCTATGAGATACTGAGACTTGAAACTGAGAAACTAAAAACTGTGCACCAGAGGGGAGAAAAGAAAAAGTATTGTAAAATGTTGAGAGAGTTTTTCTGTACTTCTGTACTGTCTTTAATAACACAAAAAAGAGAAAATTGTTATGATTTTGCACTTAAAATAAACTTGGCTTGCCTTGATTTGAGAGGATTCAGAAGTCTTATTTACAGTGTTTTGTTTTGTTAATGAATTTACACCCCTGCCCCTGCCACTTTTATTTTTTTAAGTGAA
This sequence comes from Hirundichthys speculiger, assembly GCA_018398805.1. Classification (NCBI taxonomy): domain Eukaryota; kingdom Metazoa; phylum Chordata; class Actinopteri; order Beloniformes; family Exocoetidae; genus Hirundichthys; species Hirundichthys speculiger. The sequence continues at coordinate 597,613 of JAGFBZ010000398.1, read as the reverse complement.
AAAAACATTGACCATCCCCCCTGAATTTTTTTACAACTCGACTACTGCTCACGGTGCAGACAGAGACTGCAGCCAGAGCTGTAAGACTGATGGAGGACTGCAGTGCTTTTTAACAGGATGCTGTAATCCCGGACACGTGACTGTGAATTCAAACACAGCGTGTCATATTCACACCAGAGGAGGCGAAGCGGGGCTACGAGGACATCAGAAAGAGACGCCGCCTGTCCACTGTCCTGTGTTTTCGTCTGTCACGTCCGTAACAACACAGTAGAGGTCTTCACGGGTCCACTTTCATGAACCCGAACCCGCATCGACCCGTGAAAATTCGACCCAAAACTGACCTGACCCGAGCTATTATCATAAGTTCGGGAGTCCGAACCCGACCCGACCAGAGTCTTTAGTTTCCGACCACGAACCGAACCGAGTTACCCGAATAGACCCGAGACAATCCAGCCCATAGTTGCTCATGTTAAAAGTTGTCTAGCGTTGAATAAAACTTGATTTTCTTACCTAAAGTTGTCTTCTTTTACCGGTTCAGTTGCTACATAGGCTACGTGATGGAAACAACAATAAATCCACGTTGTTATTTTCTTTGTGGATACAGATGCTATTGGTAGCAACTGCTAAGGCTAATAGCCTACACCGGTCAGGACGTGTTGTGAACATGTTCTTTCATCCAGCGTTGTCATGTTGGTGATCCGTTGTGCTTTACAGCTGCCGGGCAAACCGCTAATAACACGCTACGACAACATGATTGTTTCATGACAAACACGCCACATTAATTAATAATCATTTAGCTTACTTTAATTAAACTGCCCCGAGTCCTGACATTGGCTGCCACCGCCAGTATCTTTCACTCTTGAGTAAACGCAGACCCAGCCAGAGAGCACCGACCGGACCCGAGACTAACTGTACCGATTCCGACCCGAACCCGGAGTCACGTCTTTTGAATGGACCCGAGACCTGATTCGGGTCGGGTCGGAACCACTGGTTTTCGGGTTGTCGGGTTGTTCCGAAGACCTCTCCAACACAGACATGTACTCCGAAGTCAGTCGACACCGTGAGATCACGTGTCACACCCCCTTTAAAAGACATCCGCCATGGAAGCGCCTGAGCGTCCTCCTGATGGTTCCTCCTGCAGCCTCCAGGAGCATTTCAAACCGAGAAGGCCTTCAACATGCCGAAGAGGTCGATTTCTGTCTGACAGATGAGAGCAGAGAGGCGGGGACACGAAACAACGTGAAATAAGCGCACCGTCCACTCTGACTGTGCGAGCACTCGTGTTGGATCTAAATATGTTTAATTCATTTTGATACTCGTGGGGTTTTTCCAGACAGCTTACGTCAGAGCAGGCATTACTCAAGTCTGCACCGCTTATTTGATCTTTGTCGTGACACTGGTGGTGTTTTCCTGGTAACCTTGAACTTTGAACACACAAACTAAAGACCCTGGACCCCCCCGCCCCCCCGTTCTCTGAGGCTCTGAGCATGGAAAACACATTTGCAGCCGTGGCAGAGCCAGTCCCAGAGGACGAGCGGTGTCTCGAAAAACACAGAAACTCTTTCTCGTCCCCGAAACCCTCCGCCACGGAGGAGAGCGCCTCCACGGCTCCCCGGACGGACACGCAGACGCACCACCCACGGTTACAGGGGGACTTTTTCACGGTCGGGTTCGGGGGAACACCGCGGATCCCCCACCTTGGCTCAGGTGGAAAAGTAAAAGTAATGCACAAGCCCCTGATAACGCCAACACGAGTTGTGATTTCATCATGGGAAGATTTTAGGAAGAGGCTCTGATGAATGCTGAGACACCTCAGGTGACTTCTGTGCTCATTCATTCATGTCATCTTTCTATCATGAGGAATATTCTGAATGGCTTTAATAAATTGACCTGCCTTAGAAACTTTAGTCCTTTTGCATAGCGTGGCCATGTGTTCTGTAATTATTGATCGTTGTGCCTTCTGGATGGAAAGTGGACAGAATAAAGTGAACATCCTCTTTCTGAACATGTTTCCCAGTTACATCCACCTTCAGCCATGCAAAGCCCCTGAGCCTTGGAGCACTTTGCTAATGAATTCAACAGTCCTGCGGACTATCAAAGTGCTTCTGACAAAGCGGCCCGTTTCTTACGGGGACAGCAGGCTGAGCACCATCCCGTATCTCACATCCAAAATGTGGAGGATTCCCTGGTGTGCAGGGCCCAAAGTAAGGCTTTATAAACTCTGGTTTGTCTGTTATCAGCATACGTGTGAAGGACAGTAGGACAGCAGGACGGTCCCTGGTGCAACAAACAAATAAGTTTGCACAGATTATGCATTTTTTGTTTACAGCAGATCCTCGAAAGCATATATTTTATCAAATTGTTCTGTCTGTCAGAGTTGACTATAACCAGAAACCACTGGAGGGTCACGATCCCCTCTTCTTAATAACATTAAAGTTTAGCAGACATCCAATCTGTCATTGTAAACACCTGACTGTTAAAACTATATCTGACGTGTCCACACTAACCAGAGATGCAGGACAACAGCCTGAAAAGTTGTAAAATACTGGGCCACCCCCCCTGTGATTCCTCAGAGTGGTCCGCGGTCGCCTTCCCATGCTGCTCCACATCAGCTCTTGGTATGTCCCTTTCATAACTGTACACCATACTAGCAGCAGTACATACTGCTAGGATGGCAGTACATACTGCTAGAAAGACAGTAGATATTGCTAGAATGGCAGTATGTACTGCTAGAATGGCAGTATACTGCTAGAATGACAATACATACTGCTAGAATGGCAGTACGTACTGCTAGTATGGCAGTACATACTGCTAGTATGGCAGTACATACTGCTAGAAAGACAGTAGATATTGCTATAATGGCAGTACGTACTGCTAGTATGGCAGTACATACTGCTAGTATGGCAGTACATACTGCTAGAAAGACAGTAGATATTGCTAGAATGGCAGTACATACTGCTAGAATGACAATACATACTGCTAGCATGGCAGTACGTACTGCTAGTATGGCAGTACATACTGCTAGAAAGACAGTAGATATTGCTAGAATGGCAGTACATACTGCTAGAATGACAATACATACTGCTAGAATGGCAGTACGTACTGCTATTATGGCAGTACATACTGCTATTATGGCAGTACATACTGCTAGTATGGCAGTACATACTGCTAGAAAGACAGTAGATATTGCTAGAATGGCAGTACATACTGCTAGAATGACAATACATACTGCTAGCATGGCAGTACGTACTGCTAGTATGGCAGTACATACTGCTAGAAAGACAGTAGATATTGCTAGAATGGCAGTACATACTGCTAGAATGACAATACATACTGCTAGAATGGCAGTACGTACTGCTATTATGGCAGTACATACTGCTATTATGGCAGTACATACTGCTAGTATGGCAGTACATACTGCTAGAAAGACAGTAGATATTGCTAGAATGGCAGTACATACTGCTAGAATGACAATACATACTGCTAGCATGGCAGTACGTACTGCTAGTATGGCAGTACATACTGCTAGAAAGACAGTAGATATTGCTAGAATGGCAGTACATACTGCTAGAATGACAATACATACTGCTAGAATGGCAGTACGTACTGCTATTATGGCAATACATACTGCTAGAATGGCAGTACGTACTGCTATTATGGCAGTACATACTGCTATTATGGCAGTACATACTGCTAGTATGGCAGTACATACTGCTAGTATGGCAGTACATACTGCTAGTATGGCAGTACATACTGCTAGCATGGCAGTACATACTGCTTGTATGTACTCATTTTGCCTAAATGCCAGATTGGTAGGATGTGAAAACACCCAGATTTTTTTGCTATTTCTGGAAAAATCCCTGGTACGGAACTGACCGGACTGCCTAGCATGCAGAATCCCATCATGCAATGGGCCACTGCAACATTGAGAAATGACTAGACTCAACATTTTCACCGGCCACTAATAAGCGGCTGCAGTAAAAGTCATAAATCCCAGCTGTTATATGTTAACAGATGGGACATTACTGTCAAATGATGTAACGTTATTCATATATAATTTTAGCATTATATAATGAATCATTGGATAACGTCAAATTTTAAGATAACATTTATCATGACTATTGTGGGGGACATCTGCTTCTCTGAGTCGTGGGGGTGGGGGGGGGGGGGGGGCGGTGTGAGAGGAGAGAGGACAGGGCCAAGGCCAACAAACACAGGTGAGTCCAGGAAGAAGGAGAAAGATGGAGCAAATTCAGTACACCTTACCTTCAGAAAGTGAGTATACTCACTCATCAGGATGTGTTTTGTCAGTGTTATGCAAATTTTTATAAACTTACAGATCCCACCAGACTTCCAGGGGTCCCGCTTTAAAGTTTGGAGGTGTTGATGGAGACCTGCTTGGCGTCTCCCAGCCTCCCTCACCCCTCCTCCCTGAACTGTAACCTCAGTTACGTAATCTAACGGTTGACCTCTGACCCACATTCAGCAGCCTGAACCTCAATCTCTCATCCGTGCGCTGATTGGACGGTGGGACTCCATCAGGAGCGCGCTTGCCCCGTGTTTCCAAGAGACTCTCCAGCGGACCCGCGCATGTTTTAGGCCACTATGGCAAGCCAACATGGTCATAAAACGGCATTCTAACTACATGTTCTGTAATTAAAAATGGTAGATGGAACTGGATTTAGAACACCTAAAATGACATTTGCAGAGAAAATAAGAGTCTGTGTTCACTGGAAACTGTGTGAGTTCAAATGCAGCAAAAAATGCAAAATGCCCTTTTCGTAGTTACTTTGAATGGAAATTAAATGGTGTTTGTGCAACTGCAATAAGAAAAAGACCACATCAATTCATCATTAACCTCCTTTATAAAAGATGCTTTTTGTTTCCGTTCATGTCATTTTTTTTATCTCTCCCTTTTTCCCAATAAACTAATCAGACAAATTAAATATGGAGCTGCAGTGGTTGAGCTTCCTGGAAGCGTTTTCAGAGGTTGGACACCATAAACCAGACCTGACATCGTAATGTAACAGTTATACTGAGATCTCTGGATTTAAATGGGCTTCAGTTCTTTTCTATTGTTTTATTCTACCCATTAACGGTGTCATTATTAAAATGAAGATAAGAACTTCAACAACATTTTGGAAGCCCTTTATTCTGGGAGCCAAACGGTGAGTTTGAATCATAATTTTTTTTTCTTGTTTCCCACCCGTCTATATAGATGTCATCCCAGCGTTGACCTCCACCCGTCTATATAGATGTCATCCCAGCGTTGACCTCCACCTGTCTATATAGACGTCATCCCGGCGTTGACCTCCACCTGTCTATATAGACGTCATCCCAGCGTTGACCTCCACCTGTCTATATAGACGTCATCCCAGCGTTGCCCTCCACCTGTCTATATAGACGTCATCCCAGCGTTGACCTCCACCTGTCTATATAGATGTCATCCCAGCGTTGACCTCCACCTGTCTATATAGACGTCATCCCAGCGTTGACCTCCACCTGTCTATATAGACGTCATCCCAGCGTTGACCTCCACCTGTCTATATAGATGTCATCCCAGCGTTGACCTCCACCTGTCTATATAGACATCATCCCAGCGTTGACCTCCATCTGTCTATATAGATGTCATCCCAGCGTTGACCTCCCCCAGTCTATATAGACATCATCCCAGCGTTGACCTCCACCTGTCTATATAGATGTCATCCCAGCATTGACCTCCACCTGTCTATATAGACGTCATCCCAGCGTTGACCTCCACCTGTCTATATAGACGTCATCCCAGCGTTGACCTCCACCTGTCTATATAGACGTCATCCCAGCGTTGACCTCCACCTGTCTATATAGACGTCATCCCAGCGTTGACCTCCACCTGTCTATATAGACGTCATCCCAGCGTTTACCTCCACCAGTCTATATAGACGTCATCCCAGCGTTGACCTCCACCTGTCTATATAGACGTCATCCCAGCGTTGACCTCCACCTGTCTATATAGACGTCATCCCATCCCAGCGTTGACCTCCACCTGTCTATATAGACATCATCCCATCATCCAGCATTTACCTCCACCTGTCTATATAGACGTCATCCCAGCATTGACCTCCACCTGTCTATATAGACGTCATCCCAGCGTTGACCTCCACCTGTCTATATAGACGTCATCCCAGCGTTGACCTCCACCTGTCTATATAGACGTCATCCCAGCGTTGACCTCCACCTGTCTATATAGACGTCATCCCAGCGTTGACCTCCACCTGTCTATATAGACGTCTCCCCAGCGTTGACCTCCACCTGTCTATATAGACGTCATCCCAGCGTTGACCTCCACCTGTCTATATAGACGTCATCCCAGCGTTGACCTCCACCTGTCTATATAGACGTCATCCCAGCGTTGACCTCCACCTGTCTATATAGACGTCATCCCAGCGTTGACCTCCACCTGTCTATATAGACGTCATCCCAGCGTTGACCTCCACCTGTCTATATAGACGTCATCCCAGCGTTGACCTCCACCTGTCTATATAGACGTCATCCCAGCGTTGACCTCCACCTGTCTATATAGATGTCATCCCAGCGTTGACCTCCACCTGTCTATATAGACGTCATCCCAGCGTTGACCTCCACCTGTCTATATAGACGTCATCCCAGCGTTGACCTCCACCTGTCTATATAGACGTCATCCCAGCGTTGACCTCCACCTGTCTATATAGATGTCATCCCCAGCGTTGACCTCCACCTGTCTATATAGACGTCATCCCAGCGTTGACCTCCACCTCCACCTGTCTATATAGATGTCATCCCAGCGTTGACCTCCACCTGTCTATATAGACGTCATCCCAGCGTTGACCTCCACCTGTCTATATAGACGTCATCCCAGCGTTGACCTCCACCTGTCTATATAGATGTCATCCCAGCGTTGACCTCCCCCACCTGTCTATATAGACGTCATCCCATCCCAGCGTTGACCTCCACCTGTCTATATAGATGTCATCCCAGCGTTGACCTCCACCTGTCTATATAGACGTCATCCCAGCGTTGACCTCCACCTGTCTATATAGACGTCATCCCAGCGTTGACCTCCACCTGTCTATATAGACGTCATCCCAGCGTTTGACCTCCACCTGTCTATATAGACGTCCTCCCAGCGTTGACCTCCACCTGTCTATATAGACGTCATCCCAGCGTTGACCTCCACCTGTCTATATATGTCATCCCAGCGTTGACCTCCACCTGTCTATATAGACGTCATCCCAGCGTTGACCTCCACCTGTCTATATAGACGTCATCCCAGCGTTGACCTCCACCTGTCTATATAGACGTCATCCCAGCGTTGACCTCCACCTGTCTATATAGACGTCATCCCAGCGTTGACCTCCACCTGTCTATATAGACGTCATCCCAGCGTTTACCTCCACCTGTCTATATAGACGTCATCATCCCAGCGTTGACCTCCACCTGTCTATATATAGACGTCATCCCAGCGTTGACCTCCACCTGTCTATATAGACGTCATCCCAGCGTTGACCTCCACCTGTCTATATAGACGTCATCCCAGCGTTGACCCCCCACCTGTCTATATAGACGTCATCCCAGCGTTGACCTCCACCTGTCTATATAGACGTCATCCCAGCGTTGACCTCCACCTGTCTATATAGACGTCATCCCAGCGTTGACCTCCACCTGTCTATATAGACGTCATCCCAGCGTTGACCTCCACCTGTCTATATAGACGTCATCCCAGCGTTGACCTCCACCTGTCTATATAGACGTCATCCCAGCGTTGACCTCCACCCTGTCTATATAGACGTCATCCCAGCGTTGACCTCCACCTGTCTATATAGACGTCATCCCAGCGTTGACCTCCACCTGTCTATATAGACGTCATCCCAGCGTTGACCTCCACCTGTCTATATAGACGTCATCCCAGCGTTGACCTCCACCCGTCTATATAGACGTCATCCCAGCGTTGACCTCCACCTGTCTATATAGACGTCATCCCAGCGTTGACCTCCACCTGTCTATATAGACGTCATCCCAGCGTTGACCTCCACCTGTCTATATAGACGTCATCCCAGCGTTGACCTCCACCTGTCTATATAGATGTCATCCCAGCGTTGACCTCCACCTGTCTATATAGACGTCATCCCAGCGTTGACCTCCACCTGTCTATATAGACGTCATCCCAGCGTTGACCTCCACCTGTCTATATAGACGTCATCCCAGCGTTGACCTCCACCTGTCTATATAGACGTCATCCCAGCGTTGACCTCCACCTGTCTATATACGTCATCCCAGCGTTGACCTCCACCTGTCTATATAGACGTCATCATCCCAGCGTTGACCTCCACCTGTCTATATAGACGTCATCCCAGCGTTGACCTCCACCTGTCTATATAGACGTCATCCCAGCGTTGACCTCCACCCTGTCTATATAGACGTCATCCCAGCGTTGACCTCCACCCTGTCTATATAGACGTCATCCCAGCGTTGACCTCCACCTGTCTATATAGACGTCATCCCAGCGTTGACCTCCACCTGTCTATATAGACGTCATCCCAGCGTTGACCTCCACCTGTCTATATAGACGTCATCCCAGCGTTGACCTCCACCTGTCTATATAGACGTCATCCCAGCGTTTACCTCCACCTGTCTATATAGATCATTCCCAGCGTTGACCTCCACCTGTCTATATAGACGTCATCCCAGCTTTTACCTCCACTTGTCTATATAGACGTCATCCCAGCGTTGACCTCCACCTGTCTATATAGACGTCATCCCAGCGTTGACCTCCACCTGTCTATATAGACGTCATCCCAGCGTTGACCTCCACCTGTCTATATAGACGTCATCCCAGCGTTGACCTCCACCTGTCTATATAGACGTCATCCCCAGCGTTGACCTCCACCTGTCTATATAGACGTCATCCCAGCGTTGACCTCCACCTGTCTATATAGACGTCATCCCAGCGTTGACCTCCACCTGTCTATATAGACGTCATCCCAGCGTTGACCTCCACCTGTCTATATAGATGTCATCCCAGCGTTGACCTCCACCTGTCTATATAGATGTCATCCCAGCGTTGACCTCCACCTGTCTATATAGACGTCATCCCAGCGTTGACCTCCACCTGTCTATATAGACGTCATCCCAGCGTTGACCTCCACCTGTCTATATAGACGTCTCATCCCAGCGTTGACCTCCACCTGTCTATATAGACGTCATCCCAGCGTTGACCTCCACCTGTCTATATAGACGTCATCCCAGCGTTGACCTCCACCTGTCTATATAGACGTCATCCCAGCGTTGACCTCCACCTGTCTATATAGACGTCATCCCAGCGTTGACCTCCACCTGTCTATATAGACGTCATCCCAGCGTTGACCTCCACCTGTCTATATAGACGTCATCCCAGCGTTGACCTCCACCTGTCTATATAGACGTCATCCCAGCGTTGACCTCCACCTGTCTATATAGACGTCATCCCAGCGTTGACCTCCACCTGTCTATATAGACGTCATCCCAGCGTTGACCTCCACCTGTCTATATAGACGTCATCCCAGCGTTGACCTCCACCTGTCTATATAGACGTCATCCCAGCGTTGACCTCCACCTGTCTATATAGACGTCATCCCAGCGTTGACCTCCACCTGTCTATATAGACGTCATCCCAGCGTTGACCTCCACCTGTCTATATAGACGTCATCCCAGCGTTGACCTCCACCTGTCTATATAGACGTCATCCCATCCCACCATATATCCCCAGCGTTGACCTCCACCTGTCTATATAGACGTCATCCCAGCGTTGACCTCCACCTGTCTATATAGACGTCATCCCAGCGTTGACCTCCACCTGTCTATATAGATGTCATCCCAGCATTGACCTCCACCTGTCTATATAGATGTCATCCCAGCGTTGACCTCCACCTGTCTATATAGACGTCATCCCAGCGTTGACCTCCACCTGTCTATATAGACGTCATCCCAGCGTTGACCTCCACCTGTCTATATAGATGTCATCCCAGCGTTGACCTCCACCTGTCTATATAGATGTCATCCAGCGTTGACCTCCACCTGTCTATATAGACGTCATCCCAGCGTTTACCTCCACCTGTCCATATATACATCATCCCAGCATGACCTCCACCTGTCTATATATAGACGTCCTCCCAGCTTTGACCTCCACCTGTCTATATAGATGTCATCCCAGCGTTGACCTCCACCTGTCTATATAGACGTCATCCCAGCATTGACCTCCACCTGTCTATATAGACGTCATCCATCCCAGCGTTGACCTCCACCTGTCTATATAGACATCATCCCAGCGTTGACCTCCACCTGTCTATATAGACGTCATCCCAGCGTTGACCTTGACCACCTCCTCCACCTGTCTATATAGATGTCATCCCAGCGTTGACCTCCACCTGTCTATATAGATGTCATCCCAGCGTTGACCTCCACCTGTCTATATAGACGTCATCCCAGCGTTGACCTCCACCTGTCTATATAGACGTGTCATCCCAGCATTGACCTCCACCTGTCTATATAGACGTCATCCCAGCATTGTTGACCTCCACCTGTCTATATAGATGTCATCCCAGCGTTGACCTCCCTCCCCCTGTCTATATAGACGTCATCCCAGCGTTGACCTCCACCTGTCTATATAGACGTCATCCCAGCGTTGACCTCCACCTGTCTATATAGACGTCATCCCAGCGTTGACCTCCACCTGTCTATATAGATGTCATCCCAGCATTGTCCTCCACCTGTCTATATAGATGTCATCCCAGCGTTGACCTCCACCTGTCTATATAGACGTCATCCCAGCGTTGACCTCCACCTGTCTATATAGACGTCATCCCAGCGTTGACCTCCACCCTGTTTATCTAGATGTCATCCCAGCGTTGACCTCCACCTGTCTATATAGACGTCATCCCAGCGTTGACCTCCACCTGTCTATATAGACGTCATCCCAGCGTTGACCTCCACCTGTCTATATAGACGTCATCCCAGCGTTGACCTCCACCTGTCTATATAGACGTCATCCCAGCGTTGACCTCCACCCTGTCTATATAGACGTCATCCCAGCGTTGACCTCCACCTGTCTATATAGACGTCATCCCAGCGTTGACCTCCACCTGTCTATATAGACGTCATCCCAGCGTTGACCTCCACCTGTCTATATAGATCATCCCAGCGTTGACCACCTCCACCTGTCTATATAGACGTCATCCCAGCGTTGACCTCCACCTGTCTATATAGACGTCATCCCAGCGTTGACCTCCACCTGTCTATATAGACGTCATCCCAGCGTTGACCTCCACCTGTCTATATAGACGTCATCCCAGCGTTGACCTCCACCTGTCTATATAGACGTCATCCCAGCATTAACCTCCACCTGTCTATATAGACGTCATCCCAGCATTTACCTCCACCTGTTAGTGGAGATAGTTTAATAGTCTACAAAAGAGCCCTACGCAGAGCTAGAACATCTTATTATTCTTCGCTAATAGAAGAGAACAAACATAACCCACGTTTTCTGTTCAGCACTGTAGCCAGGCTGACAAAGAGTCACAACTCTGTTGGTCCATGCATTCCTGCTACTCTCAGTAGTGAAGACTTTATGAGCTTTTTCAATGGGAAAATAATCAAAATTAGAGATGAGATCGGCCAGGCCCAACTGTCGGCGGCTGTGGACATCCCTGCAGTTTCGTTGATCTCTTCCGTTTCTGATTTGACTCTGGACTGTTTTTCTCCTGTGGGCCTCTCTGAGTTGACCTCAACTATCAGTAAAGCTAAACCATCTACATGTCTGTTGGATCCCATCCCAACTCGACTGTTCAAGGATGTTATATCCTCTATTGGTATATCAATTTTGGATCAGATTAACCTATCTCTACAATTAGGATATCTGCCACAGGTTTTTAAAGTTGCAGTCATTAAACCTTTGCTCAAGAAACCATCCCTTGACCCGGACATCTTGGCAAACTATAGACCAATATCCAACCTTCCATTTATCTCTAAAATTCTGGAAAAAATAGTTGCTAGCCAGTTAGGAGAACACCTGCATAGAAATGATCTATTTGAGGTCTTTCAGTCAGGGTTTAGAACTCATCATAGCACAGAAACTGCACTGATTAGAGTCTCCAACGACCTCCTCATGGCCTCAGACAATGGATTAGTTTCTGTCCTTGTTCTGCTGGACCTCAGTGCTGCTTTTGATACTGTTGATCACGGCCTTTTGCTGTACAGATTAGAGCACACTGTTGGAATTAAAGGGACAGCATTAGGCTGGTTTAAGTCATACCTATCTGACAGGTTCCAGTTCGTCCATGTTAATGACGTTTCTTCTACACGGACTAGGGTCTGCTATGGCGTCCCACAGGGTTCAGTTCTGGGACCAATCCTTTTCACTTTATACATGCTGCCCTTGGGAAAAATTATCCAGAGCCATGGCATAAACTTTCATTGCTACGCTGATGATACGCAGCTGTACTTATCTATGAAACCAGAGGAAACAAAACCTTTGGCTAAACTTCAAGGGTGTCTTAATGATATTAAGTCCTGGATGTCCTCTAACTTTTTGCTTCTAAACTCGGATAAAACAGAGGTTATTGTCTTTGGTCCCAAACACCTGAGGAATGGATTGACTGGATTTACGCTGGCTTCCAGCACAGTTGCGAAAAACCTTGGAGTTATTTTTGATCAGGATATGTCATTTAAGCAGCATATTAATCAGGTTTGCAAGACTGCCTTTTTTCATCTCCGAAATATTGCCAAAATTAGGAGCATCCTCTCCCAGGGTGATGCCGAAAAATTAATCCACGCGTTTGTTAGCTCTAGACTGGATTACTGTAATGCGCTGTTAGCAGGATGTCCGAAAAGCTCGCTAAATAGCCTTCAATTGATCCAGAACGCAGCAGCGAGGGTGCTGACAGGAATCCGCAAGCGAGATCACATCTCTCCCGTGTTAGCCTCCCTCCATTGGCTTCCCGTGAAATTTAGAATTGAGTTTAAAATTCTGCTTCTCTCGCATATAAGGCCCTTAATGGCCTAGCTCCGCGCTATTTACAAGACTTGATAGCTCGTTATGCTCCTAATAGAGCTCTCCGCTCTCAGAGTGCAGGATTACTCGTCGTTCCTAGAATATCTAAAAGTAGGTTTGGAGGACGGGCCTTCTGCTACCAGGCACCTTTTTTATGGAACCAGCTACCAGTTTGGGTTAAGGAGGCTGATACTATCTCCATCTTTAAAACTAAATTGAAAACATTTCTGTTCAGTAAAGCCTACAATTAGTCTTAACTATAGTGTGTAGGGGCTAATAGTTATAACTATAGTTGTAGTAGTAAGACTAGAGTAGCTCGTCTTAATCACAGCTTCGTCATAGTTATGCTGCTATAGGCCTACGCTACAGGGAGACACCAGCATGATCTGCTGAGTGGTGTCTCCACTGCTCTTCTCCTTTTCTTTCTTCCTTCTTTCTTCCTCCTTTCTTCTCCCTCCTCCTCCTCCAGCTCATTTATAATTATTTGGGAGCACCCTGCTACTGAAACTGTGCTCCATTTTCTTTGCTTTCCTGTGTTTTGTTGTGCTGTTTCTGCCCCCTTTTTCTCTTTGTGTATTTGCAGGCCAGAGTTTCCTGGGTTTCATGCTGACTTGCAGTTCCATCCACTGTCCATCCCGGGGTTCTCCTCCACTTGTGTTTGGGTACCGACTGGCGTGGTGATCGGCGACCTGGTCCTCTGGCCATCTCATCCCAGTGCTGCTGCCTCCATCTGTTTATGTTTATATATTGCATCCTTTTGCTTGAAATCCTACCCTTCTCTTTTCTTAAACCCAAACCCCTTCCTCCTCCCCCTCCTCCCCCTTCTCTCACACACCTCACCTACACCCCACCCGCACATTACTGATACTCAAGAGCCTATCATGGCTCATTACGCTGACCACACGCCCAAGGGCCCTCCATAGCTCGCTTGCATTCACCCTACAACAATTCCACTACTTCTTTATTTTTATTTTTACTTTTTCTGTGCTCTCCTCTCTCTGTCCTACATCCTCTTTCTGTCCTCCATCTTCTCTCTTCTCTCTGTCCTACATCCTCTCTCTGTCCTGTCTCCCCTCTTTTTCTTTCTTTCTCTACCCGGCTGGCCTTCGGCAGGAAGGTCCCCCCATATGAGCCAGGTCCTGCTCAAGGTTTCTTCCTCTTAAAGTGGAGTTTTTCCTTGCCACTGTTTGGTATAAAGGTTTTTTTTTTCTCCCTACGTGGGAGTTTTTTACCTGCCATTATCATTGATTGGATTTAATTATATAATCTTAGTTGATGATATTTGCTCGGGGGTCATGCTCTGGGTCTCTGTAAAGCGCGTAGAGACAATTGTCATTGTAACAGACGCTATATAAATAAAATTGAATTGAATTGAATTGAACTGTCTATATAGACGTCATCCCAGCGTTGACCTCCACCTGTCTATATAGACGTCATCCCAGCGTTGACCTCCACCTGTCTATATAGACGTCATCCCAGCGTTGACCTCCACCTGTCTATATAGACGTCATCCCAGCGTTGACCTCCACCTGTCTATATAGACGTCATCCCAGCGTTGACCTCCACCTGTCTATATAGACGTCATCCCAGCGTTGACCTCCACCTGTCTATATAGACGTCATCCCAGCGTTGACCTCCACCTGTCTATATAGACGTCATCCCAGCGTTGACCTCCACCTGTCTATATAGATGTCATCCCAGCGTTGACCTCCACCTGTCTATATAGACGTCATCCCAGCGTTGACCTCCACCTGTCTATATAGATGTCATCCCAGCGTTGACCTCCACCTGTCTATATAGACGTCATCCCAGCGTTGACCTCCACCTGTCTATATAGACGTCATCCCAGCGTTGACCTCCACCTGTCTATATAGACGTCATCCCAGCGTGACCTCCACCTGTCTATATAGACTTCATCCCAGCATTAACCTCCACCTGTCTATATAGACGTCATCCCAGCGTTGACCTCCACCTGTCTATATAGACGTCATCCCAGCGTTGACCTCCACCTGTCTATATAGAAGTCATCCCAGCGTTACCTCACCTGTCATATAGACGTTCCCAGCTTGACCTCCACCTGTCTATATAGACGTCATCCCAGCGTTGACCTCCACCTGTCTATATAGACGTCATCCCAGCGTTGACCTCCACCTGTCTATATAGACGTCATCCCAGCGTTAACCTCCACCTGTCTATATAGACGTCATCCCAGCGTTGACCTCCACCTGTCTATATAGACGTCATCCCAGCGTTGACCTCCACCTGTCTATATAGACGTCATCCCAGCGTTGACCTCCACCTGTCTATATAGACGTCATCCCAGCGTTGACCTCCACCTGTCTATATAGACGTCATCCCAGCGTTTACCTCCACCTGTCTATATAGACGTCATCCCAGCGTTGACCTCCACCTGTCTATATAGACGTCATCCCAGCGTTGACCTCCACCTGTCTATATAGACGTTCATCCCAGCGTTGACCTCCACCTGTCTATATAGACGTCATCCCAGCGTTGACCTCCACCTGTCTATATAGACGTCATCCCAGCGTTGACCTCCACCTGTCTATATAGACGTCATCCCAGCGTTGACCTCCACCTGTCTATATAGACGTCATCCCAGCGTTGACCTCCACCTGTCTATATAGACGTCATCCCAGCGTTGACCTCCACCTGTCTATATAGACGTCATCCCAGCGTTGACCTCCACCTGTCTATATAGACGTCATCCCAGCGTTGACCTCCACCTGTCTATATAGACGTCATCCCAGCGTTTACCTCCACCTGTCTATATAGACGTCATCCCAGCGTTGACCTCCACCTGTCTATATAGACGTCATCCCAGCGTTGACCTCCACCTGTCTATATAGACGTCATCCCAGCGTTGACCTCCACCTGTCTATAGAGACGTCATCCCAGCGTTGACCTCCACCTGTCTATATAGACGTCATCCCAGCGTTGACCTCCACCCGTCTATATAGACGTCATCCCAGCGTTGACCTCACCCTCCACCTGTCTATATAGACGTCATCCCAGCGTTGACCTCCACCGTCTATATAGACGTCATCCCACCCAGCGTTGACCTCCACCTGTCTATATAGACGTCATCCCAGCGTTGACCTCCACCCATCTATATAGACGTCATCCCAGCGTTGACCTCCACCTGTCTATATAGACGTCATCCCCAGCGTTGTCACCTCCACCTGTCTATATAGACGTCATCCCAGCGTTGACCTCCACCTGTCTATATAGACGTCATCCCAGCGTTGACCTCCACCCTGTCTATATAGACGTCATCCCAGCGTTGACCTCCACCTGTCTATATAGACGTCATCCCAGCGTTGACCTCCACCTGTCTATATAGACGTCATCCCAGCGTTGACCTCCACCCGTCTATATAGACGTCATCCCAGCACCTCCGTTGACCTCCACCTGTCTATATAGACGTCATCCCAGCGTCATTGACCTCCACCTGTCTATATAGACGTCATCCCAGCGTTGACCCCACCTGTCTATAGACGTCATCCCAGCGTTGACCTCCACCTGTCTATATAGACGTCATCCCAGCGTTGACCTCCACCTGTCTATATAGACGTCATCCCAGCGTTTACCTCCACCCATCTATATAGACGTCATCCCAGCGTTGACCTCCACCTGTCTATATAGACGTCATCCCAGCGTTAACCTCCACCTGTCTATATAGACGTCATCCCAGTGTTGACCTCCACCTGTCTATATAGACGTCATCCCAGCGTTGACCTCCACCTGTCTGTATAGATGTCATCCCAGCCTTGACCTCCACCTGTCTATATAGATGTCATCCCAGCGTTGACCTCCACCTGTCTATATAGATGTCATCCCAGCGTTGACCTCCACCTGTCTATATAGACGTCATCCCAGCGTTGACCTCCACCTGTCTATATAGACGTCATCCCAGCGTTGACCTCCACCTGTCTATATAGACGTCATCCCAGCATTGACCTCCACCTGTCTATATAGACGTCTCTGGGATATCAACTCTGACCACCTCAGTGTTGCTGCCTACATCTGTGTATAAAGTCATCTCTTTACTAACATGTACTAACAATGTATCAGAATAGAAGAACATGGAATTCTTAGTTCTCCAGCTAACGGATAATTTTTATTTATCCATTTATCCATTTATCCATATAGTATTGCCAGGATGTGTGTGCTCTCTTCTCTCTGTCCTCCATCCCGTCTCTGTTCTGTCTCTCCCCTCTTTCTTTATCCAGCTGGTCTTCAGCAGGAAGGTCCCCCCATATGATCCAGGTCCTAATCAAGGTTTCTTCCTCTTAAAGTGGAGTTTTTTCTTTCATCTGTTTGACTTAAAGTTTTTTTTTCGTCCTGCTATGGTAGTTCTTTTTTACTTGCCATTTTCTTTGATTAGGAGTTAATATTATCATTTTAGTTCATAATACTTTCTTGGGGGTCATGCTCTGGGTCTCTGTAAAACACCTAGAGACAATTTGCATCATAATAGATGCTTTACAAATAAAACTGGACTGAATTAAATTAAATCCATTTCAGGTTTGAGTGGTGCTGTGACCCAACAACTCCATCAGGCATGTCTTGTACCAGAAACAAGAAGTTGACACAGGAAATGACGTGAAAAGTTACTCTTAAATGTCCAGCAAGTTTCTTACAGTGTGCTGATGCTTTGTAAGACGCTGTTTTAATGCACATTCTAGAAAGCTGTGTTTCTACTCTGGGTCAACGCTGCCTTTGACTGGAGGACAGAGGGTTTTCTTTTGTTTCTTTCTCTCTTCTTCGCGCTGGTTTTAATCTTGAACGTGACTGCGTCGCGTTTTGTGGCCTTGCCGGCTTGCCAAAGCCGAGTCGTCCAGAAGGCGAGCGCGTTCCCGCCAGAGAAGCGTGTGGACCGTGCCGCCGGTGGAATGCGCGCGCCCGGTGCCCCCGCCGCCACCCCGCCCCTCCCCTCTCAAGCCTTGTGGCTGGTGTCCGTCGCTGGCCGGACTGGAAGCGCCGCTGACTGCGAAACGGTCAGAGCCGAAGCTTTGCGGCGTCTCTGCGCGCTGCCGACGCGACTCTGCGCCGCACCAGAGATGCGCAGGATCCAGGCGCAAACTCCGCGTGTTCTCTGAGGAGCGCATCCTCCGTCTCCTCGGGATGAGGACTCAGCATCGCCTCGCGTCTGGAGCAACTTCTCCAGTGGAGGGCTGCGGGATCACCGCCCCGCACTGAGCGGCCGCCGCTGCGTCACTTGGGGTTTCTGCGGCTTTCTTTCTTTCTTTTTTTTTTTTTTTTTTTTGCATTTCTTGACCCGAGCAGAGGTCGGCCCAACTTGTCCACTGACTGTTTTAGTATTTAACATTTCTTTTATATATATATATATATATATATATATTTATGGTGCAGAGAATCAGAGCGGAACTGTTGTATCTGGTTTCCATGAAGAGCGTTTTTTCTTGCGGACCCGTCTGAGTGTTATATAAGAGGAGCCGACATGTACGCAGGACGCAAGAGGAGAAAACCCGTCCAGAGAGCGTGAGTTTCCTTGAATTAGTCTCTTTGGTGTTTTTGATGGTAACAGGAGGACCTCCACCTGCTCAGCCCGCTCCCGCTCCCATCCCGCACCCACAGACGGAGTCCTCTCGGGATATTTGCGTTGTTACGTCCTGAAAACAGGTTTTTCTTTCATATTTCCCATCCGTCCCGAACCCCGGTGGCCTCAGAGCGCGCAGGACGCGGTGAGCGGCCGTCGGTTCTGGTCCCGCGGCGGGCAGACGGGTGTTTCCAGGCCGGATGGCTGCAGGCCTGAAGCGGCGGCCTCCTCCTCACCTGCAGCGCTGCTTTCCTCTCCTCCATCTGCAGACCCGCACGTTCACCCAAAAAGGAAATGTAGATGATATATAAAAAGGGCTTTAGGGTCTTTTAAAATTATAAGAGGATATTTTCATCCTGAACAATCGGCCGCTCTGCGGGACAAACCCGGACGGCTGCTGACGCAGACGCCCTTCGACATCACTGGACTAGTTTTATTATTATTTATTTATATTTTCCCTCTTTAGGTTGTATGTTTAGGTTTTAATAAAATCATGTCAATTATTGTAGAATTAAAATTAATTGACGATATATTTCCGTTTTTTTTTAATATATTACACACGAAGGAGGAATATATAGTGATAATAATAATAACATAATAATACTTGTTATTCTTGACTAATTCATTATTTAAATTGTCTTTTTTTCCCTATATATTTCTGATTAAAACATAATATAAAAGTGCACGTTCATATTTTCTCTGAATATTATAGAAACAAAATTCGAAGCTGGAATGACGCCGCAGCCGCGTCACACTCACGAGATTGAATTGTCCAAAATTAAAATAAATAAACGGAAATATAAAGATAAACTGCATGAAAATAAGTATTAAAAATATCTGATGTTCTGCAGAGAGCTGTAGGTGCAGGAACAACGATTTACGCAAAAAAAAAAAAAAAAAAAAAAAAAAAAGATAATTAAAAAAAATCAAACCCACGGCTTCGTTGATGACGTGCTGCTGCCAGATGCACGTGACAGGTTTCCAAACTGGGAATCTGGAAAAAGGCGTAAACACCCCCAAAAATGATCTTAAATCAGGAGGCTGACTGAAAATGTGTCTGCTGTGATCTCGCTGCTGTTTTTCATTTTAAAGCAGTAAAGAGGAGCAGTGGAGTTTTTTTTTTTTTTTGGGGGGGGGGGGGGCTCAAGGGTTTATGTTGGGCTGAATGAATGAACCTGAGTCAGACTGATTATTTACTAAATGCTATGAAAGCACAGGCTGTGTGGATGTTATCAGTCTTACTGGATCATCATCCGTCCATCCTCGTATCTGTCGCTGGACCCGGTTTCCCATCTGAGCACGAGCTTCATGTAAAGGTGACGATGCTGCAGAGGCCTCAGACGTTCAGACACCATTTATCCATTTAACGTTCATTCAGCTGCTGTATTTTGTAGAGAAAAAAAAATCTCAGATTAAAAACTTTTTCTTTTTTTTATTACTTGTAAATTCTGGCTTTTCACAACACATGTCAAAGATAAAATAAAATAAAACTGCTGTAACAGATGATATAAAACACAGGAAACTCTAGTATTTATTACACATTTAAATTTATTTTCCTTATTAATTTCTACATCATTATTTTTTGCATCATTGTGGATACATAAGGTATTTATTTATATATTTATTCCATAAACCTTTTTTTTGCCATTTTTCTGCAGTTACAGTTATTTTGGCTGCACATCAGGATCATTTGAAGCTCCACTAAACTAATCTCAGGAACAGCTGACAGATTCACACTACAGGATGGATCCGTGCCTTTTTCTTTTTTTCTTTTTAAAATTCCACCAAACATTTGAAATCAGACCGTTCACATTTCTGAGATTACCGCCACGTCCATGAGCTGAAGGAAAGTTTTAACGGCCCTTAAAAAAATGTCTTTACCACTAAACCTCATTTTCATTGATAAGTGAGAAGAAAAGATGTTTAGTTGGTGACGTCCATCTCTAAACCCTCCAAGACTGTGGGGAAGTTTCTTTGTGTCTTTCTGTGTTTTATTGGACCTGAATGGACGACGTGACCTCAAATCTCACCATTAATCAAACATTTTACCTGGATTTATTATAGTTTTATTTTCTTTTTTTCAGCTTGTTACTTGCCCTCAGGGCTTTTTCTGGGACGTGTTGCTGATGGAAGAGTGACACCTTTGTGTGCACGAACACATGCACATCTAAACAAATATGCTGTTGAAGAAAAGTCGATAAAATAATTATTACATTTGTTTTTGATTACCGATATTTTTATTTGATTTAAATGTTTCTAAATGAAAGAAGCCTTGCAACATGTGCTGGATTACGGCGGTTCCCTTTTCTGATTCAGTCACAAACATTTAATCCTCTATTTGTCCATTTTGTTGTGTTCTTTTTCATTTTTTGTGCTTTTTCTTTATTCAAAGCCTTTTTCTTTGTTTTTTTTGCAGGCATTTGTTTAGAAATTTAAATTACAAGATGATTTAATACATTTTCTCTTTTTTTTCCCCACTTTTCTTGATCTTAAAATAAAAAAGCCAAATAAAAGCAGCAGTTTTATGGATTAGTTGCTTTTTTTTTAGGTATGTTTTTCTGGACGCTCAGCTGTTCGCACAGATGTGACACATCTGTCTGTTTCTCAGTCAGAATAAAACCGGTGAACGATCATCTTTCAGCAGCGGTCGCTCCAGATTTGTGGTCGGTGTTGGTATAAAACATGGAGACTAATCTGTGAAATGAGCTGATTATACGTCCAACACACACAGAAACAGATCTGCTCTCATCCACCGCTGCCATGAATCCAGGCCCCGCCCACCAGCAGACTCTGTAGCCCGTGATTGGCTGTTTGTTTAACCCCCTGAGATCTGGACAGGCTGCAGGAGCTCAGGTCCTGTTTCATCATTCATGTTGTTTCATGAGTCATGTTTCTAAACTAGATAAACAAATAAACTCCTAAATAAGAGAAATTCCTGCGTATTGCACCTGGAAGCTGCACAGCTCCGCCCACAGAATGGGAATAATTATTAGCTTCATTTACTGATGTCAGTGAAACACTTGCTGGTTTAGTTTGCAGCGGTCCCTCCTCACTGCTGTTTTCTTGCTCTGCGACGCTGATCAGGGTGAAGCAGACCCCACCCGAAGGGACCAAGTCCAACCCGTCTAAACGGCACCGGGACCGGCTGAACGGCGAGCTGGAGCGTCTGGCCGGCCTGCTGCCCTTCCCCGAGGACATCACTGCCAGCCTGGACAAGCTGTCCATCCTCCGCCTGAGCGTCAGCTACCTGCGAGCTAAAAACTTCTTCTCTGGTGAGTTGACGTCCTTCTGCAAGAACGGCACTGAACACGAGTCTGGGTATTATCTTTTTTTTTTTTTTTTTTTTTTTGGTTGGTATCAGGCTGGTTTTTTGAACAGGTGACCTGCATCACCTGAGTCAGATCCATGAGGTGGCTGTACCTCCACAGCCCTGACAGTAACGTCCTCACCTCCACAGGTCTGCTGCAGGTCCGATGACCGGGCTCCATTACTAACATGCATGTGCACGTCTGTAGAGGAGGGGTCTACGTGCATCCTGAAGCATGAGGATGCACCCAGACCCCCCCCCCCCCCCCCCCCCCCCCCCCCCCATGCTTCAGCGCTCACTCTACTTGTCTTACACTTTACTCTTTTGCATCACTATTTTTTTGGGACACCTGCCTCTTTAAGAAGCCCCTCCCTCTCCCAGAAGACCCCGCCCGCTCTGATTGGTCCAGAATGTGCTGCTGTTATGTATAGTGGGTTTTCACCTACGTCACGTTTTGGTCAGTGACCCGGATGGGCGGCCATCTTGGAGGTATCAGATGTAAACACACCTCTGGATCAATGCAAACGACCGTGGATAAAGGATGGATAAACCACAGAAAAGCTCTTCAAAAGGTGTTACAGACTCAAAAACATCCAGAGAAGGACTTGGTCCACGGGAAAGGAACGATATTCTGAAAAGTTAGTTTGTCGGTGGTGCCGATCCATACGAGTTAGCTCCCTCGTCTTGGAGCAATGACGAGCCGGAGAGCCTCCTTTTGACATCGTAAACTACCTGGTTTCTACCCGTCATTCCAACAGATGGCACCAATCTGGGTCATCCTTTTGATAAAGGTCAGACCTTTTACCTGGAATACAATGAGAAATATAGCACATTGTAGCTCTACATTTTAAGAACTGTGTTGCTAGTGTAGCTAGGTGGTAGCTTGATATTATCATTAGACTAGAAATTAAGAGCTTTTTTTCTCGATAATTGTTCATGTGTGAAATTGAGAGCTAACAACTTTTCACTTAACTTACCTGACATGAAATGGGCGGAACAAATTCGGATGTTGTCCAGGTTTTTGCCACGCAGGTCTTGGTTTAGCTTTGCTAGCAAGCGCCTCCTTTCCTCTGACAACTTCTGGCATTGTTCTCCCTGATTTTTAATTACCTTTGGAAGTCTATAAAACTCCAAGTGTCTCTCGCGGTCTGTCCGGTTGGTACAGCCGAAAACACGGCAATAATTTACCATTTTCATTGAAGACGTCCGATTTACTCCAGTGTGTGCGCTTTGTTTACGTTGCCGCGTGCCTCCAAGATGGCGACTTCCGGTTGGATGACGCTCTGTGAAAACCCTCTATTTCAAGTTTGCTGAAGCTCACCTGAAGAGCGCTCCGTGGTAATGGTGACGTCAGTGAGGCAGACGGGCAGGTCAGCTGTCCCGGGCCCGTGGTAGAGGGGAGGAGGGGTCCAGAACTGGACCCTCCACCCCCAACACGTCCACTGATGCAACTTTTGACTTTTGTTTGAGGTCTTTGCCGGAGGAAAATGTAAGAATGTCCGGTCAGCGTAAGTCCGGCGTGCAGAAAAGAAAAGAGAAGAGGAAAGTAGAGGCTTGAGGGATTTTATGACAAAAATATTGAGGAAAAGAAAAAAGACGATGATGCTGATGAGGCTGGAACGAGTGCAGCAGTGGAGGAAGTAACGTCAGTCCAGAGACATGACTGTTTACCAGCTCTGTTACGTAACCCGCCTGGTTGGATCTCTCTGACAGAAACAGCTGAGCCTGGTAGCAGCGGGTCAGGAGAGCTGGCTGAGGAGGACCTGTCAGCTCTGTAGAGGACCCACCAGACCAGGAGGGTTGGTGCAAACAAGCTGGGTCTCAGTCTGCTCCCAGATGGAGCAAACACCTGTCCAGCCAGGTAGTGATCTTCACCTTTCATCCGTTATGTCCTCTGGTTCATCCTCAGTCAGGAGGCCAGTGGGACTGGGAACCGAACCAGGACTTTCTAGCAGCAACCAAATTAAACGCATCGTTTGCATGACGATCAAGATTCTGTTATTTACTAACCGAGATGCCAACCCGACTAACATCAGCAAACACACATGAAATAGAATCCAAACATCAACATTTATACACATGTATCAAACCCAACGTAGGTGTAAGTGAATGTCTGTGGAACCAGATGGGTTTCATCCCACGTGGTGGTGATGGACTACAAACATGGAGGATGAGTTCAGTGTGTGGCTGCATCACTCCCAGAGCAGCTGAGCACCAACAGAGAACGAAAACATCTGAGGCCTTGTGATCGAGATGGAGAGAGTTGTTGAAGAGCAGAGAGTAAAACCAAGCGAAGCCAGAAGCAGCACCGACATGAAGCCAACTTCACCACCTGCTCTGCTCATGGAACCAGGAAACGGACACGTGGGTCGCTTTCAGTGAGAAAAGGAATCAGCGCAGTCAAACGTTACAGCGGGACCAACTAGGGATACACCATAACTGTTTATTAAAACCGATAACCGATAACACACACATGTACCTAAGATCATTACATCAATACTATGAACAAAACCAAAAACAGTTTTGACTCTTTAAATGAACAGATATTTATTTTTTCCAATGAAAAACTATTGGAAGCCTCTCAAACATTTTCATAAAGCTAGACCGGTAAACGATCACAAGTTAGACTTGTCTGTGTAAATAAATTGAAAAAGTGCACTCCATAGTAACAAAGAAATTACGTTTAAAGGATTTTGGCTTGTGGTTCCATTCAAATGAATGCCTTTAATTAAAGTAAATGAGGTTCAGTAGTTTTTGGGGTTTTAAAATCTCATGGAAGCTTTAGATGAGAGAGATGATGGCGAGGAGAGGAGATGAGGGGGGAGGGGTTGACTTGCTGCTGGCTTGCTCACATTAGTTCACGTTAGCTCACATTAGCACAATTTCAAAACTACATGGCAGTGATGGTTATGTTTCAGGTGGCTGATCAGGTTTGACGTATTAAAGCTTTTGCTATTTTTCCCTCCTTTGTTTGGAGCATTTGTCACAAATAACCAGCGAATGATCTTCCTCTGAAACTTTAACAATACCATCGCCGACATGTTTTTTTTCAGCGCACTGTGCTGCAATGCTGCATTCAAGGTGTAACGTAAATTCCTCCGTTCCCTTGTTTGCTAGTCATTCTTTCTGCCTTTTTCTATTTTTTATATTTTTATGTGTAACATGAGGGAAAATACTGTGAATATCAATTCAAGTCAGCAACTACCAAAATTATGACCGAGTTAACAAGTTGTTTTCTGGCATGAGGGCGTATTCTTGATTTTCCTTATTGAGTAATTGTTTTTCTGATTATTCTTACGTCACTTGAACATAATATTCACTACAGGTCATTCAAAGCCCAGAGGGAGCGAGGCACTGCTGTGTTGACAGAAATATATATGTTATCAGGGCTATTTGTTATGATATCGGACTTATCGGGATGATGTCATCATTTCCTGTTATCCGTACATTGGCGTTGGCGGGAGACTTGAAGTCGCTGGTTGTTGAGATCCGTTGCAGGGGAACGCAGACCATTGGCTGGTAGCACATTGTTCCTGGTCAGGGCTGGGATGGAGGAGGTACCAGAACTGCTGCACCTCCACAGTCCACAGGAGGCTGAGGTCCTGGTCGCTGTCGGCCACCTGTTGTAGTTCAGGTTGTTGGTGTCCAGGTGAAGGGAGGCAGAGAGAGAAAAAAAGCAAATACCATCAAAGAAGCTGTTTTTCATTGGCAGAGAAGATTTGGCAAACCTTCACATCCTCAGCTCTGCTGCTTGTCCCACAAGTGCATGTTCCTGACAAATGTGGCTCCATTTAAAAGGGAAATAAACAGGATCTCCATTGGTTTAAGATTCATTGCTAAGGAGGGAAATAATCTCCCAAAACAAATGTCTTTACTTTTCGTGCTTCATTTACGTGCTGGTACATATCAGAGAGGCTTTGCTTCTGAACGTCTGCTTTGCTCTGCGTTATCGTGGAGTTGCATCATATTATCTTCACACCGACACAACTGCAGATGGTTTATGCTACAAGGTCTCCAGCCACGGGAGCAGTCGGCTGTTGCTCTGCCCCCCCCACCTCCAGCAGCAGCAGCCATGACCTGATTCAGGTGATTTCATCCCTTAATCTTTCTCTGAGACGTGTGCACGTGTGTCCCTGTGTGTGTGTGGAGTCACAGGAATGTTTCCTGTTCATTAAAATGGAACAAAGAAGTATTAGGAGGATCCCGGACCGCGGTTATTTCAGGTGGCGATCTCTCCCTGAGATGCTGCAGCGCGGCTGGAGGACGCTCTTGGAGCATGAATAATTGAGAGAAGGAGCTTAAAGAATTTATGAGGTTGGGGGGGGGGTGAAAAGATGTTTGGGGACGTAGCTGTGGCAGGACAAAACTGCTCGGTCAAAACCACACGCCCCCAAAAAGTTTCCCTCTTGCTGCTGACAGATTCATTTCTGGACATTTGACTTTTTTAAAAAATGCACTCTTAGTCAAGCTGTCACAGTGAATTGTCCGTAGTGGACTCCAGAACTGGTGTGGGACCACATCAGAGCCAGTGGACACGGCCCCATGTCCAACTGCATTAGCCCAGTTTGAAGACGGCCCCTGATTAATTAATGAGATCGGGCCTCTTACATTAAGGAAGCGCCCGTCGCTGCAGGCCCCCTCCGTGGCCGACTGTAATTTGTTGTGTATAAACAGCTTAAACTCCGCTCGTCAGAGGACTCGGTTGCGACACTCTGGGAACGCTGCCACTCCGCTCTGTTTGTGTGTTTACAGAGAGCGAGAGAGCGCAGGAATGAGCGGCAGACGAGCCGTCCTGACTCAGAGACATCCCTTAATCTGACCGTTATCCCGCCAAGCTGCCCTCTTTCTGATTAGGGAATAACAACGGAGTAGGGCGGGGTCATCAAACCCAGACCTCCGTCTCCGCTGACGTCGTCTGTTGGAGTTAGTAAGATGAGAATTTGGATATGTTCTCACTCGTAAGAATTATTATTATCGTGCACAGGTGAAGCAATTTATTCAGTAGTAAACAAGGCACTGACAAACGACGGAGGTGCAAAACGAGTTTATTCTCTTCTCATAGTTGCATGCAGATTTAGGGTAAATTCCAATTCCTCCCTCAACCCTCAATCTCAAAAATGCGCGCTCCCGCTAAGTGTAAGTGTTGTCCTGATTCTTAGAAAGTCAAGTTGAGGGACAGGTTTGAGGGCTGTATCGCCCTCAGTATTGAGATCCTCCGGCACCTCCCTTGGAAGTAAGGGCTACCCAGAACGCATTGCGTATTTTCGCTAAAAAGGTCTTCGAAAAGGTTGGCGCCGAAAAATACGAGCTTCAAATGTAAGTATTTTCGTAGTTAATAAAGAAATAAATGTTACGAAACTATCTTATTGTCTTCGTAATATATATTTATATTATCTTATTCTTCTTCTACGTTTTCTTCTAATTCTTCTTCGTTGTCGTTGTTTTCTTGACAGACTGGACGTAGCTTTGGTGTAAGGCCGCCCCCCACAGTCTGAAGATGTAACTGCACTCAAGGGGTGTCCTATTTCTAAGTCACGAGATAGTCCTTACAGTTACTTTGGAGGGCCGAGAGTGAGGGTTGAGATTGAGGGTTAAGGGAGGAACTGGAATTGGCCCTTAGAGAGGTCATTACAGAATGGTGGATCGCTCAGAATGACAAAGACAGAGAGGCGGACAGTTCATCTTAACAACAAGTGGAAAACAAGGAAACCTTGAGATCTGTCTAGACGCGTACGTGTCAAAAACTTAGCTACTTGATGGAGCCAGTACAATAACAACCTGTGGTCTCAAATCAACAGGAATCGGGGCCAGAAGTCATGGCTTTACTCATGACACAGCATGACACAGCAGTTTTAGCAAGTTTAGGCCTCCGAATGGATTTCTAACAATAACTCAATAGTTGGTGGAGCCTCGGCGGATGGGCAGGTGGAGCGGTCCAGACATTTTGGAGCAGATCTGGACAACTTTGGGTCAGTGACTCTGGTGGGAAGGAGGAGTTTTCAGCTTGTGACCGGGATCCAGAAAGTCCTTCTCCGGTCCTGTTTCTTTCACGCGCTGTGATTTGTTTTATTTCCAACTGCCTGAACAGTTGGGTATAAAATATTTCCAAGTTAAGCCAACTGCGTTATGTTTTTTATTTTTTTATTTTTTCAGAGTGATTGGGCCATTTGAATGAAATAATGTGGAAGCATAAAGTTACACGGCAAAACATGGAATAGCCAAATTTTCTGTAACATTTATTTGTTCATTTATTTATGACTCATTGTTCACAAATTAACTTCGTTCTGTGTGGAGAACCGCCTTTGCTCATCATAAGTGCTTCTTTGTCCTTGTCGGGACTGTCTGTGGTTAAACAATTAGAAAAACTAACTATAAATTATTATTAGTTACAGTAGTATTAAATGTTTGAATCCCTGGAGTCCTTAGACAGCGGCATCCCTGTTTATTGAGCTGTCAACATCGATGATCAATGATGATCAAACTGTGTGGTGGTTTGAACAGGAAGCATCAGGCAGATCTGTCCAACAGGGATCCCACAGGGATCTGTCCTGGGACCCCTTCTACTCAATGTATACACAATTCAAACATGTTAAATGCCAGATTCAGTGATTCCAGATCAGATAAATCAAGGCTAAATTGATCCCCGGGGGGAAATGCTCCGTGTCTAACTGGATCTGGCTGCATCCAGATATTCTGATATCAGTCTGATAGTTGTTTGTTACAAATACTTGTTTTCCTTTTGCAAACCGCTCAAGTGTAAAATAGGTTTGTGAGAATGTTGTAATAATAACATAAGCTGTATACAATTAGTATTACAATAAGAAAATAAACCCCCAGTAAGCCTGTTGAGCTTTACTGGAGCTGCAGAGCCCATTAAATAGTATCTGGGTCACTTCCACAGGCACTCTGCGAGCCTCAGAAAACTTTTCTCATTGTCCAGTGTACTTTGTGTGACGTGAAACTTGTTTTGAGCAGCGATCGAACAAAAGTTAGATTCTCAGATGCTAAACGGAGGCTCCTGATGATTCCTTCATGACTGTTCTGGGTCATACCGAGGCGCCATCCCGCTGCAGAGACACGTGAACGCCAACAGGTCGTTCTTTCTCCTCCACGTCCGCCAGTCTGCTGTTCATTTAGAAAAGTGCGTTATTGAATTAAGTTTTCAGCAGGAGCGCAGGCCCGAGACGCTGGTGAAAGGCTGTTTGGGAGGCTGCAGCGAACACAGGAGCTCCAAGGCCCTCGGGCTGCTTCATGTAAATGCTTCTCTGTGTCACATTCATCCTCCTCCAGTTCTCTGCCGTCACCTCTTGAAAGCAAACTTAGTTTCTCCAATTTTCTTCTCGAGTGGCTACGTGAGGAAAAATTCGTTAGCGGCTTCTCGGTGCAGCCTTCTCCGGCAGAACGTAACGGAAACTGCCTCACGCCTCAGAGCGTGACCTACATCCGCGTGTGCGCCGACATGAGCGCTGTCTCGGCCTGCTTCCTGCTATCAGATGAGCCGTGAAAGATTCTCCATATTGAAGATTGGTCCTTGGAGGAAATTGCTGCGTGCTTGACAAGATCTTGGATGACACAACTATGCCAACAAAGCCTGTCCTCGGTGTCATGGAGGAGCCACAGCCCGCAGGCGGCTTCATTGTCCTTTTTCCCTCTTCGTTTCCTCTTCGTTTCACTCTCCATCCAACCCAACTTGCTCCGGCTCTGCTCCTGTTTTCCCAGAGAGGTTTCTGCTGTTTTTTACAGATGTGGCTGTTAGAAACCACACCTGCACGTGACTGTTGTTGCTTGGAGCTTCAGCCAGTTCTGCACTTTGGACACGATCGACGCTAGGGGTGTAAAAAAAAATCGATTTGGCAATATATTTTTTTCGGCCGCCCAATATAATATCGATTTTTCAGCTCCTAATATTAATTTTTTTGAATCAAAAAAATGTTTTTTAAGCAAATAGTTTTGACTCAATTTTTCCTCTAAATGATCAATATCATCTGATGAAGATATACAGCAACTTGATTTTTCATCTCTACTTTTAATTTTGATATTAACTGGGTATCGCAATATATTGCAATATCATGATAATTTCGTATCATGACCCAAGTATCATGATACATATCATATTGCGATGTCCTTGCCAATACTGACAAGCTGCTTCACAAATCCTCGTGACAAGCTGATTTGTGATCCATTCATTTAAATGAACTGTCTCTTGGCATTTACTTACAAAAAGAAAAAACTCGCTGATAATTAGAGTAACGTGTGTCAAGCACCCGTCTGTCCTCTATCTGCTACCGGGTTGCAGAGACCCTCAGACCTCCCCAACCCCCTTCCAGCTAGTCAACCGAGAGACATAATCTCTCCAGTGAGTCCTGGCTCCGCCCCCGAGGCCTCCTTCCAGCGGGATGTATCTGAACTCCTATGGGGGGCATCTGGCAGGAATCCTCACCAGATGTGCAAACCACATCGGCTCACCTGTTCCAGGTGAACACGGATCACCCACCCGGAGGAACCTGAGCTCATTCGTTCCGCCTCTGGTTGTGGCTTGTGACCTCAGGTGACCTCAGGTGACCTTAGGTGATGGTTGGAGCAAAGAGTAGTTGGTGAATCAACACTTGTGCCCTTTTGACTCATCCTAGTCCTCGTCGTGACGGACCGGTATGAAGTCAGCATCACCGCAGACGCTGCCAGTCCACTCGTCTTCTGGTTCTGCTGCAGAGCCCATTTCAGCCTGGAGACGCAGCTGCTGTGGTCCAAATCTGGAAATATGATGGCACTGCTTCACTTTATGGTTCGATCTACTTGCTTAATAGTATTCACCAGGCCGATATCACGTGACCGTCACCAGAAGATGACATTAAAAGGTGAGCGGCCTGTATTTATTTATTCATAGTGTTTTTCCCAAAGTGCTTTGCGCTACAAGCCATTTTCACAGCGTCTTAGTTTCTACAGATCTGCACAGATGACTTTTCTGGTGAGTGTAGGCCGTGCTTTTTCTGTCATGCACGCAAACACGGCTGCACGCAACTGAAGGTGTGGGGGGGCAACGAGGGGTTCCCCGAGGACACTTCAACGTATAGACTGTGAGGGCGGGAACTGAACCACAGTGGCTCCGTCCTGAGCTACAGTCAGGGTCTTAAAGTGATCATTGTTTTTTTTTTTCCACTGGGCCCCACGATGGCTTCCAGCTAACGCATCTGCTGCAGACTTGACTGATCAAACCCTACAGACGATCACTGACCCTGAAACTCATACAGTTCAGCTCGCTCTGCAGGGAGTTCTGGCAGGATGTTTACCGTGAGATTACACGATATATTACATCAAAGCATGCTCAAAATCAAGGGCGTAACCATGGTATAGACATTGGGGGGGTCCAAATGAGAGCCCTCCCCCAGAATTTTTTTTAAAGGTGCATTTCCCACAGTTCTGTGATTTTTATTTATTGACCATCTGAAATCACATTTAAAGGAATAGTCTGCAATCTCTGAGATAGTAGCGAATAGGATAGCTTCCAGCTGGGAAAAATTACCTGCCTAAAGCATGTTGATGTAAATATTGTGATTGGAACGACAAAAAGTCCATAGCACACGATGGACTTTTAATTCCAGGTTAATTTGTATTTTGTTGATTTGTCTCAAAATGAATGTCTGCACATTTACACTGAAACGTTTAATGTGAATGAAATCATAGATTTGTACAAAGAATTAAATGTAAAATATTGATGTTAATTGAATATATATACAGATTTATTCATTTGACATTAAAAAAAATAGTGTGGTCCTGTCCTTACACAATCCCTCTCCCTGTCTCTCTGTGCTGCCTGCATTATGACCAGATATTATTATTGGACCAGAAGAATAACTGACCCTGAGGAAAATTTTATTTAGAATATTCTGCTTTTCTTACTAGTTTTATTTACTGCTGACATGTAGGCTTAGGTTAAAACAAATGTCATCAAGCTGTTGAGTCTTGTATTCCAGTGTCTCACCTGATCATCCATGTCTTCAGAGACTGTCCCTGTCTGGTCTGTCCTTACAGCATCCCTCTCCCTGTCTCTCTGTGCTGCCTGCATTATGACCAGATATTATTATTGGACCAGAAGAATAACTGACCCTGAGGAAAATTTTATTTAGAATATTCTGCTTTTCTTACTAGTTTTATTTACTGCTGACATGTAGGCTTAGGTTAAAACAAATGTCATCAAGCTGTTGAGTCTTGTATTCCAGTGTCTCACCTGATCATCCATGTCTTCAGAGACTGTCCCTGTCTGGTCTGTCCTTACAGCATCCCTCTCCCTGTCTCTCTGTGCTGCCTGCATTATGACCAGATATTATTATTGGACCAGAAGAACAGTAACTGACCCTGAGGATCTTTTTAATTTGATACGTTGAATATTTTGCTTGTATTTCTAGCATTACACACACACATACACACGACACACAGAGAGAGAAAACAGCAGCACACATGGAAGACACATCATATGATACAGTCTCTTCACTTCAAGCTAGCTAGCTCAAATAACAAACTGAGCCCTTTTTAACAAGTTAAATATTTCAAATTAATTAAAAAATTAACACACTCAGTATGACAACATCACTCCTCTTTAGCTATCTAGTTGCTTACTGTCTGAAAAAACTTCATATGTCCTGTTTTTTCTGCTTTTTGGGTAAAGACATTGTTCCCTCCTTTCTTTCACATTCAACGCTCTCTATGTTTCCTCTGTCGGAGGCGCTTCAAACCGAGAGGCGTTAAATGGGCGCAACCAAGTGTACAACTGGGAGGGGGGTGGTCACACACTTTAGTGTTCCTTATAAACGGAAATAAATTGATCGGTAAATATTCGGAAATAACAAGAGACGGACTGTTGAGCTAGGTTTCATAAAAGGAGGAAATATTCAACATATTTACACATAATATTGGGGGGGGACAGATTGGTATTTTCCCAGTATTGGAGGGGACACGACCCCCTCCAAAGAATGCGTGGTTACGCCCATGCTCAAAATATTTATGCTTCTGCTGACAACAGTAATGTGATGCATAAATATTGAGGAAATCAAAGTATCCAGCAGTAGACATGTTCAGTTCCACACGCTGTACAGTACTACTGATTTTACCAGAAGTTAGTATGCAGTATACAGTATGCAGTATGCAATCAGGTGTGTAGTCTGTAGTATGTGAAACATGACTGGACAGGATATTAAAATGTCCAACTTTGCAGTGGAAATAAACACATTTACAGCCTGGTTCTCAAAATGATTTGGTCTCCATCACTAGAGTTCACATCCAGGTGCAACAAAACAAGAGGGTGATTTTAATTTGAGGTGACCACGGTGACCCTGAGGTGTACACGCAACTTTAAGGGGACATATGAGGAAAGAATAAAACTCTTTTTATGTGCTTGAGATCATTTGTTTCGGGTCCGTGTAAAGAGAATACAAGTCCCTGCAGGCCGAATACAAGAGTTTTAATGAACAAGCGCACGTCGCTGCCACACAGCTGCAAACACCTGGAACACCCCCCTGACCCCCCGCGCTGCGCCACGACAAGCGACCGCTCCGTATCAGATGCCCCATTGATAGGGATGCACGATAACTGTTTTTTAAAACCGATACCGATAACCGATAACACACACATATACCTAAGATCATTACATTAATACTATGAACAAAACCAAAAACAGTTTTGACTCTTTAAATGAACAAATATTTATTTTTTCCAATAAAAAATTATTGGAAGCCTCTCAAACATTTTCGTAAAGCTATCAAACAAACCTATTTGATATCTCACATTAACTTAAATAAGGTTCATTACTGACTGATATAAAAAATAAAGGCTCCTTGAACTGATGGAAATACATGCATCAGAATTACTAACTGAAAAAGTTCATTCCTCAATGACAATAAAAAATAATGCACAGGTCATAATGTACTGACACAAGTTAGACTTGTCTGTGTAAATAAACTGAAAAAGTGCACTAAATAGTAACAAAAAATTACGTTTAAAGGATTTTGGCTTGTGGTTCCATTCAAATGAATGCCTTTAATTAAAGTAAATGAGGTTTAGTAGTTTTATTTGTTTTTTTTTAATCTCATGGAAGCTTTAGATGAGAGAGATGATGGCGAGGAGATGGAGACTTGGTGTTTGCTTGCCCACGTTAGCTCATGTTAGCTCATGTTAGCTCATGTTAGCTCACGTTAGCTCATGTTAGCCCGATTTCAAAACTCCATGGAAGCGATGGTTATGTTTCAGGTGGCTGATCGGGTTTGACGTATTAAAGCCTCCTTCATTTGGAGAATTTGTCACAAAAACCCAGCTAACTATCTTCTTCTGAAACTTTAACGACGTTTCATGCAGTCACCACCATGTTGTTGTTGTTTTTTTTTAATCAACGCACTGTGTTGCAATGCTGCATTTAAGGTGTAATGTAAATTCCTCTGTTCCTTCGTTTGCTCATCATTCTTTCAGCCTTTTTTATTTTTTCTATTTTTTTATGTGTAACATGTGGGAAAATACTGCGAATATCAATTAAAGTTAGCAACTACTAAAATTATGACCGAGTTAACGAGTTGTTTTCTGGCATGAGGGGGTATTCTGGATTTGCCTAACTGAGAAATCATTTTTCTGATTATGCCGACGTTACATGAACATAACATTCACTGCCGGTCATTCAAGGCTCAGAGGGAGCGAGGCACTGCCGTGTTGACAGAAATATATATGTTATCGGGGCTATTCGTCATGATATCGGACTTATCAGGATGACGTCATAATTTCCTGTTATCGGCTCGATAATTATCGGGTCGATAATTATCGTGCACCCCTACCTGTTGATGTCGGTCAAACTCTCGTTGAAGGTGACCATTTGTTATTTGCATCTATCACTTCCTCGCTGGAGGTCATGTGTTTGCACACTAAATGTAAACTACATGTAAAGGAGCTCCATGTGACCACGGGGGGAGGGGGGATCCCCTCCCCCCGTGGTCACCAGTGACTCCCTCCCACATTCAGTCGCCTTGCACCTCCTCCTCCTCCTCCTCCTCCTCCTCCTCCTCCTCCTGTCTGCAGTTGGCCTCCCATCTATGTGACAGCAGTGTGTGCGTGCCGACCCTCCTGTGTTAAGCCTGTGTAGCTGCGTGCACCTGTCATGCGCACTGGCGTATCTGCGGGGGTGGTGTGTGTGCATCGTTTAATCGCTGCCTTTCTCATTCAGGTAGAATAATTAACAGCAGAGATGCACACGCACACACACACACGCAACGCTGGCGTGTGCTGTGCAGTGAGGGCGTGTTCAACGCAGATGTGGCTGAGACGCTATAAAACCGTAAAAAGAGACACATGCACACACGCAGCGCTTGTCACCACAGATCTACGGCCACACTGCTCCTCATGCATCAACATCCTGATCGGCACTTCCTGATTAGCTGCCTGCAGGTACGGATTAGCACCTGAGCTGAGCTGAACCCGTCACAGGTAGCCGAGATCAATCTAAAGAGGTTTGTGAATGTAGTTCTCAGGCAACACTAATGATCATTCTGTCAAAGTCAAGGGGCCAAATCTGGCTCCCACCTCATTATATCTGGACCAGCGAGCACGCAAAGACCACACAACTACATGTCCCACAATGCACGGTGATTTCTGTTACCTGTCCACTGGAATTAAGCTGTTCACTACAACGGTTTATGTGGTCAAGGGACAGATTCTGAATGAAAATATCCAAGAAATTTCAAAAGTATGGAAAGGGATGACGGTTTAGGAGAGTTGAGAAGCAAAAAAAAGAATATTTCTGTTCAGCAGAGAAGCAACTGTGACCTCATCGCTGCGCCCAAAGAATACGGTTTTACGGTGGCGCTCCGACATCCGACGAGCCACGAAGAACAGAAGGCTTGAGAACTAAAAAGCAGCACTAATTCGTGGGAAATCTGACAACACGGCTGGTTGATGGTAGCCATGGTGATGATGTGATTAGTGACCTCTAAGTTCACCTGATTAGTGAGCCACAGCTGAGCTCGGGGTCTCCGTGTACCACACAGCTGCAGAGGATAAAGGTGGAAACTCAGATAACGCCTTTTTTTTTGCCTCCATTTTCCCGGGGTAGACAAAACTGTGTGATAAAAGGGAGACACCATCACAGGAACGCAGAAGAAGATGGAGTTTATTTTTCTTCACTTGGCCTAGATGACTCCATGCTGAATCGGGCAGATAGAGAATTAAGAATTAAGAGAACCTCTGAGTGTTGAAACAGGAGATGAAATCTTTTAACCAGCAGTCGGATCCTCCAACCACCTCAGTGTTGCTGCCCACACCTGTTTATATAGTCAACTCTGGAGTTCATGAACTAACAGTGAACCAGAATATAAGTGCATGGAATTCTTAGTTCCCCAGTTAAAGGTGGGGTAGATGTTCTTTTTTTTTGCAGCACTTTTTACAATATTGCCTGAAAACTTTTTCACATTCCCATTGCACCCACTGAAATAAAATATTTGCAAAAAAACAAAACATTTTGGTCCAGTCTAGAGGGTATAATCAGAGAAAACCTCTGACCAATCAAAATAGTGATCATCATTACTTTCATTGGCTGCCTAATACGTCCATCAAATATCAATGCACTCCCCCCCCCCTCCCTCCCTCCCTGTGGTTCATGCAGTCGTGAATCATGTGAAGGCGTGGTTTAGAGGGGTGAGCTGAAGAGAAGGAGGCGGAGCCTTTGGGAGGAGGGAGGGAGTGTATATTTTCAAAATCACACTTGAGTTGGATTGCTGGAACCGTTTTTTCAAAGAACACCTACCCCACCTTTAATGGATAATTATTATTGACACATTTTGTCTAATATAGTATTGCCGGGATGCACGTGCTCTCCTCTCTGTCCTGTCTCCCTCCTCTTTTCTTTCTTTACCCAGCTGGTCCTCAGCAGGAAGGTCCCCTCTTATAGTCCAGGTCCTGCTGGAGGTTTCTTCCTCTTAAAGGGGAGTTTTTCCTTGCCTCTGTTTGAGTCTTTTTTACTTGCCGTTTCTTCGACTAGGATTTAATATTATTTATGAGTTGCAGTTTCGCCTGCAGAATGCTGGTTTTATGTGTGTAAGGATGTGCGTTTGGGGGATTTTTTTAAAATCTTTTCTTGGGTTGCTGGGTTTTTCACTCATTGTTGGCCTTCAAGTCATTTGTGGTTTCTAGCGGTGCCTGGGGCAGGTTTTCCATCAGGTTTCTGTGTTTTGTGTTCATATGACATACGGAGACGGAGGCCTTGGGCCTATTTCTGAAATCGGGAGTTTAGAGTTGGTTTGTCAATTCTGACTGAATTACTGTCACAACATCATCATCAATGAGCTCCAATGCCCTCGATGCACCATGGCAACGGCAGCTTTATGAACGAGTAGCAAAGCTGCAGCAATGAAGGAAAGATAGTTAGTGTGGGGAAAAGTACGCAGCGAGTAAATGCACAACTTAAATTTTTAATGTCTGTTACATAATGGCATGTGTGACAGGTGGGGGAGGGTACCGTATCATACATAAGATCAGGTCGAAAAAAATGACCGTTGGAAGCAGATGAAGATGGAAGGATCAGCCTGTCTCAGTTACTTCATTTCCGGTGCACCAGGTAACACAGACTCCAGGCCAGTAAAGTTTGTTTGCCAGGAGCAAGGAAGATGCACGTTGAGTGATGTCAGCGCACAAGAAAGTTTGTTAAACGGTGGCTTGTTGGGCGGATTTATTTGTGTTGCGTTACCTGGAATTAACTTGAAACTAGAAAAGCACTCGGAGAGCGCAGACCTCCGCCAAGTGCAACAGTTACCCTCATATAGCGATTTACAGATTGCGATAAAATCTGTGTTCTGAAACAGATCCGGATCAGCCTTTGAAATTTGATAGAGGTTCCCATTTTCAATCTCTGAGTCAAATTTCATGAGTTTTGAGCAATAATTAACGGAGATATTGAGAAACAACTTTTTTGGCCCCATTGACCGCAGTGTTATCGAAAATTTGAAAGTGATCCAGAATCCAGGATTTCTTCCGGATCACAGCCAAAATGACATCAGTTCTTCCTTTTCACATTTCTGACAACTCCTGAAAATGTAATCAAAATCCATCCATAACTTTTTGAGTTATCTTGAACAAAGACAGACAGACAGATAAACGCCAGCAAAAACACAACCTCCTTGGTGGAGGGTAATAATGTGTTTTCAAGTAATTAATTGAACTTTCAGTTTGCACCAGTCTGTGAATGTAGCAGATGAAAAACGGGCAGGAGCTCACTCTCTCCTCAGGCTCTCTGAAATAGAAACCCTGGACTGTCCCTTATTCCAGGTTTGACGTACCCAGAGTTTGTACAAAAATGGCTTTCAGCAACGGGCCCCTGCTTCAAGGGGGGGGTGGGGGTGGGGTGGTGGTGGTGAAAAGACAGTCCAAAGTGAGGGTGAACAACAACAACAACAACAACAACAAACAAACATAATGGGACCATGGTTGACTGGTGGCTGTTCACGCTGCTGAGAGCTGCTGGAGGAGAAAATCCATCATCTTCTCATGAAGCTCAGAGAAAAAAGCTGTGAGCTCATGAAGCTAAAGCCTGATTTATACTCGGACAGGCGTCTGCGTCACATACGCAGACGACACAGAGATGCCCCCCCACCCTACGCAGACACTCCGGTGCATCTACCCAAAATTGTAGGTCGACGCAGACAGTGCTGCAGAGAGGAGAGAAAGGAGGCCTCTGATTGGTCAATTCTACATCCACATAGAAAAGAGCGCATCATTGAAGAAATGAGGAAGTACCCACATCTGTACGCTTCTGGTTCTCCACACTACAAAGACAGCACATATTCTAGTAATTCATGGAGGGAGATAGCGATGAATGTGGGTCTGGATACGGCCGAGACGGTGAAGAAGTGGAAAAACGCAAGAGATAAGTTTAGTAAGTTTATCTAGTTCGTGATTGTCGCTCTTGCGTTGTGGCGTGAAATAACATAGAGGAGACTGCGCTAGTATAAATCAAAAGTGACGGCGGCATCTCTGCAACAAGCTGACGGCGACACATTGCTGCGAGAGTATACACGGCCCTTTAGCTGGACTTGATTTGAGGGTGGAGCTGTGGCAACGAGGCTTCTGTCCTGCAACAAAAGGGAGCAAACGTAGCACCAGTTGAACCTGTTTAATCTGAGCTGAGGGGGAGAGTTCAGCCTGGTTTGAAGGTCTCTGTGATGTCAGAAGTCATGTGGCTCCTGCATCGCTGGTCCACTGGTTTGTTTAAATCTGATGCAGCTCAGTTTTTAACGAGGGAGCTGCCTCTGAAGAAAAATACACATTTCTACTGCATTATTTATTCAACAGGATCACGACACAGCATGGAAACAGATGAAGCGTGCAGCAGATTTCAGCCGCTGTCACATCCTGTCACATCTGTGGGACTTAAAGTGCTTCTCAAAGTGTCCGTGCTTGTCAGTAATTATGATCCAGAGATGGAGTCATCATGCTCCTCAGCCAGTGTATCTGGAGCCCCGCAGGCAGCGTACGAGTTGGATGAAACTGCAGCTGTTGATATCGAAGGAAGTACCGGATTAAAGATGAAGACTTGGTAAACAGATGGGCGTCATCGGAGTAAAAATGTAAGGCAGAGCGACATATGCAGGGAGAAGTGAACGGATCCGAGCAGAAATGAGATGTGAGTCAGTGCAAAGACCAGTTAAACCCCACTGGACAGAGAGCGGTTCGGTGTGTTTGTTTTCCCGCTGCATGGCTAGCTGGGCCTCCTCCACAAACGTCCATGTTTAACCGCTGCTCACCTGCTGAGTTCCTTCTCATCGGAGATCCGTGTCGGCGCATGCGTGGTCATGATACGGCTACGGGTTCCTGGTCACCTGCAGGGCGGCAAAGCAAGGTCATTATCGTTAAAGAAAACGAACGAAATAACGAAAACTAGAATTGAAAAAACATTTTAGTTAACTGACATAAAATAAAAACAAGTTTAAAAAAATGATAACTAACTGAAACTGTATTATGTGTTTATAAAACGAACTAAAATTAAC
Organism: Hirundichthys speculiger; assembly: GCA_018398805.1. Classification (NCBI taxonomy): domain Eukaryota; kingdom Metazoa; phylum Chordata; class Actinopteri; order Beloniformes; family Exocoetidae; genus Hirundichthys; species Hirundichthys speculiger. The sequence goes on along the minus strand of JAGFBZ010000398.1, from coordinate 557,675 downwards.
TATAATAATATCAAGAACATCCTTCGTTTTCATGTTTGTCATTTTTTTTCTCATTAATGTTTGAAATCTATTAACTTCGCCCCGCTGTACAACAACAACCACAAAAAAAAAAAAAAAAAAAAGTGATCAGCAGCGATGGCTGTGGCAAAAGTTGGGAGAAAGCAGCACAGTCCTATTTGGGATTTCTTTGACTATGAGTGTGTTAACGATAAAAATAAGTGCCTTGTTGTAGAAGCAGGTGATACAATGTGTGGAATACTTCTGAAGGAGAAAAAAACCCACAAATCTGAAAGTCCATTTGAAAAGCTCGCATAAGAAGGCTAACCAAGACTAGCTGGATAAGCTAGCCTAAGCTAGCCCCCTGGAAAGAAGGCTAACCAAGACTAGCTGGATAAACTAGCCTAAGCTAGCCCCCTGGAAAGAAGGCTAACCAAGACTAGCTGGATAAACTAGCCTAAGCTAGCCCCCTGGAAAGAAGGCTAACCAAGACTACCTGGATAAGCTAGCCTAAGCTAGCCCCCTGGAAAGAGAAGCTGCAGCTGCAGGCCAGTCAGCGTTGGGAAGGAACGGGAGAAAACAGCAACTATAATGGACTGTTTCCACGGCGACCAGATAGCTGCTGGTCAGTAAATACGCAGGAACACCACAAGAGGGAAGACGCATTGATAAATATGCTTACTGAGACCGGAATGTAAACACGACTATGTGATTAGATAGCCTTCAAAAAGTTCAGTGCTTCACTCCAACCAAAATTACAACCCTAATTTACAAAATAAAACTAAAACTAACACTGAAACTAATAAAAACTAAACTAAAACTAAGTTTTTCAAAACAAAAATGAATAAAAACTAGCAAAACTGCTCTAAAAATGGATAAAAACTAACTGAATTTGGAAAAACTAAACTAAAAACTAAATTAAAGCTAAAACTAATGGAAAATCCAAAACTATTATAACTCTGGGACAAAGCGGACCCTCGTAAGTCGGTGCACATGACAACGTTTACATAACCCAAACCTTATGTGTGCACAAGCAGACCCAGAAACCAACACGATGAGTTAGTGTCATCCAGCCTGTTCACCAACAGATAGTTAATCCATCAGGACGCTCCGGAGTAAAAGGGGAAGATGATGAAGAGGACGTGCAGGTGGCCGGTGTGACAGAGGAGGAGACAGGACAGGACGCATGATGAGGAAGAGCAGGAAGAAGATTTCTATTTTTAAGTTGCATAATCAGTGAATAAACACTGATCCTGAACATGTGAAGCCTGCAGAGCTCCGTCCTTCTGAACGTAGCAGCACACGGGTTTAACAGCAGCTCCTGAAGTTACAGTTTATCCTCAGTCTCTCCTCTGGTCGGTTGCAGACTCTCCTGAGACAGCAGCATGTGCGTGCGTGCATGTGTGCGTGTGTGCGTGCATGTGTGCGTGCGTGCATGTGTGCATGCGTGCGTGCATGTGTGCATGTGTGCATGTGTGCGTGCGTGCATGTGTGCGTGCCTGGTGACCCTCTGGAGAAGTTCCAGGATGGTATGCAGGGATTGAGCACAAGCACATCACGTCTCCCCTTAATCCTCTTGTACTGTGATGGAGGGACAAATTGAAAATGGTCAAATATTTGATAAATATTTGCGGTGTTAACTGGAGACTAAATCTCTGGCATATGGGCCGCAGGTTTATGCTGGAGGCTCAGTGGCGGCGGCCCGGAGCCACGCCGGCCTCCAGGCTCCCTCTGGGCTCCGTGGGATTTCTCTGTTTTCTCCCAGATGTTTCTTGAAAATGGTTTTTGTCCAAATTTTGGAGAGAAATGAGTTGCTGCTAAACTTTGTTCAGAAGCAAATGTTTCTTCCGTACAGGACGGCCCACGTTCTTCACCGGACAGACAACAGAGCTGGAAAAGAACTTTCCGTCTGTTCAGAATTTCACAAGGAACCTGATCGTTTAGTCCAAAGTCCATCCCCTTTAAGTTTTTCCCGTGGCGCTGCACATGTAGCTTCTGCTTAAAATGTTCAAACTTTGCCACAATGGGACGCGGACGATTGTTCGCTGGATTTTTATAACTGATCCGATGAACGTGGTGGAAGCTAATTTCTTGAATCGTTTCAGCAGGGATTTTAAGCTGCGTGACAATAAATTCCTTAATCAGTTGTTCAGGATTCTCATCTTTTGTCTCCTCTGGGATTCTGGAGAAGACGAGGTTATCTCTCATGCTGCTTGACTGTAAGTCTAGAACTGATTCTTTCATATCCTTATTTTCTTTATTTACAGTTTCGAGTTTATCTGTCAGGGCTAAAACAGATTGGTGGAGCGAGTTATTTTCTTGCGTCAACACAGCTATCTGCTCTTGGCTGAAACTGTCGTAACTGCTAGAACTATTTATGCATGTTTTCAATCAGCGCGATCCTGGAATCCAAGCCTGAGAGCTTCTCGTTAATTGAGATTGAGATGTCACTAACCTCAGAGCTGGTAGGCTTTTCTGGAGAGGAATGTGCAGAATCCGATTCTCTGCTTGGTTTGGATGGAGCAGATTTCGTTTTCTCCATTATACTCACTGTATCGATGTCAGCTGTAACGCAGAATCGGTTAAAGTAGGCTTCAATGTAATCCTCCAAATCTTACAGGGTGATATGTTTTAGCTGTTGGCTAGTAATATGTTAAAGATCTCAAGTTTAGTTAAATAATTTGGACTTGCGTGTGTCTTTCTAGCGGCGGGCTGCCATCTTGGATTTCTTGCACTGGCGGTCTGGTCTCGCGATCACAGGTGCATCACCTGGTCGATCTTGGTTGAAGCTCGTCCGGGGCTTTGCCGGTTCTTCCAGGAGAAGCAGACGACATCCCCGCTCATCTCTCAGTCAGCGTTGAGCTGCTCCTCTGTGAATTGACGGGATTTCTAGTGAATCTCTTCTTTTCGTTTGCTCCTTATTCTCGCGCTGCGTCTGCACCTTCTGAATTAGTGGAAGTTTGGGTTGTCGCTTCAAAACCGAAAGGTCACTAATGGAGCGGTGAGCGGCAAAGACCGGTTCTGACCGGTGCTGCCCCCCAGTGGACACCATTCTTGTGGTACTTGGATTTCCCCCTCTGATACAAACTAGGGGTGCACGATAATTATCGACCCAAAAACTATCGGGCCAATAACAGGAAATTATGACGTCATCCTGATAAGTCCGATATCATGACGAATAGCCCCGATAACATATATATTTCTATCAACACAGCAGTGCCTCACTACCTCTGAGTCTTGAATGACCTGCAGTGAATGTTATGTTCAAGTGACGTCGGCATAATCAGAAAAACGATTACTCAGTAAGGAAAATCAAGAATACCCCCTCATGCCAGAAAATAACTTGTTAACTCGGTCATAATTTTGGTAGTTGCTGACTTTAATTGATATTCGCAGTATTTTCCCTCATGTTACACATAAAAAATAGTAAAAATAGAAAAGGCCGAAAGAACGACTAGCAAATGAGGGAACGGAGGAATTTACGTTACACCTTGAATGCAGCATTGCGGAACAGTGCGTTGATAAAAACAAATAAACACGGCGGCGATGTTAAGTTTCAGAAGAAGATAGTTCACTGGTTATTTGTGACAAATGCTCCAAGCAAAGAGGGAAAATAGCACAAGCTTTAATACATCAAACCCGACCAGCCACCTGAAACATAACCATCGCTAACATGAGCTAACGTGAGCAAGCCAGCAACAAGTCTCCTCTCCTCGCCATCATCTCTCTCATCTAAAACTTCCATGAAATTTAAAAAAAAAAAAAAACTACTGAACCTTTTTTTCTTTAATTAAAGGCATTCATTTGAATGGAACCACAAGCCAAAATCCTTTAAATGTAATTTCTTTGTTACTACGGAGTGCACTTTTTCAGTTTATTTACACAGACAAGTCTAACTTGAATCAGTACATTATGACCTGTGCATTATTTTTTATTGTCATTGAGGAATACATTTTTTCAGTTAGTAATTCTGATGCATGTATTTCCATCAGTTCAAGGAGCCTTTTTTTTTATATCAGTAAATAATGCAGCTTATTTAAGTTAATGTGAGATATCAAATAGGTTTGTTTGATAGCTTTATGAAAATGTTTGAGAGGCTTCCAATAGTTTTTCATTGGAAAAATAAATATCTGTTCATTTAAAGAGTCAAAACTATTTTTGATTTTGTTCATAGTATTGATGTAATGAACTTAGGTATATGTGTGCGTTATCGGTTATTGGTATCGGCCTTTAGGAGCTGAAAGTTATCGGTTATCAGTATTGGTTTTAAAAAACAGATATCGTGCATCCCTAATACAAACCTTGTTTTGTTTAAAAAATCTTTTATAAAATCAGCCTCTTGTTGTACATGGATGTGAACTCTAGCAGTTGGACATTTTAACGTCCCGTCCAGTCATGTTTCGCATACTGCATACTGCATACTGCATACTGCATACTAACTCCTGGTAAAATCAGTAGTACTGTACAGCGTGTGGAACTAAACATGTCTACTGCTGGATACTTTGATTTCCTCAATATTTATGCATCACATTACTGTAATCAGCAGAAGCATAAATATTTTGAGCATGCCTTGATGTTATATATCGTGTAATCTCACAGTAAACATCCTGCCAAAACTCCCTGCAGAGCGAGCTGAACTGTATGAGTTTCAGGGTCAGTGATCGTCTGTAGGGTTTGATCAGTCGAGTCTGCAGCAGATGCGTTAGCCGAAAGCCATCGTGGGGCCCAGTGGAAGAAAAAAAAACAACGATGTCCAGAAAGCCCTTCTTTCTGTTCGTGTCTGTGCAGCTCTGAAGCATCCGCAGCGTCGCGTAGGCGATAATTAACATTCCTCTGAGAGATGGAAGTGGCAGCAGAAGAATAAAAAAAATGTTTAGTCATTTCATGGGAATTAACAGAGACTTGGTAGATATCAGTGGAGCGGCGGTGTGTCGGGAACATGTAGTTATGGCTTTCAGAGCTAAACACAGAGCACAGTTGGGCAGGCAAGTCCTAACATGACTGTTTCTGCAGGTTAACCAAGCTGAGAGTTTTTTCTGTTTGCAAATGCTTATTATGATCAGTAATCTGCAAACCCATTGAGAGGATAATGTAAATAAATCAAATCACTGCTGACTGTGTCATGATTAAACCATTAGTCACAGTTAGATAAAAGGTTGAATAGCAGAGGCAGGAGTGAAGACTAAAGGCTGAGAATGCGCTTGTTCTTTGCTCTGCTTCTTATTCAGCTAAAACTATATATATTGAGTGCTTTTTGAAACTACTGCTCAGTGGTTGTACTTTTTTATTTCATGTTTGTGCTAGGGATGGGCATAATTAATCGATTAATCGATGATTGATCATTAAGAATTTGGTCGAAGAAATTAATTTTCGTCGATGAACCGAACGTTTTTGTTTTTATTTTTTAACAATCCTAATGTAGGTTCTCAGTGCACGTCCTCAAACAATGCGATGCATTTCGCTGTGCCACCGATAGAAATATGGCAGCAGGGGGCAACATTTCACCATCACCCTACCCTGGCTGGCCTCAGTTGTTACATGCGAGCTTCTGTAGGTCATCACCTAATCATGAAGCGGTCGCGGTGAAGTGTGGTGTGGGACCATTTTAGTTTAGAAAATGACCAAGTGTGCTGCAATCACTGCAATGCTAATTACAAATACAATTAATCGACAACGACAATGATGTATCACTTGAACAACGCGCATCCAAGCCTTGTAAAGGACGGTGGAGGCGGTTCATCATCAGCCTAGCCTAGCCTAGCCTAGCCTCAACTCAGCGTTAGCATGGACCAGAAGGAGCTGCAGCGCACATCGAGCACACAACAAGCGCATCTTTTTAAGAAACAAAAAGCCTGTAATACTGGCGCCTTGATATAAATTGTCCTTGTTAAGTAGTCTCCTCGATATCTCTTCTTTTATTATCGTTGTTTTTTTTTAAAGAAAAGAAACAGGAAATGTCACGTTATTCTTGACCACAACATCCGGGCCACAACAACCACAACAACAGATCTGCGCATGCGCGGGCCATAGCAACCAGGCCATAGCAACCAGGCCAAAGGGGAAAACAAACATCACGCCGATATCGAGAATATTTGTGATAGTTTTCAATATAAAAATGTTAATGATTAATCAATTATTAATCATTAATTCTCCCGACGATCGACGAATAAATCTCGACCAAATGCCCATCCCTAGTTTGTGCATAAAATCACCATTGAGTCTTAAAAATGGCTGTTACTGAAATGTTCTGATTGTTATGTCAGCCTTATGATTAATGCTTAAATAAGTGACTAGATAGTTTTCATAGGAAATTTAATTTTAACATATATTTAACAATTTTAATTTTGTTAAATATTCAGGAAGTGGTTACTCAGCAAATGCTACATATTTTAGTTCTTTTTGAAACTACTACTCAGTGGTTGCACAGTTTTATTTCATGTTTGTGTATGTTGAGTCTGTTAACGAAGGCTGAAGTTACTGAAGCGAAGTGTTTTAGATTTAATTAAAATACAGTTTATTGAGCATCAAAGAGAATATTTCCCACTTGAAGTCATTTTGGTTTTTGTCGATTCAAACTGCACGATCTTTTCATTCAATAAATTTCAGTAGTTGGAAATTTTCCTTGATTTGGGTCGCGGCTTGTCATTAAGGGTGATGGTGGGTCCTGGAGCCAGACCAGTTGAGAACCACTGTGCTAGCGGATCCCAAGCCGCCGGGCCTCCTGGAGGACCCAAGTTCTCCACCATCTGAAACCGCGTCTCGATTTTTTCCCCGCTGAGCGACGCTCCTCCCGAGAGAGATGGATAGTTGAAAAAAAAAAATCTATCAGAAGGAAGGAGATCTGTAGTCCAGTGTTCAGTCCTAATCACGCTGAGCTGCATATTCTTCAAACACGACACCAAACTGAGTTGACCTGAGCCGAGGTAACAGATGGAAGAGGAAGAAGAGGACGATGCCATATGCAGGTTGGCCTGTCGTATCCACAGCTACTCTGCAGCTCCATGAGCGTGCACGGGGAAGCCGGGCTGTTCGCCTCGGGCCGTTGCACCACATCTGTGTAAATGCTGAGGGGATGTAAATTTTTCACTATGCACTCATGCGCCCACTGAAGCTTGATAACAAGATCTGCTCTTTGTCCTCCTCTAGCCATCCATAAGGCGTTTTGTTGGCCCACTTTCTTCAGTTCAATCTTCCTGAACATTTTCAGCTCGATTATGCTGTTGAATGCTGCCGGGTACCTGGTTCTGATGTGGAAGCGGGCTGACACACAGCCTGCCACGAGGCTGAAATCATTTATTCATTCGTTTGTGATGCTCAGCTCGTTTTTAAGACAAATGATGATCGTAGGAGGTCTGGTTTGTTTGCCCAACACAGTTGTGATGCATGAAGTGGCAGCAAAATGGTGAGTCAAACCAAAAGAATCGACACGTCAGAGTAAAGTTGCTGGAAATATGACGGATCAGGACTGGAAGTCGGCCTGGTTCATCGTGTTTACGGTCTTATATTTAGCTCCACTGCAGGAAGAGCATCAGAACGAGTCATGGAGTAGATCATTAAAACACAAACATCACTGCTCATTTAAAGTATTTTAATGCGTTTATTCCAGCATTTGTAATACCTTTATCTTCTTCAGTTTCCGTGGTCAGCGCAGAGATGAAGATGATGAAGCCCCATGAAACACTGTTTCTCAAATGTGCTGCTAACGCGGCGGGTTACACCTGACCAGCCATCTTCTTTCTGACGCGTCGAACCAAGCAGCTGTGCACCGACTGGTAGAGGAGGTGTACTAAAATGATGATGATGCACTCGGTGACAGGCAAGTGCCGCAGGGTGCGGAAGTGACGTGAAATGTCTGCGCCGCACCGGCCGCTATGAATCATGGGGATTCAAGTCCATGAGTGTGGTCTCAGCAGATTCACACACTGACGTTACTGTGGTGGCTGTGGCAAACAATTGGTGTGGTTTTTACGGGAGATTTGAGCCGTTTAGAAGTTGCAAAGCTCAATTTATCTGACGCCGCTCATTCTTTTTGTATCCACAGTTCCAGAAAGAGCAAGTCGTGGCAAGATATACGTCTTAACAGGAGCAGACTACCTCACTCATATGACCTTTAAGCCTTGGGGTAAACTCATAATCTCATAAACTCTTTGGAAATGTCCCCGATGAGACCCGAGACCCACTTTCAAATAATCGACTCCTGTTTTGTGCAAAGTCAGGCCTCATTTCTCAGGTGTGTTTTGTTGGCAAAATGTGGTTCAGAGAGCAGCTGGGTGACCGAGTCACCCGTCAGTCTTGTAGTGAGAACACCACAGTAACTCCAAGACTCACATTTACAAGACAGCGAGTTGTGTAGTTTGAACCAGCACAGAAATCTGCTGACGCTGAAGGTCATGTAGGTCGTACCAATCCCTCAGCTAAGATAACAACGACACCGACGCACAGAAACAAAACATTTTTGAATAAGTCAAATGACGAGGAGCAGCTGTATAGAGGGAACGTTTTCCTAATCAGAAAGAGCACCCAAGCGTACAAGGTTTTTTTTTTAAAGTGAAGATTTTACAGACAAACAGAATCTTCATATTTGTTTTATCTATGTTATGAATGACAGCAGTAATTTACTGATCCTGAGACTTCACTTTATCTTTTTTATGTGTAGGTTAATCATGAAAATATAAAGTGCTAAAAAGTACCAACTATCCCAGAAAAGCTAGAAAACATTTTCTTTGCTGGATTATTGACTTAAACTTTCTGTTGTTTGATCAATACATGACTCAGCTTTGATTTAAGATGGTATTACAAACTAAGGAGCAGGATGGTTTGTGTTGACGAAGCGAATCGTGACTATTTTTCAAGCCTCTCGGTGCCGCATCGTTGTTTATTCCTCTCAGCAGCTCCTATATTTCACTGTGAGGCTGCGCCGCCACGGTCCACTCCCTCGCCACCAGCTGGATGCTGCCTCACATTGTCCTCATGGCCTCCCCACAAGCTGATCCGCAAGGCATCTGTTTGGGAATAAGGTCAGGGGTGTTCAACCAAAGCCGTGTCCCGTGAAATGTTCAAAAACCTTCAGCACAAAGCCCGTATGCCTCCCAGTGTCTGCTCCGACACTCAGAACGCCACGGCGCCTCTCAGATGGACTCCGTGTTAACCTCGTTTGCAGGAAACAAAAGATCTGACCCAGAATCGGTCATCCGATTATGTCGTACTTCACCTTCAGGATCAGAGGTCCTCACGGGTCGGTGCACGGTGCGCCGGTGGGGGTCAGAGAGCAATGATCACCGATCGCTGCTCTCATTGTCGTGACATCACTCGGGCTCGTCACATGACTTCATTGAGAAAAGTAGAGCTGTCACGATTATCTGAAACAAGTTGTTTCATCATGAATCGACTGATGATCTCTTTTATTCCTAAAACAAACACATAAGTACACGTATGTCATTTCCCTTCATTTATGAACAAACTATTGTTGCAATGAACTGAACTGAATCAACTGATTGATAAACAAATACGATTCTTACCGTAATATAAATCTATACATCCTAGTGGGGAGGATTTTTTGGGGGTTTATTTCCTTTATTTTGACTGTCAGGAGACAAGAGATGACGCTACCACAAAGAACCACAGATAACAATTAGAAGTTGGCTCTTTGTGGCTCCACATGGGGTCATACAGATCTGCTGTGTTGACAAAAGAACCACTGGTGATACTGCGCTAATGAGTGGGGACGGTCCGGCACGTCTCAAAGGACCACTTTGTCCCATTAGACGTCTGTTTGTTGAGTCTTATCCCACAGACCAAGTTAAAAATAATGTGTAGTTCACTTCAAGCCAGTTCAAACCATGACTCAAGCACCAACTGTGGTACCACAGACCTGGTCTTTATTCTTTAGCATTGGTCTCTTCTATGTGCCGTTGTAGCAGCTAGCCTCGCTAATTCCTCCTTGATTCTACAACCAATACGGGAAGGAACGGCTAATGCTAATGCTAAGTGCTAATCGAACTTGACCGACTGGCTGATCATCAGTAAGTGTGAGCACCTCTATAAAGACACAGCTTTCAGGAGCCCACGAGTCTGGACCAGGCGTTTGTTAACACAATGCTAGGGAGGAAAGATATCAGCAATGACCCTAGTGAGGCATTTGCTGCTGAGAGGGGTTACACGGCCATTTCCAAACTCTGTGGAGTCCATTATTCCACAGAGAGAAAGTATCTTCACAACAGACCGTTGCCAGCCTTCCCACGACCGAACATCCCAGCATGTCACATTTAGGATCAAGCAGGAATTAATGGCTTCCTGCTTTCTTATCCGTTTCCAAAAATGAGTCGCTGCTCATAAGGGTGTTGGGATGGTTTGTGTTAATCAATTCAAAGTATTTCTGTAATGATGTAAATCACATGACTGGCAATATGATGAATCTGCTGTTTCTGTTTCTAGAGAATAAAGATGTCTAAGACTCTGAAAGGATGAGAATACTGTTGAAGAAGTCCTCTCTGTCTGCTCGGCACCACTGGTCTTCCTTGTGCTTCCTCTCTCCGAGTTTAGTTGCAGCTCGTGATGAAGAGTAGAAACTTACTGCATGTTACGATGCGGCTTTAGATGATTTCCACATGAAGTTTGATCACTGTGACGTCTGTAGCGAATGCTACTGAACCATCAGCTGCCTCGTTTGGGCAACGTATCCCAATATCTCTGAGATGTGCTGGATGCAGCGCATCACGTTCATCAGTGGCGTTAATGTGAGCCACCAGCCTGCTCGCCCCTGAACACACCTCGAGCACCGGGAGGAAGGAGACCGTTGTGATGTCATGCTGGGGAAAAAAAATAAATCACAGAAGCATGGGAACAGCTGGGGGCAACAGCAGGGCAGAGGCTGTAGAGGAGGGTGGGGGGGTCGGAGCTGAGCGGGGTGAGTTCAGTGGAAATATGATAAAACCTGAAGGAGCTGCGGCCGTTCAGTGAATTTACATTAAAAATTATGAATTAGACTGCCACTTTTTTTTTTAATTTTATTAGTTGTTTAGAATTATTAAAATAGGTTTCAAACCTTCACAGTTTAAAAAACAGCACATTTTCTTCTGCAAAGCGCACGGCTGCAGCATCTCTTGTCTATCTGCCTGAAACGCTCCAGTTTGGTGCCTGTCTCTTTAAGACTATCTGTCTCCAAAAGGCCTAGTCTGCTATGATTGGTCCATGGAGATCCACTGATTGGTCGAGCCACAAAGGCCACACCCCACAATCCTGTAGGTTGTAGGGTGGGACCTCTGTGAACCGGACCTGCTCAAATGCCCCTGAGCCGTTTTTGTGTTTCAGCAGTGCTTGACATGGGCGAGGCTAGCCCTTTTTGGGGCCCTTTTTGGGGTGCTGAATTGAGATTCAGCACCCCAAAAACCTGGAGTAAGAAATGTTGTTAATTCTAAAATTTTAGTTTGCATTTGACAGGCTTAGATAATGTCCAAAACTTAATCCATAGTTTGTGGTTTAAGTTTATATTTTAAGAATGAAAATGAAAACGATCCCACCTTTCGTCCTCTTCTCACTAGTTACTTGTGGGTTGTGGTGGGTCTCATTGGGTGCTCAGCAGCCCTAAAGCTCTGACCCTAGAATCGCCCCTGGTGCTTGATATCTCAAAGTAGCATCCACGTGGATGCAGAAACGTGTATTTTATTGCAGAGTGTCACCTGCTTGGGCTTAAACGTGTGTTGACCGTCACATTTTTCACAGTCCCCAAAGGTTAACTGGTTAGCAGGAAGTGGACAGGTAACAGCTGAAACAGCTTTGATGTTTTTGGGTTAGGGTTAGGGTTAGGGGTTAGGGTTATCAATGGATATCCCTCCTTCAAACCAAAGCTGCATTTTGGACAACGATAGCTGGCGTGTTCGGCTCCAGGAGGTTTCTTCTTGTAACCTACTGTTATCCTCTGTACATAGTTTTCTGTTGGGCCTTGAGGGAAAACAATGCTAAACAGTGAGATCCTCTACAGACATTCAGACACTAAGGGAAGGTTCATACAATATTTGAAGAGATGCACCAACATCCAGTAGCTCTGTGCACACAGAAAGGCTAAACAGAAGTGAAATGGTCACCAGCACCTGATTCATGTTGGTCAGGAGAGTACTGTGTAGCCTCTGGTGTCACTGGTCAATGAGTGAAATGAGCATCTGACTCTGCTGCAGGTCTGTGTGAGTCAGCACCTCTGAGCTTCAGTTGTGACTTTTATCCACGTTTAAGACCAAACAGAAACATTTTGTTGATGATTCACTAAGCTTGCTCTCACCCTCTCACCCTTGACTTGAAAGAGAAGTGATTTTATGAAGTGACTAAGACAGGAAGGAGGAAATAAAGCCCTTGGAGCGTTCAGGTGCAGGTCCTCAGAGAAAAGGCTGTCCAAACATCTGCAGTCCCTGGAGAAGGTTTCTGTGGTCCAAACGAGGCTAAAACGATGAAATAAAGCAGAATATTGTTGATTTTTTTCACATCATTCCATTACAGGCATGGATCTGTGCACCAAATGACACAATGAACCACATGAGACGTTCAGTGTTTCACTCAGCCTGCAGCAGAGAAGCAGGACGAACACTGAAGACAAACATACTGCAGGTCTGCAGGAGGTTCATTGCTCCTGTCAGCCTCCTGGTTTAACTCTCACTTTGCTCCTCAGGCGACTCAAAAGACGAGAAGAAGTGTGTTTTCATCGTGTCACTGATGTTTCGTGAGTTGTGTGTGTGGCGTCTGCAGCGTCCTAAACTGTCACATGACTGACACATTTCTTTGTGCCTTTGTGTGTGTCTACAGTTGCGCTCAACAATGGAAACGGGACGACTGCAGCCGGTGTGAGCGATGACGACCTCAAAGCAGCAGCAGACAAAAAGATCCCCGAGGGAGAGCTCCTGCTTCAGGTCAGCCACTGGCAAGCCTGACAGGCGTTCACGTGATCAGCTGAAGGTCGTGGGAGTTGGTTTTAGCACACGACCGATTCCAGCCGTGCTGCTTGTACAGTTACGATCCAATAGGAGCAGTGGAACATTTCCCCAAAATAATGACGACTGAACTGGACTTGATGCTCCATGGTTGAGCGTTGAGTTCAACAGTTCAGGGCCGTCATTCAAGAATAACTCCAATGCTAACTATTAGTGAAATTATTCAAAATTAGGTAAAGAAACAATAGCGAGTAAAAAAAAAACCTCCCCCAGCGGGAGAAGAACCTTTATGTCAAACAGTGGCAAGGAAAAACTCCCCTATAAGAGTGAAAAAACCTTGATCTGGTCTTACAAACCTGATTAATCTGCTGTTTAAACGACGTATCCTGATCAAAAATAACTTGGAGGTTTCAACGTAAAAGCAGCTAATCCGATCCTAAGCTCTCCGTTTTATCAGAACATAGACGCAAAACGTTTGTGGACACCCAGGTCTCAATGTCATTGTTCAAGAGACGTGCCAACGTAGTTAGGAGTCAGCTGCACGTCACCGAGGCGAAACTGCTCATTATTCACTTTGACTGTATTTTCTTTCTTGTTTCAGATAAACACATCAGTAAAATATCTTAAATTAGCCAAATGGGGATTTTGTCTGATTGGAACCGAATAAAGTAAAAACATTCTTGGTTAAGATCACTTCCATGGACAAGTTCAAGGTTTTCTTGATTTTATAAAGAAGGCTAAAGTGATCATTTTGATTCCTTTAAGGGTTATGATTACTGACATCTCTTAACATCTCTTTAGATTCACTGATCCTCATGCCAGTTGACTTTATAATCATACAGACTTCTCTTGTAGATGCAAAATGACATTGTGGTGGGATGGATTGAATTTTGCACAATGTGTGCTTGTGATTTACCCAGACGTTGCATTTAGTCTTGAACCCCGGGTTGGAGATGTTGGAACGACCACCAAGAGTCAGCGAGATTTAGAAAGTCCCCCCCCCCCCACCTCTTCAGATCTGGCTCTGAAGCCACACAATCACAAAAGACCTGCTCACTGGAGAAAGAGTCACTTGGGTTGCACACAACGGCTGCATGGATTTTAGAGCTTCGTCACTTCCAGGTTCACTTTGATGTGAGAGCGTTTAGCTTTCAGGTACAACAGCAAGAAATGCTTCAGGTAAAGACCACCTCCGTGACTGTTCATTTCAATGTTGCGTGGCTGTAGTTTCAGCCCACCTCATGCATTGAGGTGACCCCACTCTCAGACCCAGGTCAGGGTTTTTCGCCTACATCTGGCTGGACCTCACTAATGCTCTTGTGGCTGAGTGAGAGAAAATCCCTGCAGATAAGCCAGCTGTTGGAGCCGCACATTAATGCTCATGATTTTGGCTCATCAGTCAGGCTTGGCGTTTGGTTGTCGCCACGTTCTGTGTAGATGATGCGGCGGTGACGTCCAGACATCCAGAAGTTTCAGCAGGTTTTGTAGAAGGGGGTGTTCCAACAGGGTATAAGGCTCTTGGTGGGTTTTCGTGTCCCTCTGTGGTGGAGAGCGTGCTCACTGGCTGCCAGATCTTTTCGGGTTTTGTTGCAGTCAACGATTTTCCAGTCCAGTTCCTTCCAATGTGCATCACACTGGCATTCCAGGAGAGGGAAGGAGCTGCCTCCCGTTCCCATACTACCGTAGCAGGAGGCTTTCTTTTTCATCACCTGCCTCCTCTGCGCTCACACTGAGAAATGAAAGCTCATTTGGCGAGAAACGGCGTCGGGGGGAGAGTTGCCTCTTTTCCTTCCTCGCACAGACAGCTGGCGGTTCAACGGCTGATCCGGTTCTTCTTCACGTTAGGCTGAATTATGGAGGAGCTTTGAGCACATCTATAATTCAGACGCAGAAAATGGAGCAAACGTGGCAGAATTTATCATTCTAATGTTGGTAACGACCCCTTTAATCTAAACTAATGTAGTCTGTATGTAGTCTAATGTAAGCCGCCGCTCCTCCTCTGCTGGAGACCGGGTGATGGGCAGCTGGGAGGTTAATGAGTACATGAGAGGGCCCTCGTTTCTACTGATTCACTGCTGCGAGCGTCTGAAGAACGGAGCTCTTTGTGTCCCCTGTTCTCTCTCATGTTTACCGCGGCAGATAACCGCGGCCGCCACGCTGGTGTTTTATCTGAAAGAACGGTGTTTGCAGCTTTGGCCGCGCTCTGCCTGCAGAGTGATCCTGAATTAAATGTTGGTGGTCACGCGTGGGGACAGTCTCTGAGTTTGTTTCTGAGACTGTTGGTGTTCGCTTCCTGAACTGGAAACGCCGGAGCTGCTGCTCCTCTTTCTTCACCTCCACTCCGAATCTCCTTGTTTCCTTTTCTCTCTGACTTTCTTCTTCTGTTTTTGATCCGTGTAGTTATTTTACCAGACTGCTCTCAGTTCACATCGGAGCCCTGCTGGACGTTAACATAAATAGACATGCATGTAGGGCATATTGAAGTTTTGGAGAATTTCTGTTAATATGAACAGCTCAGTGAGTAAAATGGGACTTTGGGCCTGTTGAATAGAGGCGACCCGAGTACCGCGTTGCATGATGTGTAGGAGGGCAACTGTCATGGTTTAAGGCTGGATCCGAAATGGAGGAGAGCGATCAACATAGTCTCTTTATTATTTCCAAAAACCAGAATAAACCAAGCATAGGGAAACACAACAGACAAACCAGAGGACTAAAGCAACAGACGATGCAACCAACGGACAGAAAGACAAGACTTAAATACACAAATGAACAAATGAGAGGCAGTCAGGGGGATGAACAGAGGGAAGTGAAGCTGAACATCACAAAGACAAGGCAGACCTTTAAAGTAAAACAAGAAATAAAGTTAACAGAAGACAAGGAGGTCAAGAGAAATAAACCAAACCGAAGAAAACAAGTAAGAAAACCCAGCATGTCACGCCCAACCCAAACCATGACAGCAACGATCTCACTCATCCGGTGGCTCTCCAGTCTTTCCTGCGTTAGTGGCTTCCTCCGGTTGTTCCGGGGAAAGTAGACAGAGTCACCGATCGTGACAGGAACAAAGCCTGGAGTTTCTGGTGAGGTTCAGCATGTCAACATTCCTCTGTCTTTCCTCTCACAGTGAATCAGGGCCTTTAATCTTCTCTGTGCAGAGAGGTTTCAGCCACTTTGCCGACGTCACGTCAGCTATAATGGGACAGATGTGGAGCTTCTTTGCTTTGGATCTATACGATGTACTCGGCCACAGCATCGCAGTAGTACACCGTGGTTGCTTGAAAGGTAGAAAGTGATGTAAAATTAATGACCTGTATCACTTGTTTTGGCTAGTTGCTTTCTTTACTGGAAGTGATCGTGTCCAGAAAAAGCCCCAGACGCAACTCGTTACTTGCCACCTAGTGGCGGGGCTGTTTACAATCTGCAGGTTTTGATTGTGTGGCCAGATTTGGTTCAGGAACTCACTGATTTCATTCTCAGAGTTAGTCAACTCATTTGCAAACAACAAGTCGCTTAGTTTTCTGATTGGTCAGAAGGCCAAAGGTCCATCCCACTGTCTTTGAGAGCACTGAGACCATTTTTCTAAAATATTTCTGATAAATGTCAAAGGAAAGAGGAGACAAAGTCAATGCAAAGATGGATGTTCAGATCTGTAATGTTTTATGGAGTAGATTTAAATAGAGAATCAAACCTCAGCTCTCAGACAGTATTTCTGAGCTCACCAAGATGTACCCTGATGTACCCAGATGTACTGTGGTGTACCCTGGTGTAACTTGATGTACCCTGGTTACTCAGATGTACCCTGGTGTACCCAGATGTACCGTGGTATACCCATATCTACCCTGGTGTACCCTGATGTATATAGATTTATCCAGATGTACCCTGGTGTACCCTGGTGTAACTTGATGTACCCTGGTTTACTCAGATGTACCCAGATCTACCCTAATGTATCCAGATGTACCCAGGCATACCCAGATGTACCCTGGTGTACCCAGATGTACCCAGATCTACCCTAATGTATCCAGATGTACCCAGATGTACCCAGGTGTACCCAGATGTACCCTGGTGTACCCAGATGTACTGTGGTTTAGTCAGATGTATCCAGATGTACCCTGGTGTACCCTCATGTACCCAGATGTACTGTGGTGTACCCAGATGTACCCTGGTGTACCCAGATGTACTGTGGTTTACCCAGATGTACCCTGGTGTAACCAGATGTACTGTGGTTTACCCAGATGTACTGTGGTGTACCCAGATGTACCCAGATCTACTGGTCTAGAACTAGACCTGCCTGGCAGATAAAAACAGCACAATTTCTCAGTACTCAGGCACCTCTAATAGGTATCTAAAACTGGGGTGCACGACATTGGATGTTCCTGATATCTGTTAAAACCTTCTGATGCAGTACTTAACACTGACAACATTAAATCAACATTATATTCTGAAGCTCTTGTCGTCATGGTGACGGGACTGGAGCCAACACAGTCCCACAACAAAAGAAGAAGGACAACCTTACACATAAACCACACTCATTTGTTTTCTTAATTCTTTCAAAGACAAAACTGTAAACTCTGTCTTTGATGTTTTCTGACACAATTTTGATGATAAATCAATGAATTAGCGAATAAACTCCAGGAGTTCCTGAGTGATCCCTGTTGCCCCGGGAGATGTTTTACCTCTATTTAGAAAGTTTAGTTGAGAAGCGGCTGCTTTAGTTCATCTCTTTTTGTGTTTGATCTTCAGTAATTCCACTTTAAACTAATTCTACTTTGCTTCTGGGTTTGCTGGTGACTCGTATGGAGGAATCCTGCCATCTCCATCTAGGATGATTCCTGATACAGAGTTTATCTGCGATCTATGTCTCTGTACAACATGGTTTTTCTGTTGCAGCGAGAACCATGTGGGCTTCTGTGCCGAAGGGCTCTTAAGCTTGTCACGGGGCTAGTGATCGATGTGGTGACGTTCCAGTTGGAGGAGAACCAACTCTAGCCACTGCAGCATCAACTGGGTCTAAAATGTGGATCTTAGATCTTAGATGATTAAGATCTTTAGATCTTCATCATTAGATGTTAGCGGTTAGTGAGTTTCCCCTTCTGTTCTTGTCCTGCAGGCTCTCAACGGGTTTGTCCTGGTCATCACTGCCAGCGGGACTATCTTCTACTCCTCACACACCATCCAGGACTACCTGGGCTTCCATCAGGTATCGGTATCATTCTGCACTTCCCATCACCTCCAGTTACAGACCTGGTTGATTAATGCTAACCAGAAGGAGAGCATCAGAGGAAGAACAGGTGCCTTCAGGTCAGGAAGCAGACTGTAATAGAGGTGTATTAGATTTTCTCCAACAGCGTTTAAAGGAAATTGAAAACTAGCAATTGTGTCCACCTCAAACAAGAACCTCCAGAGGTGGAGACAACAGCTGTCGGGCTCTTGAATCTAGATGGATGGCTTGCGTGCAACATGTGGCGGGATCAGCTCAGGGGTCTCGCTTGTCTTTTGCAACACCCTTGTCTCAGACAACTACAACAAGACCTCACCTATTTATAGCTTGGCCTTTTGTTAAAAAAAGCAGCAGTTCCAGCAGCATCCTGCAGGGAACAACACAAGGCTGCATCACAGCTCCAACTGTGAACTGTGCACAGTGTTTTCCCTCCAGGTGGAGTCTGTGTGACAAACTCTGCACGACGCTGTTGCAGATGATGATACTTCCTCCGCTGAAGCTCACAATCCTCACCCTCATCATTGTTTCTTCAGTCGTACCCAGATGAGCGCCAACGTGTACAAGCACACTTTTTTTACGCATTGCAGGGCTGGGGATCAGCTCCCCCCAACAGAAAGTAATCCCAGGGCACTTTACAGAAAAGCTGAATGTTCAAAGCTCAATATTAGTCTAAGGAATTACGGCCCAATTTCACTGATTTCCTAAGAATTAATTTTAATTGAATTTATACACAGCATTAAAGCCACTGACAGCTACGATGAGTGACTTGCTTCGTGGGGCTCAAATGACACAAATAACTCATCACACAGCTTCCAAAATCCCCAAAGACCATTCTGAAGGGATCTGATCACATCTGGGGGGCTCAAACCAAACCTGAAAAGGTCAGAATCCACAGAGCCAATGAGCACAAAGACTTTATTACAGAGATGTCTGCTGTAAGAGAAAGAGGGAAAAAAAAAGTCTGCCTCCTGAACCAAAACTGGGAGCTATTTCCACAAGAAAGATAATGACATCTGCTGGAACAATGAGTTTCCATTTGGGGAGTTTTAGGAACTGAATTGAAAGGAGCGTGAGGACTGAAAGCTCTGCCTCCAGTTCTACTTTTGGAAACTCTGGGGATCACAAATAAGCCTGCGGTCCGAGAGCCAAGCGCTCTGGTTGGGTAATACGAAACTATGAGCTCTTTAAGATAAGAAGGAAGCAGGCCCTTGAGGTCATTACATGTGAAGAGGAGAATTTGTTCGATTCTGTCCTAGATTTAACTGGAATCCAGTGAAAGGAAGCAAAGATTAGAAAAAAAAAATATTCCAATTCAAAGATTCCTTGTATTCTGATCCCCATGTTTTATTCCTCTCTTGCAAGTTGCTGTGGATAAAATCATCTGATTTTAAATGATAGATAATGAATCATGCCTGAAAGATCAGGTACAGAGCCCCCTGATGGCCACAGAGGGAACAACTACTATTCTCATCTTCACACTCTGAAACTCTCTGCTGTTGTTTTACTTCGCTGTATCGAACAGATTGGGCTGCAAACATGGTTTTAATATGGCCACAGTTGGGAATGAAGTTAAGGCTCCGAGACTGTGTGCAGTTGAATGATTATTCAGTCGTATTAGAGACCATGCATATGCATGACTTACAGTTAAAGCTGCGGGTATATTTATTTATTTATTGCACCTCTCATAAAAATGTGACATGAAGAAAGAGACACGAGTTCATGTGCGTGTTAGACTAGTTCCTTTGCAACAGTGTGTGATCTGCTGTTTCGAGTCAGTCATTGATTGCAGCCTGTTCCTCCTCCCTCTGCTCTTCCTCAGACCGACGTCATGCACCAGAGCGCGTACGAACTGGTCCACACGGAGGACCAGCAGGAGCTCAGCAGAAACTTGCACTGGGCTTTGAATCCATCCCCAACTGAGGCGTCCGCCGCTTCCCAGGACTCCCCCCAAGGTGGTCACACTCCCGTCCTGCAAAAGTTTGCAACAAACAAAGGCTTAATGGGCTCTGATTGTTACCGGAGCGCTCCTGAGTGAGGTGCACATCCACCTGTGAGTGATCTGTGCTCCGACACGTGCCTCTGGTTTATTCAGATCTGTCTCTGCGCTTCAGCACAGCCCAGAGTTCGGCCAGTGCCAGAGTGGGAGTTCACATGAAACTGCCGCTCAGGCGCACACGGCCAGACAGACATTGATACGAGCTGGTTAAGCACACGGCATTAAGCCATCAGACCGGCCGCAGGTCAAATCACATGACCCTGTAATCTTCACTGTGGCTTACGAGGTGAAGTGGTCCTAGATCTGTATTTGGGCCTTAAGATGTTTATGTGTGTGTGCTTCAGTTGTGAGTTTGCGCTAAGACCCACAGCCCTAACACAATTAACCCACAACTGCCTCGCTGTCTCCCGTCTGACTTAAGTTCAGAGCTCCAGGCATCTTAACGCGTCAGCAGCGCTGAGAGAAATCCCGACGGCGCAGCGTCAACGTGATCGGAGCAGGGATCAGTAGGAAGTTGAGCTCAGCGGACTGGATGGTGTTTTCTGTCTCCACAGGTGCGGCGCCCGACGGCGGCTCGTCGTTCATCACCTACAGCCCCGAGCAGCTTCCCCCTGAGAACTCGTCCTTCCTGGAGAGGAGCTTCGTGTGCCGCTTCCGCTGCCTCCTGGACAACTCGTCCGGCTTCCTGGTGGGTTTCCAGCCAAAGAGTCTGAACCTGCCCTAACCCTAACACTAACCCCTAACACTAACCCCTAACACTAACCCCTAACACTAACCCCCAACACTAACCCCTAACTCTAACCCCTAACCCTAACCCTAACACTAACCCCTAACACTAACCCCTAACACTAACCCCTAAACCTAACCCTAACCCCTAACTCCTAACCCTAACCCCTAACCCCTAAACCTAACCCTAACCCCTAACTCCTAACCCTAACCCCTAACCCCTAAACCTAACCCTACCCTAACTCCTAACCCTAACCCCTAACCCTAATCCTTACCCTAAACCCTAACCCTAACCCCTTAACCTAACCCTAACCCCTAAACCTAACCCTAACCCTTACCCTAAACCCTAACGCTAACCCTAACCCTAACCCTAACCCCTAAACCTAACCATAACCCCTAACCCTAACACCTAACCCTTACACCCTAACCCTAACCCCCTACCCCTAACACTAACCCCTACCCCTACCCTACCTACCCCTAAACCTAACCCTAACCCTAACCCTTACCCTAACCGTAACACTAACCCCTAACACTAACCCCTAAACCTAACCCTAACCCCTAACCCTAACACCTAACCCTAACCCTAACCCCTAACCCTAACCGTAACCCTAACCCCTAACCCCTAACCCTAACCGTAACACTAACCCCTAACCCTAACCCCTAACACCTAACCCTAACCGTAACACTAACCCCTAACCCTAACCCTTAACACCTAACCCTAACCCCTAACCGTAACACTAACCCCTAACCCTAACCCCTAACCGTAACACTAACCCCTAACCCTAACCCCTAACCCTAACCGTAACACTAACCCCTAACCCTAACCGCTAACCCTAACCCTAACCCCTAACCGTAACACTAACCCCTAACCCTAACCCCTAACCCTAACCGTAACACTAACCCCTAACCCTAACCCCTAACACCTAACCCTAACCCCTAACCCTAACCGCTAACCCTAACCCTAACCCCTAACCCTAACCCTAACCCCTAACCGTAACACTAACCCCTAACCCTAACCCCAACCCCTAACCCTAACCCCAACCCTAACCCCTAACCCTAACCCTGGGAGAGGACGTGCCGACTTCAGGCGCACAGTCCAAAGTGCAGCAGCCCCCCCCTCAGCAGGACTTGCTCAGGGATTAAACCCCTAAAACCTCATCTCTTATAAAACAATACATTTATACCTCAGAACAGCTCTAACTCACTGTTTCGCCTTCATTCGGCAGATTGAGAGCTATCCGGTCACCTGAAGGTCTTCGGCTATTTGATCATTTACAGAACAGCATGGCGTGCATACAGTATGCAGCGTGCTCTGGGCGCTGGTACGGCAGGTGTCCTGAGTACATTAGACATCAGCAGGAAAGTGATTATCTGGAAGCCGGCCACACGACAACCGTGGCCAGCTTTCACTGTAGCGGCGCGCTGCATCATGGGATGGAGAGCAGCAGCCTGTCCAGGTGCTCTTCTCATACTTGAGACCATGCAGCTGTTTGCGTCCTCCATACTTGGCGCTGCATTGTTTGAAAACCAGTAACACCAGTTGTGTAGTCGGTAGGGGTGAGTATTGGCAAGGACCTCGCAATACGATATGCATCATGATACTTCGGTCATGATGCGATATTATCACGATATGACGATATATTGAGATATTCTACCCAGTTAATATCAAAATTAAAAGTAGAGATGAAAAATCAAGTTGCTATATGTTCATCAGATAATATTGATCATTCAGAGGACAAATTGAGTCAAAACTATTTGCTTTAAAACAACTTATTTATTGTTAATTATTATTATTTTTGAACATTTAAATTTTAAACAATTTAAATGTGAAAATTAAACAATTTTCCTGAAAAATCGATATTATATTGGGCAGCCGAAAATCGTGATATATTGCCAAATCGATTTTTTTTCACACCTCTAGTAGTCGGTGGTTTTCAAACCAGCCTTAGAGTTTTTTTCTCAGTCATGTTTTCCACCAGAGAGAAAAACCAGATGAACGTAACGAACAACAGCGTGATTTCCAAAGACTCCAGCAACACTTGTTGTGGAAAGAAAGACTTGTCATATTTGACACATTTTTGCTCATCAGGGTCACCAGAAAACATCCGGTTGCAGCATTTAATAGAGCCACAAAATGCAGCCATGTCCTGCGTCGTTGTTCAGCCCCGAAGTAGTTTAAAAAGAAGATTATGATTAACAAGGGACCGTGGAATACATCCTTAAAGTGACACGCTGAAATCTGTTCACACTGGAGGATATATAAAGATATATAATACAGAAAATGAACAACATAAATGCATATTAAACAACTATAAAACCACATCGTTTTATAGTTGTTTGCTCGACAGAGAGAGGTAAAGCTGGTGCAAGGATGAGATGCAGAGGGGAATAAAAAAGAGAAGCCAGGCTTTCAAAATGGCTCGAGCTGGAACCAATGTGAGTTCCATCTGGTTCCAGCAGAGGGCAGCAGGACGACCTGAGCGGTCCCTGCAGACCTGACACATCCAGGCTTCAGCAAACACTTCTCTGAAATCTTTTAGGACTCGAGGAGGTCAGATGTAAGTCAGTCAGAAGTCATACAGAGCTTCTTATGTGTTTTAACACTCATGCTTATATATTGGTGCAGATATTGCATTTATATGTAAATTAGTAAGTAGGAGGGTCTCTGCGTGCAGCACTGGTGTCGTGATGAGCACAGTCGGCTCACAGCGAGAAGGTTCCTGGTCTGAAGAACCGTACAACCAAGCTGGTGATATTAATGCAGATTATTTCTTTGTATGGGCACAGTTTTACACATGAAACACCGTTCATTGCATCTAGCCACAGGTCTCGAAAGCAAAAAGAAAAACTGCTACTCAATCTACCACCTCCCTGCCTGCCACGTCAGATGAACGCTGCAGCTTTTTAGTCAGTGGTGTTGCCACCGCTGAAATCTCGGTGTTGACGGTTTGACTAGGTGCAATAAAAACTGGAAATGCTTGATTGCTACATGCTGGTAAGCGAGGTCGCCATGGGGCTGAAGCAAATTGAGTCATTTCAAAACGTGTCGCTCTTCCTCCGCAGGCTCTGAACATCCAGGGCCGGCTCAAGTTTCTGCACGGACAGAACCAACGACAAGAAAACGGGGGGAAAGCCCCGCCGCAGCTCGCCCTTTTCGCCATCGCCACTCCTCTTCAGCCTCCATCGATTCTGGAGATCCGGACCAAGAACATGATCTTCAGGACCAAGCACAAGCTGGACTTCACACCCATGGCCTGCGATGCAAAGTAATGACAGCGTTTGATACTTTCAGTGATTTTTATCGCAGTTATCTGGCTCATAACTGTAAATCTCAGCTACTGAAGTTCTTATATTTATTCATTCTTTCCAACAATGATGGAGTGATACCCGGAGTCTGCCGCTACGTCTTTGTAGACTAGTTTGGTTGCTTCCTTTGCAGGTTTCCCACCAGATACAGACACACACTGCTCCATGCATTTATTTTTGATGAATGAATTTGGTCTTTTGTCCAGAGGGAAGGTCGTTCTGGGGTACACCGAGGCTGAGCTGAGGGTACGAGGATCAGGCTACCAGTTCATCCATGCAGCAGATATGTTGTACTGTGCAGAGAACCATGTTAGAAGTAAGTATCGCAAAAATTCCAACTCTGCAGCGCTGAATGCCGACGTTTGTAGCGCTTCTGTCCTTTTCTTTCCTGTCAACTTTCTATTTGCGCCATGAGACAGAATATAAAACGCCCGGTCTCTCCGGAGCTCAGAGGAGAACTGCAGGATAACTGGTGTGGCTTCACGGTCAACGTCGAGACCTCGTACCAAAGTAAAAAACGCAAACCAGTCTTAGAAGTTAAGGGTTTTTTTTAGCTTTATAAGCGTTGAGTGAAAATATGGTTCCTGTTCTTGCAACAAATCGGCGAAAATCTCATCAAAAACATGTCTTTGTTGGCTCATAAGAAATTGTTTCCGTGGAATAACAAAAGCATAAACAGTTTCCCCTCAGGGATGAATAAAGGAATTCTTTAGTCACGCCGTCCACAGCGCTGACAGAAGCACACCGCCGTTTTAACCTTGGTCCCTTCAACATTAGAAGGTCTGGTCCAACAGGGTCAGACGGTACAGACAGCATTCACAAGTAATCCTGCTGGATTAGTGAGCAGATTGAGCAAAGCTGCAGAGCCGCCAGAGGAAAGGATGTGTCCCACAAATCCACGGCGTGGGCAAAGCATCAGAGATGATCCAAGCGGCGGCTCAAAACCACAGAGGTTGGATATGTGGCGGACAGCTGTAAGCAGTGCAGCGGTCAGTGAAGTTTAATTATCATGGGATGACAAGAAACCAGCCTGAGGCAAAGTAGCTGCGCCACCCTGCGGGTCATCGGGACGGTATTCCTGAATCAGGTTTAACAGACTCTGAGATAAAAACAGAACTTAAGGCCTCCTGATCATGTGTCAGGACACCGGCGCTGTTGCCTGAGCGTACGACAAACTTTGCACACCAGTTGCTCCGTCGAAGGAAATCCTGCTGCGCGGTGTGAAGTATTTGAAATGCCAGGCTGCAGTATGTTGTTCAGATGTATCACAGGTTCAGAAACAACATCAAAGACACGCTCAGGTCTTTCCAGCTCGGTGGCAAACGCTCCTTTTCTAACTGCAGCGCACTACTTCACGTGCAGTGGGCAGTGTAGCTTCTGCTGTCTGCCACAGTGACTGCGTATAGTCCACTGAAGAAGAATAACATGTGAGCGATAGAGGTGGGCTGAGCGATCCAAATATCAATAATATCGATACCAATGCTGCTTTTTTTTCTCTCCCACCAGTACTCACCGCGGCGAAGTGCAAATTCATTGAAGTCTGTGTCTGACATGCCGTCGCTGAGTCCCCCTCCCCCTCCCCTCTTGTCTCGTCTTTTGACGTTGCATCATCACGTGGCTCAGCGGCGCTTAGAGTTAAAGCAACAGCAAAGTGCACACAGTGCAAACAAAATGACACAAGTATTGAAAGATATAGTAGTTGGACTAGAAAATCATTATGATCAGAACGATTTAACTCCAAGGAATATTTACACAAAATTGTTAATTGTGAAGTACTTTGCTATAAAGCTATCAAGTTTGTTGAAATTCTGTGCTAGGTTTTTAACAAAATAATCCAAAGACAAAAATCATAAAAATACCAAAAGGTCAACAGTTTCATGATCGATCAAGCATAATATGAAAAAGTATCGGTATTGGTATCAGTATCGGTATCGGCAATACTGGCCCTGTATTTACTTGGTATCGGATCGATACCTAAATTCCCAGTATCACCCACCTCTAGTGAGCAACATTCATGACAGGGAAAGAATAAAGATGATCTGAGTAAAAAGCAGAAAAGGATCTAGACAACATTGTGAGATGAAATTTCTGCAGAAAACAAGCCAGTGAAAAGTAGACTGTGATACAGAGTCCATGACATCTGCAGTGGACCTCATTGGCATGAGGCACATGGACGCCACGAGAGAAATAATCACTGACTAATCAAGAAATAAGCACAAGATTAGCTGAGTCATCAGCTGCTGGCCTACTTTAAGGCCATTCGAAGGCACAAAAGTACAAGGCTCCAAACATCTTTGGGGTTTGACGTTTGTCGCTGGAACACCATGACGTCTGCAGTGGATTTATTTAGATTTTACATCTCATGCCACTTATTGTGTGTTCAGTGATGAAGACCGGAGAGAGCGGACTGACTGTCTTCAGGCTTCTCACCAAGGACAATCGCTGGAAGTGGGTCCAGGCCAATGCCCGGCTGGTGTACAAGAACGGCAAGCCGGATTACATCATCGCCACCCAGAGGCCTCTGCTGTATGTTCCTGTGTCTACGTGTTGCGTTGCATACCGACAACATGCTCGTGTTTGTGTTCAGTCATGGAAAAGCGGATAAGAAGTGAAAGCGAGGGAGGAACTTTGATCCTCCTGGACCATAAACGGGTTGATAATAAACTTGTTTTCTGATTTGACAGGGATGAAGAAGGAGGAGAACACTTGCACAAGCGCTCCTTGCATCTCCCCTTCACCTTCGCTACAGGTGAGGCCTTGCTCTACCAGTCCAACCATCCCATCGCAGGCTCTAAGGATGGAAGCCAGGATAAAAGCGGCACTAAGTCAAAGAGGAACCGCACTGACAGTCTGGTGACGGATGGCCTGGACCCAGGCTCCCTGCTGGGGGCGCTTATGAGTCAGGATGAGTCGGTGTACGTTTGCCAGCCAGCCGTGGAGCCCAAAATGTCCTTCCACAGCAGCTTCTTTGGTGAACCGATGGACTTCTCTGAACCCTCCAGACAGTGCAGGAGTTGGAACGAGCCAGCTACCAGTGTGGCAGGCCCAGGCATCACACCGTTGGGAACCAGCTTCGACCCGCTGTTGACCACTTTGGACTCCTGTCCCTGGGGGGTCAGGCAGATGTGAATGCCGCGGATGGGGGCTGTTCAAACGGAGAGCTGTTTGGTGCTCTGGAGGGGCTGGGCCTCAGCGCTGAGGACCTGGAGCTGCTGTTGCTCGATGAGCGGATGATCAGAGTGGAGATGGACCCCGAACGAGTGCCCACGTTGGATGACCTGCTGACAAACGATGAGATCCTCTCGTATATTTATAACTCCATAGAGGGAAAGACTTGTTCCACGGAGCACAGAGGGCAGGTGTCAGGGGTGACCTCCTCGACATCCTCGCCACCTGGTGGGAATTCCACAGCCGAAGCTAATGTCCAGATGCAGTTTTCTCACTGCAAGCCTCCTGCGGTCGGGCAGGGTCCCATCGTGCAACTGTCGCAGCAGATGCATCAGCACCTCAACGTGCGAACGGGTAAAGTGGAGCAGGACTGGGGCCGTCACGGTGACCATGCGACGAACACGATAGCCGACAGAGAGCTGCTCGGGCAAAATCTGTCCATCCCCAATGGACAGTGGTCAGCCCATGACATTTTAGTCAGCACCGGGTTACCACTGGAACACTTGAACACACAACAGGCCGCTTTCAGCAACGCGGCTCCAGAGCTGAACGGCGAGCTTCATCGGCAGCAGATGCACCATACCAGACAGAAGGCGGCCACCCTCAACGGACTGTGTGGCCTCTCCAGCTCAGAGCACTCTGCAGGAAAATCGCAGTGGCGGGATTTTGGATTCCTCGATAGCACCCAGAAGCATCCCGCGAACACCTCGGCGGAGCCATGCATGGGTCTCAGCGTGGCTGGCGTTCACAATCTGGACTACGCCGTCAGTGTCCAGGAGATGGACCACAAGCAGCCCTTCGCTCAGGCCATGTCCAGCCTTTCGCAGTGCCCTCCCCCCGACACCTCCTTGGAGCAGATCCTGGGAGTGAGCAAGCCCTGCCAGCAGCTGGACCATTACGAGTCCAGTCCCAGTAAGGTGAGGTCACCACAACACAGAAACGGAGACAGCATGTTGTTAAAATATTCTGCAAAACAGGCTCTGGCACCCCCGTGGGACTCAAGGGTAATGCAGGAATTAGACTTGTATGGTAGACGAATGTGTTGTCAATCCTTACACCTGGTCAGCATGTAAGATTTACTTCCAGAGTAAATACTGGACCCAGACTAAGACTTTTCTAACTATTTCACAGATAATCCAATAAAGAAACTTTAGAAAGCTGTTGATTTGGCAGGGAATCCAGGTTATGTCCCTTACCTGTAGCAGTGAGCAGGGGGTCATGAGCTTGCGAACAGTCATGGCTGAAATGTAGAGGATTAGGAGCTCAGTCATCTAGGAGGTGCTCAGAGTAGAACTGCTGCTCCTTCACACTGAGAGGAGCCAGCTGAGGTGGTTCAGGGCTCTGGTCAGGATTCCTGCCAGACAGACTCCAACAGAGGTGTTTCAGGAAGACACAGGACTTGTTGGACTTTTTGTTTCTTATCTTGGGAATGCTCGGGTGATATTTATTGGAAAACATGAAGAGTGTTCCTGTTATGAGAGTTGTTGGTAAAGGTGTTTGAGCCCATCAGTACTTTGGGCCAGAACCAGAGAGAGTTGAATGTGAATGAAGAGATGACAGGAGTCAGATATGCTGAGCCAGAGCTCAGTTATGGGAAAACAGATTTTAGAAGTCTTGGGTACAGAAGGTACTCAGACCTTTGCTAGTAAAAGATTTATTAGACAGTATGTAGGAATTTAAGGCCCAATGACGAACACTAAAAGAGCTGTTAGAGCTGACTGTACAGTAGCAAGAAAAAGTATGTGGACCTCTTGGAACGAACTGGTTTCCTTCATGAATTTCTCATAAAGAATATGATCTGATATTCATCTAAGTAACGGTAATAGTTTGCAGTTAGCTCATAAATACAAACCACTACAAGTGTGTTGAAATGAAAAGTTTAGTGGCCGGTCTAACTAGAAGTGTGAACCCAGCCAAGGTTCAAGAGAAAATCCATTACAGAACCACAGAAGAAAATCCAACCCTGAGTAACAGCTGAAGGTCTGAAGACATCTCTGATGTTTAAACATTTATGCTTATCTGCATTTGAAATTCTGTCCAGGGTGTACTCCTGCCTTTCGCCCGTAGACAGCTGGGATAGGCTCCAGCAGATCCCTGTGACCCTTCAAGGATGAAACGGGTATAGAAAATGGATGGATGGATGCATTTGAAATTCACTAAAAAGCCTTGTGACAATCCAGCAACAAAACATTATATCATCATCAGCATGGTGGAGGGAGCATTATGATTTGTGCTTGATTTGGGACCTTTTTCCATCATCGAAGGGAAAATGAATTCCCATGTTTGCAACAGGATAATGTCAGAGTGGCTGTCCACCACCTGAAGCTGAAGGATAATAACCCTAACCATGGGGGGTAAATCAACCACTGAATGGCTTCAGGGAGTGAATATCTGCCTTTTAAAGAGACTAAAGACAATAGCCCCATAGAGAGGCTGTGGATCGACCTCCACAGATCTGTTCACACCAGAACAGGTCTCTTGAGGAATGTTCAGGAGAAATGTTCTTAAATATTTCTCCTGAACGTTGTGCAGGTCTGACCCAGAGATACCAAAAGCACCTGCTTGAAGTTATTGCTGCCAAAGGAAGTTCAACCAGCTATTAACTCAAAGGGTTCACTTACTTTTTCCTCCAGTACGGTGAATGCTTAATGGATGCGTTGAATAAAAACAGTAGAAATTGTACTTGTTGCTCTAACTGTTTGGATGTGACCAAAGCTCTCTGTTGGGGACACTATAGATCATCCTAACTGGTTCAGTGTTGATTGATAAGAGATGTGTTTTATGCATTACTCCAGAGTGACCATGGAGGGAGCTTCTGTGTAGGGAACAATGAAGGAAGCTCATTATCAGATACTTTTTCAGACATTTCTGGTATTTTATTCACTGCATCACCGCAGATACAGATAAAACATCACAGATCAGCTGTACACTACTCATAGGCTAGAACAATTCACACCACATATTTGGACTACTAAGTGGCAGCTGCATTATTAATGAGTTGGGGGTGATTGTTGATGCAACCCTCATTCATGACCGGCCAGCACAAGCAGAAATAAGGCAAAAATGTCAGAGAATAGGCTAGAAATAATGTAGTCATGTAGATTATTGGGGGCAGTACTTCTGGTAATCTAAATACACAATACATATATACAATATTTACAATAATAGATCCCAGATCAGTCCAGCTTGCTTGTCCAAGAATAGATGAGTTCACAGCTCAGAGCGGCAGGTTGGAGCAAACATGTAGGGAAAGTGACATCTGGTGGTCATGTGACAGTTTTTGAGGGCACAGCCATTAGATCACTGGCGCTAACGACAGAGCAGCGGGGTTCAAGAGGTCACAGGGTGTCTCTCCTGTGATTAACATCATACTGAATGCTAACTAGCTGAGCTAGTGACGGTGCAGCTGACCCACGAGCGGTTCCCACCCACCCGAGCGTTCAGGCACTAACTGTTCCCGTTCAACTCACGCAGATGGAGAACGGCTGCATCCTGGAGGCTTCGTACCCAGAAGACGGCGCCCTGCCCGATGGGAACGGGCTGACGCTGCCCGCCGTCCAGGCGCCCGGCTCTGAGACTTTACCTGCCCTCGCCAACCCGCCGCCCGCCAGCTTCTACCTCTGACCACGTGACCAAGAGGGGTCATGCAGCGGGACACTGGGAGGAGCTAGAAGCCCGCCGCTACTGGAGCAGCCTTACACATGCAGCCACAACCAACGCAGCTGTGGACCCAACTGTCTTCTTTCATTTGATTTGATTTTTTCTGGGTATTTCATTCGGACCTGTTTCCTGGTTTCGGAGTTGGGGGGGTTGTGTTGTACAGTATTTCAAGCTCTATTATCCTATGAGTTCATTGTTTACAACGATGCAGTGAAGAGTGATCATTTATTTAATTTATGCAGAGACGTAAATTTAAGTCATGTGAAGCTGAGTTTTTAAATTCTCCTCTCAGATATATTGCAAAGCATAATTTAGAAACTAATGTAACGGTGGAGAGTGTGTGTGTGTGTGTGGGGGGGGGTATTTAAATAGTACACATCTGTTATTTTCATATGATACTTTGTTATATTTAAATCACAGTGAAAAAGGAAAGAACATGTGACTGGGTCAAAGGTTCTAAGGGTCGAAGGGTCGTGTTTGCACCACTGGAAGCCGGTTCTGCTTTTATCGTGGGATGATTTCATGTTGCAGTCAGTTTAACACGGTTGCTGTAAAAAGAAAAAACCCAGAAGGCTCAAAGGACTCAACTACAGCCAGTGTTTAGTTTGTCCTGTAGAAGTTACTGAAGCAACACATGTTCATTCTTAGGTTATAAAACACTAATCTCATTTTCCCATGATTAGACACAAATGGATTATTCTACCAGACCTCTTCCGCTAGATCAAGACGAGACCAGTTTATTTATGCGCGTGGAACCAGTACATTAGAAAAAATGTGGGAAAATGTGGTGAGAAACATGAAAGCCTTAAGTCCTGGGATAGAAAGCTAACCTGCTCTGGGTGACTGAGGATCTCTGGGAGGCTGGTGTTGACTGAAAGGCTCGTAAACCGACAGCAGTGTTTAAATCACCTGTTCGACTGGGAGCACTGGGAGCAAGCCAGCGTAGAGATGTCAGAACCAAAGAGATATGATCCATTTTCAGGTCTCCAGCAGCAGTTCTGACTCAGCTGCAGCTCTCCGACCTGTCCGTTATACACAACGGTTAAAGAAAAGAGAAACGATCAGCAGTCGAGTCGACTAAAGGTCAAAACATGAGGCAGCTTTTCTAAAGTCATCAGTCATTGGATCCTTGAATTACTCTCGAGGTGAAAGTTGGCTGATGTGGCTACTGAACTTCAGTCCACATGACAACCAGACTTCTGGCCCCGTCGTTGCACACCAGACCTTAAACTGCAAGTTAAACCAGATGTTGCAGATGTGCACCTTTAAAAATGTGGAAGTAATGGATATGAACATAGATATGCAGTTGATAGAGTTTTAGTTTTACGCCACACAGTTCAAGTGTCCATTTCTCAGTCTTATCTTCCCTTGAAAGTCCTCCCTTGAAAGTCCTCCCTTGGATGTTCACCCTTGGATGTCCTCCCTTTGACATCCACCCTTGGAGGTCCTCCCTTGGACGTCTTGGACGGGGACATGTGAGCAGTCGTGGTTTTGGACATTCTCAGGTCGGTTTCAGGCCTCA
The DNA here is from genome assembly GCA_018398805.1 of Hirundichthys speculiger. Taxonomy (NCBI): domain Eukaryota; kingdom Metazoa; phylum Chordata; class Actinopteri; order Beloniformes; family Exocoetidae; genus Hirundichthys; species Hirundichthys speculiger. Next base: position 525,168 of record JAGFBZ010000398.1, on the reverse strand, counting down.
TTCATACGGTGCTCTGAAATACATCTGATACATGAGGGATACGTCCATTTGTGTCCCACAGACTGGATTTGATCTGTCAGTGTCAATCATGTGTCCTTGGTGGACACCATCCAACCAGTTCTTCTCCACTTTAAAATATGTTTAACTGCTTACTGACTTCCAAGAAATCTTTGGAAAGCGGGGGTTCGGCTACTGTCTTCTATCACGTTCATTGAATGTACCGCCTGTTTCTCTGACCTTCCTGCCCTCCTCCAGCCGAGCCCATGCAGGCAGTAAGTCAGAGTTACGAAGGCCTGCAGTGTAAATGCACATTCGCACATGTGCCGAGGTGTACCACCATCTGTTCACGGACCCGGGCCGTGTTCCTGATCACATTATTAATCCCTAAACCGAACCAAACAGTCAGTAAAAGCACCAGTGATGATCCAAGAGAGTGTTAGCTGGAACCAGACAAGACAGCAGCTGCCAGACACATGAGATACACCAGCACTGATCCTTCAACTTTCGCTGGAGTGAAGGACGGACGATCCCTCACAGTAGATGCTGTTTTCCTGCGTGATGGATAGCAGTTGGTGAAGCTGTGGCTGCTGACGGACTCGTTCAGCCTTTGGGATCATTTCAGAACCCAACAGCACAGGATCCTGAAGGTTGTAGATGTGGAGTAGCTGCTCTCCAGAGTTCTGCTAGGTATTTGTGAGCATTGACACACAGCGACCTCTGACCCCTTTAGGCTACATTAACTGGAGTCAGACACTAGAAAGCAAAATGTGAAATCTTGTTCACGGTCTGCGTGACATCAGTACCTGTAGTGGACCTGGAGCTGACTCACTACGTCACTTCAGCACGGACCAGTTTAGCACCAGTTCTAGACATCCATCCATCATTTCCAGCCCTTTCTAAATGATCCTCAGGTACAAAGACAGACTCTAACCCTCGTTCCAGCTGTCTAACACTTCATATACGTCACAGCTGAACGTGAACAAAGGAAGGAAGCAGCTGGTTGACCGTCGTGCAGTTCAGCCTCGATCATCTCGGCGTGTGTTCGGCAGGCAGGACGAGGACAGGAAACCAGTATGGTGACCTGTCGGACGCAGTGACCAGATGCCTTCATGTTCACCAAACATCTCCGGTGTGAATGTGGGTTTTCGGTTGCAGCTGAAGCTGCTTCAACCAGAATGTAACGCGTCAGGTCTCCAGTTTTCAGCAGTGAGATTAAGCAGTAAACGTTTGGAGGTAAAGCTGTCTAATATGGAGCGGCGGTCGGAAATGTCCTGCACTTTAATTTCAGACAGCCACTAAATGCAGATGAGTTCTAAAAACAGCCGACCCTGATTGATTTTTAGACTTTTTTCTTCATGTTTGAAGCCTCGTCTGGAGGTTTTACTCTTGTCTCAAGCTTCAGGTGATGCTTTAATGTAAAGCAAAGAAACATCTTCATTTTTTTTTTATGTCTGCACTTAAATTATTTCTCGTGGTTTCCGATCTTTTTTTTTTATTCCTACTTTTTCGTTCCTGTCATTTTCTGAAGGTTGAGCCGACCTGAGCTCTCATTCTCTGCAGCAAGTACTTGATCGTTTTTAAAGTCAAAGTGAAAGAAGGGACGAGGGGGATCAGGGGATCCAGACCCAACTCCCTTAAATCAGCTGGAGTCTCACGTCTTGTGAGATCCCGTCAGGTGTCAGTCAGAGGGGGTGAAGTCCAGTATCAACACACACTTGATACACAATTATAAAATTACACCAGATTGGCCATCTGAAACTGAAATATCCCCTCTAACATGTTGGACTTGTAAGAGTTTAGACTCCAGAACCGCAGGTTTCTGCCTGGTTGGGGTCAGCAGAAAGATCCACCTAAGATCCCCTAACCCTGTCAGAACCAACCGGGATTCAAACCAAGGACCTCCCCCGCAGTAGACGCCGCCGGCGTCGCTAAACCACAGGAGGAGACTAACTTACCGTCCACGCAGCAGTAGAAGAAACCAAAAGCTCTCCTGGAAGGACACAGTCATGAATGTGTGTCGTTAGCAGATGCCGAGCAGATTAATTCAAGGAGAAATGAAGCTGGAAAGAGATTTCATTGTTCAGATTCATGTCATTGTTAGGGTTAATGTTGCTGTTTTTGTTGGGATGTGATGCACACGTTGACGTTACACGTTTCTTTTGGGGTTTTTTTTTTTTCTAATGCAGAAATGTTTGCGATATTTAACATGACTGATGTGACTCATGAACAGCGTGAGGAAAGATTTGTACCTAAAAGCAAATCCAGGTATGTACATAGTTTTTCCATCAAGAGTCTCATTTAAAGCACGGTTTTAAAAAGAAAAACACAATAATCCTGAGTGATTGATTCCTTTTTTTTTTTTTTTTTTTTTTTAAATTGTGAATAGTAAACGCTCTCACCACAGAACACTGGACTCAGCCTGAACATGGTGCCATACTACTGAGACTTGTTAAACAGGCTGAGCTGTTGGAGAGTGTTTGCCAACCTGACGAGGAATGACCAGATCTTCTGTGGACCTGACTCGTGACTGCTTGTGTCGGATGTCTGATTGTTTTCTCCCCTTGAAATAAAGGATTTCTGCTGTCAGAAACACGTCGCGGGCTTGTTGTTAATGAGCGGTCACACATCTGAGTTCCTGAGTTTCCTGGTTTTGTTTTCCATTTGGACGGGAAGCGGCGGCGGAGATCAGCGGCCGTTTTAGAGGCTTTTTCCTGTAAACCCAGCCACATGTCAGGGCTCTTTGTGTGGCATTTCAACATTTACTTGCAGTTTAGTTGTGTAGTGCCAACAGAGGTTACCTGAGTACAGTAAAGTGGTGCTACTTTTATCCTCTAGGTGGCAGCAATGTGTTGCATTTGGACTTTTTGCAGACAAGGTAAAGAAAGCAACAAACCAAACCAAGCGATACAGATCTTTTTTTTGGTACAATTTTCTACCTTCAAGCGATTGTGGTGTACTGCTGCTATGCCGCGCCACGCAAAACAAAGAAGCTACACATCTATCCCTTCATGGTTAATGGGTAAAGGTGCTAAAAGATCTCTCTGGCACTGATTCAGACTGAGGGTAAGGACAAAACCGCAAAAAAATGTCGACATGCTGAGTCCTGCATGAAATTCCAGGCTGTGTTCCAGTCAATTCAGCAGGGAAATGATGATCGCTGATGGTGACACCAGTGGTGATCCTGTCTACTTTTCCTGGAATAACTGGAGGAAGCCAGTAGCGCGGGGAGAAGACTGGAAAGACACAAACAGGTGATTGTAATGGTGATTGGGTACAAAAACCATATGAAACTAGAGAAAAGCACTCAGAGAGCGCAGACCTCCGCCAAGTGCAACAATCCCCCATATAGCGATTTACAGATTGCAATAAAATCCGCGTTCTGGATCAGATCTTGATCAGCCTTTGAAATTTGATAGAGGTTTCCATTGTCAATCCCTGAGTCAAATTTCATGAGTTTTGGGCAATAATTAATGGAGATATTGAGAAACAAAATTTTTGGCCCCATTGACCATAATGTTATGAAAAATTTGAAAGTGATCCAGAATCCAGGATTTCTTCCGGATCACACCCAAAATGAAATCAGTTCTTCCTTTTCACATTTCTGACAATTCCTGAAAATTTCATCAAAATCCATCTATAATTTTTTGAGTTGTCTTGTACACAGACAAACAGATAAACGCTGGCAAAAACATAACCTCCTTGGCGGAGGTAATGAAAGTCTCTGTGGTGCAGAGATGAGCAAAGGACCTCCATGTTCTCAACAAATGTCTAAATACAATCTTCCTCAAAAAGATTGGACGGGATTTGAATATTTTTCTCTCTACGGGGCATATTATTGTTAAATGACTCGAGGAATCTTGAAGAATTTAGCTGTAAAATGCAGGGATACAGTCTTCAGCTGGACACTCGTGGTCACCAATCCATCAGACGGCACAGCGTCAAGAATGTTGTTTCTGTACAGCAAATATTACCACAAGGAAAAAAAGGCATTGAACATTTCTCATGCCAATCTGACACCTTTTAGAAGAAGGTTAGGGTTAGAAATCTGCAAGATTCAAGCTAGTGAAACAGTTTGGTTTATGTTACATTATGTAGCTTTTTTTTGGCTATCACCACATCACCATATCAGGCCTAAATTGCTCTAAAACTGTGGATGAATAAGGCATGAGGTGTGCACATTCTTCCTTTATATTATTAGTTTATGGATATGAGTAGGCGCATGCTTGGAGTTTGTGTGTGTTTTCATCATTTATGCATCTGGCTGCAGGCCAGACAAACCGTTTCTGTGTACAGTTAAAAGCTCACCTCAGGGAGCCATCTTTTAAAACATCTCTGCCGTGTTTTGTCAGTCCGTCTTGATCCTTTTCATCCCTGCAGCTGTTTTGATGGAGTCGGCTCAGCATCACTGTAACACTGTGTGATCAGCAGGTTGCCGGAGGGGCAACGCAGCATCTGGAAAGGACAGGCAGTCATAACATTGCGTTTAAACTGTTGCAGACATTTGACACTCCAGTGGCGAAAACAATCTTCCCTCATATTTTTGATTCTACAGACGAAGATCATGTAAAAACAAGAAGCAGATCAGAGCTTCCTCCCCTAATAGTTTTATTATTCTCCTGTTGTTCTATGTGTTCCAAGCTGTGACCAGATGTGGCGCTGTGGAGCAACAGAGGAGTGAGTCCGAGGACAGACCTTTACAACCAGCAAATGTTACAAACACGTGCAAAATAACCACAAAGAACTTCTCTAATTACAATATATCTGAATTTAGTAATACGAATGGTGATGCACTACAAAAATGAAGCATGTGATGAAGAAGTGGCCTGATGAACAAGATGGAGTGCACGTGTGCACGAGAGCACGAGTGCACGAGTGCATGGTTAGTAAGAGAAAACAGGGAACAGAGAGTCAAATCAAACAAAGCTAGATGGTTTTTCACCAGCAGCAGCTACTCTGTCATTTCCACACAGATGCACTAACGTGACGCCAATGATCTGATCATTAAACCGGGAAACGGAGATGCGGGTTGTTTTCCACGATGAGAAAAAAAATCTATCAATTTCTGTTGTCCATTTTCAATGGGCAATTAAACCTGTATATCACTTGCAAGATAGTTGAAAGTAATAAGGTGTTTCCAAAAACTGCACCCCAAAAGCAACGTGTAGACTGAAAATAACATGGGGCCCAAAATGGAGCCCTGAGGCACCCCACAAGTGAGCAGAGCTGCAGGAGGAATACTTACTGACATGACATCTTCACCTTTAGGTATGACTAATACCAAATTAGCTTGTTGTTTGTCGATAGCCACAAACTGTTAAAGTTTGAACAGCATCATTTTATGATCTACTGCCAGTATTAGTTTAAAAGAAATGAAGGCATTAGGGTTAGGGTTAGTGGTTAGGGTTGGGTTATACATGGGCAATACTTAAAACCGACATTACTGAAAAAGCTTGTATATCAAGCATTAACAGCAACAACTGTTAAATAGTCATTTTCTCTATGACTTTATTATGTCTCTTTCTTGGTTAAGAGGATTTTTGGTCAGTTTTTCCCCACCACATTGCCTTAGGTCATTGGGATTTTTGGTATTCACTTATTCACACCCAAGACTTCAAACCGGCATCATTGAAGTTTTTTCATAAGAGTCTAATTGAACTGCTCTTAGTTTGGCCTGTTCCCTAGGACCTAGTTTACCTTAAGGCACATGTGTCAAACACAAGGCCCGCAGGCCAAATGTGGCCCGTCAAGTCATTTTATGTGGCCCTCGAGAGCTTGGGCATCATTGGCTTAAATTTTAAACCACGATTTTAAGACTTAAAATAAGCTTAAACCGCTTTAAAGCAGATATTGACAAACTACATATCCCGTCATGCATTTCGTCGTTACCCACAATGATAATGGTAGCTATGAGCAAGAGGATTTTTCAGAACTGATGGACTTAAGAAAAACTTTTACAAACGAACCCCAACATGTCCAAGAAAAGAAAAATTGATGCGCAAGGAAGGTAGTTTCATGAATGATGGAAAAACAATTACAAGTTTGTATCTGAAGGTGAAATAACAGTTTGTCTTTTGTGTTATGAGGTGGGTGTCAATCGTGAAAGAGTTCAATCTATGTTGGCATTTTGATTGCAAACACGGAGCTAAGTATGCTAAATTTAGCCTGCAAGAAAAACAAAGAACCGCTTCTGAAACCAAGGTAATGGATACTCTTACAACCACAAACCCTGAGTTTAATATAATAATGGCTTAAATGTTTGAAACTTGAATACATAAATACAGAAACCATCGTTTAACATTATAATAAGGTGTAGTTTGATTTATTTTGATTTACATTGTTTTTTGTTACAATCATCCTGTCAATCTGGCCCTTCGAGGGCAACCATGATGCTGATGTGGCCCTCAGTGAAAATGAGTCTGACACCCCTGTCTTAAGGGATCCTACCAGGGGCATTGAGCCTCCGTCAAACATACAGTAGTTGGACCCCTCCACCCCGGCAAGTTGGCGTTTCAAGAATGGGGTCAGATCTCGGATTCAGGAGGAACAACGCCAGTTCTCTCATGGTCTTGAAATAATGGACCAGCACTCTTCCCTCACCAGAGTCCTGGAGGGAGCATGGGAGTTTGACCAACTGGTGCCCATATGCTTTGTAGACTTGGAGGAGCCATTTGACTGTGTCCCTCTTGTCCTTTGGGTGGTGCTCCAGGAGGATGGGGTACTGGGTCTACCGTTTCAGTGTTTCCAGTGAGAGTTGGACTCCATCAGGGCTGCCCTTCGTCACCGATGCTGTTCATAACTTTTACGGACAGAATTTCTAGGCACAGCCAAGGAGTGGAGGGGTATTTCTGCCATCAGGATAACTTTTGGTCCATGACTGTATCAATGCTGATATTCTTTTCATCTGAATTCTGTTGCAAAGACGCTCGAAGAAACTAAGAATCCTCTTTGAAGTCAGTCCTACTTTGATCACTTGCCACCTCAAATCACCTCAAGGCTCCGTGGCTTCATAGCTTGAAAATGTTCAGCCAGTGAAGCGAAGCGCAACACAATATTATTCATCGGTAACAACTGGAAAAGAGGGCAGATGGATGAGACAGAATAGAGCCCAAGAAACATGAGTAACTGTGTCATTAGCTGCCCTGGATTTGTAACATAGAAAAACTTGAGTCCGTCTCACCGTTTTTTTCAGATTAAGATAATAGTAGAGCAAAATTAAGTCTGAGGAGTCTGAGCAGGGAGTCACAGAGAGGCAGTGCAGATGTCATGCAGGATATCCTGAGGGCGGAGGAGCACATTTCCAGGGCGAGGCTGCGTCTCACCTTATTTAGGACTCAATAAAACGAAAGGACGCTGCTTCTGACTGTGCCTGGGGGACGTTGTTACACACACCACGCTCGGCATGGAGATGTGGGCAGCAGACATATTTAGATAATAAGAAGCCAATTAGAGCTCCTCAGGCCCAGCCGAGGATGAATGAATCACCACCTCAGCACGTCTCTGAGCTCATCGTGACCGCACCGTGTTATTTATGGGACGTCAAACACAGAACGGCTAAAAATCTGCACAACTGTGTCTGCAGGATTTCCACTTCAGGAAAATGAAACTATTGCGACATGCAACGGGAAAAAACACACTCAAGGTTTTATGTTATGGGAGAAAAAGACAACAAATCTCATCACGGGGTCTTAAAGTTGTGGAAAAGCAAGAAAACAGATTCTTTGGGCTTTTCCCTTTTGGGGGGGCCTGTCTTGAAATGGGGGCGATGGGAATCCAGGACTGAGCTGACAGCTCTGCACTTGGAGGTCAATTAGCTCCGCCCACTGTGACATCATCAGTAGCAGCACATGCTCACTGCAGTTACAGGTAAACCAGCGGGCATGTAATTGTAGAAACTGTGTTTTGACAGGTTTGCTGGTCATCAGGGTTCTGGCCTGTGTTGACGCAATGCCACTGAGGAAAGAAACCAGCGCAGATCTTAGAAAAGCAATTTTTGCTGCCCTTCAATCTGGGAAGGGTTTAAAAAAAAATGTTTCTAAGCAACAAGTGAACCCAACAAGTTCAGTGCAATGTTCAAAGACTTTGTGAAAAACCCCAGAGTTACATCTCAGACCAGGTCTCTGTTAGCACGTTTAAAAGTTCATAGCAGTAGACTCAGAAAATGAATGAACAAGTATGGTTTGTATGGTTTGTATAGAGCCTCCTCGCTCTAAAAAGACCAGCGCAGTTTGGCTTAGACTTCTGAAACATGTTTCAGGACAGGTGAGACCATTGTGGAGATATTTGTCCATAACGAACAACACCACGTTTCATAAAAACCATCCGCCCATTTTGTTTGACCCGCCTCCATCCTGTTGAGGGTCACAGGAGCCCATCCCAGCCCTAAACTGGCTAAAGGCAGAGTACACTCTGGACGGGTCACAAATCCATCGCGGTGTCACACAAAGACACAATAGCTATGCATGCTCTCTCAGACCAGGTGCACACTCACACCCTGGGTCAGTTTAAAGTGACTAATCCGCCTGACAAGCGTGTTTTTGCACCAGAGTAGCCAGAGAAACCCGACGCAGGGAACATGGATGCAAACTCTCCACAGAAAGCCCCCAGCTAGGATTAGCGCCGGGGTCTTTTAACTGTGAGACAACACTGCTAACCAGCGGTTGAAGGATGATCATTTGGGGTTATCTTGAATCCACGGGACATGGATACACGCAGTCATTGAGTCATCCATTAGGTCATATTTATATCAGAGTATTCTAGAGTCATCCATCTGTCCAACACTTAAAACATAACTGAAACTGGGTCATGCAACAGGAAAATGATCCGGAAAATATGAGAAAATCTACATCAGAATGGCTGAAATTGTAGCTGATGCTGTGGACCTTAAGAGAGATACAAAGCAAACTAAATGAAATGCAAGTGTATTAGAAAGACTAGAGATAAGAAGTAAAGACAAATCATAGAAAAGAGAAAAGTATGGAAAGGTTCTAGACATCATTTATGCATCTGGCACAGCTTGATTCCTCGACTGTATGAGGGTTAAAATCAGGATCAAATTTTAAATTCCTCTCCTCACATATAAATCCCTTAAGAGCATTGCTTCCTCTTATCTTAGCGAAACTGTAGTTCAGCATCGTCCTGGTACAGCGCTTCATTCTCAAAGTACCGGCTCACTCGCAGTTCCTCAAGTCTCCAGAAACAAAGTGGGAGGCAGAAGCCTGAAGAAGCCTTCAGCTGGAAGCAGCTCTCTGGTGACCAGATAAAGTCTCCACCAGGAAGATGAGATTTGAAGCTTTATTTGGGATTGTTTCCTTTTTTTTTTTTTTTGTATACATTGTTGGGTTTTAATCATCACTGATGATCTTCATAACTTGACAGAACAGTATATATCTCCTTTCTCATAGTGTGTGAAACAAAATTTTTTCCAATTACTTTTGTAACTCTTCCCCTCTTATTTAAATTCATCTGCTACACCATTTCTCCAGTCATGTGACCATCTGCAGTTTGCTGAACAGATCTGTTGTCTGGTCCTCAGTGGAATTAAAGTCCTCTGAAATCCAGCCGGTGTCAGGTCAAGACTTGGCTTTCAGTCTGGAAGATATTTATCCACAACCTGTCTACTGGTTTGTAAGTATATTTCATTATTATTGTCTCTCTTTCCTGTCATTCCAGAGCCCCAACTGGTTGAAGTAGCTTTTTGAACTGAGCTCCTGCCACATTTGTAGCTTTGGGATGGTGATGAACTTCAGAGGACTGCAGCAGTGAACCTGGATCACTCACTATGTGACGTAACCCCTGAGTTGTCATTAAAAACTGGCACACTGGCGCCCTCTGGGGGAAATATTTGTAACAGCATACTGGCGCCTTTGTGTTATGTGAAATATCATCCACTAGATGGCAGCAGGATACAGTGAGAAGAAGGAGCTATGCAACAATGAAGATGCCTCCTACTGTCTCCTGGCTTTCCTTCAACCAGCGGATTAAAGAAAGCAGTCAGACTGAACAGAGCAGAGGAAGTAGCATTAAATCAAAACCAAATGGGGCTAAAACCCTCTGCTGACAGTCTGCATCACTTCTCATAGGTAGACTTACGTTAGCATATAATAAACTTTAATTAGTGGAGGATCAAGAAAGGAAGGAAGTGGAGGATGGAGGTTTAGGATGATCCTGGAAGACTCCTCTCAGAGGGACCTCACACATGTGGAGAGGGAGTAACGTTTACAGTTCAACTTTATTAAAAATACCTCAAAGCCTGATTTGGCTTGTGGAGGCCTTTGGTTTGAATTGATGTGTGACAATGATTGTGCTGTTGCATCACAGCTATCAGTCATATGCTGCTGCACACCTGCATTTCCAGCAGTTTCATTTCCTCATACAGGTGAAGGGCTTGTCCGAAGCAACATCTGACTTCCAGATAACAGCTGGAGCTTGACGACAGTCGGAAACTCTTGATTTAAACATGGAGGATGAAATCTGTTTCAAGGGCCAGAGAACAAGCAGAACAGCTACAGAGGTTTATTCTACACCAGAGCCAGACGTGCGAGGGCGTTGGGGTTGGGCGAGATGTTCGCTGAAGAGGTCAGTCCTCGAGAGTCTTGATTGTAGAGAGGGATGGGTCATCCCGCTTTCATGGACCCACTGAGTAATATCGGCCCGTAGGGACGTCAGCGCCAGATGAAACTCCTGAGAGGAACCAAGTTCTCCAGAAACAGCAGAAGCTTTCATTAGCTGACTGCAGACCCAGAAGTCCTTCTGCAGGCTGCACCAGTGAACTGAATTGGGTTTAGGCCATCATGGCACTGGAGGTCAATAGGTAGTTGGAAGGACATGTGACCTCATTCTGGACCATCTGCTTGGCTATCACTGCACGTGCATACCTGATGTTGGGTGGCACAGTGAGGCACATGCACCCTTTATGATCTGGTAGATCCCATCTGGCCCTGTACTCATGCACCTGTATCTGACCCTTCACACGGCAGGACCTCCTTTTGTCTTTTCAGGTGATTCAATGACGGTTATAAAGGGCGTAGTTTCATTGTAACTTGTGTTCAGCCAGTAAACTGATAGGAAATGACTAAGTATTAGTTCTCATGCACACGTTAGCACACAACGTAAGTGTGTCAATTAAGTTTTTTGGTAAAGTTCCCTCAATTCTTGAGAAACATTTACAAAAAAGAGGAAACTTCCAGTTGGTGCCAGGAAATGATACAACATCTGGTCCCAACACATACCAGATAGACAGTAATTTCGGGTTTATTTCAGCAGACCAGAAACTGTCCTGATGTGATGATGGTATGTGTCATGATCTGTGGTTTGGGTTGTTTTCTTGGTTCTTGTTTAGTTCTTTGTTTTTTTGGGGGCGGTTTGTTTCTTCTCTTGTTTCTGTCGGGTTTCTGGATTCGGTAGCTTTATTCTTGGTTTTCTTGTGTCCTTTGCTTTTCATTTAGCTCCTGGTTTGTGTTCAGTCACTTCCTGTCTAGTTGTGGTAATCAAAGCCTCCTTGTGTCGTGTAGAGTTCTGTTTACTTTGTCTTCCTGTCCTCATTCATTCCGCCTCCGCCTTTTTTCCCAATTAGTTGTCAGAGTGTGTACAGTATGTGGTGGAGTTTTCCCTCCTTCTGTTCCCTCAGCTTGTCATGTTTCTGCTCTCAGCCCCTTTAACCTCCCGGTTTCTTGAAGTTTTACAGGTTTTTTTTGGACTAGTTTTTTTTTTTTTTTAATTCTCTGCCTTAGTTTTCTGCAGTGTCGTTTGTTTTGCTTCTTTTTTTTTTTTCCAGTGAGTTTACACAACATCCCACCTCCTGAGATCTGCATCCTCTTTCTTCATGTGATAGAGAGAATGTAGAGCTGGTGCACGTACAGGTGCGATCATGCCAGCCACAGTTGCTGTGTCGGTTCTGTAGGGACATACGAACATGAAAGTTACGGCGCATGTCGCAGGATGAAACACAGGAGCGCTTTACATTTATATTCTAACCAGCAGGGTGCAGACCAGGAACCGGATCATGCTGTCACATCCAAGTCGGAGGAAGGGGGCAGGAATTGCAGCTCTTTAACATGTAGCCGCCTCTTTTTCAAGGGTAACCGGACAATTGACTCAGAAGCTTGTTCTGGGTCTGCGTCGGCTGCTGATCCATCATCAGCTGAGCAGGTAACAGCTGTGGAGTTGATTCATGGTCTGGCATTTGGGAACCCTCGCTGTGAATCCACACCACGCAGTCAAAGGAGAGCTCAACGGTAGTCCATCAGAGAGAGAGTTGGAAATGTTATGAGGGGCCAAAGGAACAGTTTGGAATGTTCTGAGAGAAAAACAGGCTTGGACAACAGGAGTGGATGAGCACAAGATCCTTTCCATGGTGGAGAAAAACCCAATCACAGCATCCACCCAAGTGAAGGAGACTGTCCAGTACGTAGCTGTATCAATATATAAGTCTACCATGAAGAGAAGACTTCATGGGAGCAAATTCAGAGGGCAAACTGTGAATCAGCATCCAAATAGAAAGGCCAGAATTAGACTTTGTCTGAAAAAATAAAAGCTAAACCTCTGTTGAAGCCAGCCCAGTTCTGGAACAGCATCAACCTGAGATCAGCCTGAAGAAGAAAGTATGGAGAAGGCTTGGAACGACTCGTGATCACCACGCCTTCTCTGAAGCACGGTGGAGGCAGTGTGATGGCGCGGGCATGCTCGGCTTTGTTGTTTATTGATGAACGGGGGGGGGGGGGGGGGGGACGGGGAAATGCTTTCTACTGAGGTTCAGCCAAATGCAGCGACGCTGACAGGACGGCTCTTCACAGCAGAGCTGCACATTGACCCTAAAACACACTGACTAAAAATCTGCAATGGCCGAACCAACCACCAGATGTCAACCCAGTCGATCGTGCATTTCACTCGTTAAAGACAAAACTTAAGGCAGAAAGACCCACAAACAAGCAACAGCTGAAGACAGCTGCAGGAAAGGCAAAGCATCTTAAAGGAGGAAACCCAGCGTCCAGGTCATGTCCGTGGGTTCTAGACTTCAGGGAGTCGCTATTGCGAAAGGATTCACAACAAAGTATTAAAAACGAACATTTTATTCATGGTCACATTAATTTGTGTTATTACTACTGAGCCCCTGGAATGAGGAGACTTCTGTGTAAAACTGGTCGCAGTTCCTAAAGGTTTCGTAGCATATTTTTGTTCAAACCCTGGAATTAAACCTGGACGTCTCATCTCGGTTGTTTCATTTCAGATCCAAGGCGGTGACACGCAGAGCCCAGACCATGAAGAGTCTGGTTCTGCCCACCCATCTCTGGGCCCGACTGCAGCAGATGTAGACCTGCTCTGCTTCTTCAGTAGCTGGTTTCTATCATTCCAAGTCCTCTTGAACATTAATTGGTTTAAGCAGATGGCAAAGCGGGTATTTCTTGGGGCAGGGCAACCTTGTGATGGAAAAATCGTGACGTCACGGTCCCAGAACAGCGTCCTCAGTCACTGGAGGGGCAACTGAGGATCGCCTCCTCTTTTACACACAGAACACATGCAGGGACTGATCCATCTATGCTGAGCATCCTTCATTTTGATGGAAACATGCAGGACATTTATGACGGCGTAATAAAATCTAAGCGATTTATGGTTCAGTAATAATGAACTGGAACGACCACACAAAGAAAAAAAATCCTCCTTTTAGTTGTTGATCCCTACCAGCTCCAGAGGAAACATCTGGTTCTGTCCAGGTGAACTGGACTGACTGATGCTTGGTGCTCTGGATTCAGCTCAGTTTGCCGTGTTGCCAGAACACGGGCGGATGAGGTTTTGTGTGGCTTGGATCTTTAGCAGAGAAGTCCAGTTTACTCCTAAAGACGGGCCGGTGTGCGCTCGGATCCGTTCTGGTGAGAGATGCTGCGTTTGGGTTGAGTTGCGTCTCCTGTAGCGTAATGAGCGTTGGACTTGAACGGGTCAGAGAGGCATCCTTCAGTCAGCCAACAACGACCATGTGTACCAGCCTGAACTGGACTTGGGTCAGACTGCGGACACTATCGTGGACCGATGTGCGCTACTTTTGGCACTAATGACTCAGTTTCAGTCCTGTAAAGTGTTATCTAGTGTTATCTGGGCCAAACTTGGATTACGGCCCGTGTTGTAGGAGTCAGATGTCATAAGCTGGCTTTGAAATGGGTTACTGGATGTGGTGTGAGACCCAGGCTCAGCCCCAAGAAAACGCAGAACCAGGACATGTTTGCTGATCACCTGAGGACACATCCAAGTGGTTTTTGGTTTAAAATGAAGATGATTCAAAACCATATTTGCATTTCATCTCAGTGTCAGAATAAAAGTGTATCTCATGTTCAGTGATGATGGGGTGAACGTTCGCTCTGGATGGCTCCTGTTACATGTTTCCTCCCTGCATGAAGGAAGTTGGATTATTCCAGTAATGGCTGCATGTTATAGGCTTGGAGAGAAATCAGGGAAGGCTGACCGAGATGAGCAAAGCTTCCTGATGCTTCTGTTGGTTCCCTCCACGTAAAACTGTGAAAGTTGCATTTGCAGATGAAACAGGAGCAGGTCAAAACGTTTCAGGGACTGAAGGTTAACATTTCTCAAAGGATACTCTGTCAACTTTCAGCTTTTATTTTCTGAGATTTTAGTGGGATCTCTGTTTTGGTGAACACACACACTAGGTTTGCAGCGCTGTGTGGTGGAGATGTTCCTGATATTGGTTTTGGTTTCATCATTTCAACAGAACTGTTTCTGGATGTTTGGCTGCGTGTCCCAGAGATGAACCTGCTTTGGTGTTAAATGTTCATATCAACCCCAGAACAGAAGCTGAACATCTGGTGAAGATGCTGCTGAAGCTGGTCAGAGAAACCAGTCCTGGACCAACATGGACTGAAAGACCACTCAGCCAGGAAGAAGACATTACTCCAGAAGAGACATGAAGATGTCAGATTACAGTTTGTAGATGTTCACAGGGACAAAGCTTCATTTCTGGAGACATGTCCTGGTCTGATGGAGCTAAAACTGAACTGTCTGGACATGATGACCATCGTTACATCTGGAGGAGAAAGACCTAAGAAACACCATCCAGCTGTGGAGCACGGAGGTGGCAGCATCATGATGTGGCATCATGAGGAAAGAACATGTAGAAACATTGAAGCAACATCTCCAGACATCAGCCAGGAAGTAAAGGCTTGGGTGCAAATGAGTCTTCGGGACAATAAAGTCCATGTTCTGTACAGATATGAACCCGACTCAGTTCCTCCAGTTCTGTCTGGAGGAACGGACCAAAACTCCAGCAAACTACTGAGAAGAAGCTTCTGGAAGGAAACCCAGAACGTTTGACCCAAGTCAGACAGTTTAGAGACGAGATTACCAGATACTGAGGAGATGATGGAGACTCTGACTTTGAGGAAAGTTAATAAAAAAATCTCTAATTTTTCTGGTATTTATCAAATAGAAATACATTTTGTTGATCCTGTCTGACATAAACAGGGAAACTTTAATCTGTTTTAATGTCAGACAGTAAAAAAAAAAAAAAAAAACAGCTTATGTGTCTTTTTTATTCGGTCTATGTAAACTTCTGGTTTCAGCCTTTTAAGCAGCTGAAAGAGGCTCAAAGGATCACAGACCTCTGCTTCAGATTTGTTCAGCACTAATATCATACAACATCATCATTTCTACCCTGAATAAAACACTTTACTGTGACAAAGACGTATTTTTGACGTGTTCTAGGTGTTTCTGTGCGCGTTTGGTTGTGACTCAAACCTGTAATCAGACACAAAGATGACGCTCTGCCAATAAAGGTCAATTAGATTGAAATGGGAGAGAGAGAGAGAGAGAGAGAGAGAGACGGAGAGAGAGAGAGAGAGAGGGAGGGAGGGAGGGAGGTGCAGGGGGAGGGAGGCAGAGAGACCCTGGCGGACAGCAGCGGAGAGGGAGGTTGGACCGGGAACAATAGACAGAAACGAAGCCAGCTCCGGAACAGCGAGCGAACCGAGCGGACCGGAGAGAAAGAAGTCCGGAGAGACTGATGGAGGGAGAGGAGGACATGTGAGGAGTAAAGAGGCCACGGCTCTGTCTTTCTGTCTGTCTGTGGACTGAAAAAAGAAGCGGATTCCGGCATGAACCCCGCAGAAGCGGCCGAGGAGGCGCCCAGCGACCCCGACACCGATGCCTTCTACAAAACAGGTAGGACGCTGCCGAACCGAAGCATCACGACCGGGCCGAACCGGGCTGGGACGGAGCCGGAGACGGTGGTGGGAGGGGAGGGGGGTGAAGGTGCAGGAAATCCGCGGAGATCCGCTCCGGGCACCGGCGGAGGGACTCCGGCGGGGAGGGGGGGGGCGCAGCCCCACAATGACACCGAGCGGCGCGTCGGGTCTTTTTCTTTTTTCTTCAGTTCATCTATGCATTTATTTATTTATTTATTATTATTTACAGCCGGGGTGGAGGCGTGTTTGTGCGCGTGTACGTGCGCGTGCGTGAGCTGATGCTGAACCGGAGCAGGAATCATGGAGGAGTCGCTCCAGACCAGCAGCTGGAAACCAGTCCAGCACGCAGCATCAACCAGCTCCGTGCGCGGGCGCGTGCGTGCGTGTGTGCGTCCTGAGGTTTTCAGGAACACTGAGTGATCTGGATCTAGAGGAGCGCGTCAGCGGCGGTGATGGTGATGGAGATGGAGAGCGCGCGCTGATTCCTGCTCAGACGGGTTTTTCCTCCTTTTTTTTGGGTCCAAAACTCCAACTGTGGCTGAGATCAGATGCTGCTTCTGTGCAAACTGCCACCACATGATGGTCGGCGGCTCTGCAGCAGCTGACACACAGACTGGCGGCACCAGCAGCGTCTGTCACGATCCAGTCGATCTATCGATCACTCATCGATCAGAAAGCGCTGATCTCTGATTGGCTCCAGCAGGGGTCTGGGTCTGGACTTTTACATCTAAATGAAACATGAATGCACCAATATATCAGCTGATGAATGATCCAGTAGCAATGCACAATGACTTATATATCGATCAGTACATGTAAACGTCATCAATACATCACGTGGCCTTTTGGACTTTATTCCTGTTAAACGAGCATTTAACTGTCCGATTAATAAAAATGTGAAATGATATAGCTCCTGAATCAAATCAGATTTATCTCATGGCAGTTTATTATATCAGAATTCATCGATTGTCATAATTGATGCTATAATATGGTGATTTATTACCCAGGATGCACCAGTCCTGCTCTACCAGTCTCTCTACTGATACCTGGCCTTTTCATATCTGCTGATAATCAATAGAGATGATGTGTGGAAGAGACTAATGACTTGCGGGAGATAAAAAGACCCCTTTTCTGAGGTTGGAGCTGTTTATTTGGGTATTTAAAGTAGAAATGTCCTTATAATAGTTTTCTCTCGATGACACTGATTCTGATACCTGGACTTAATCTGACACCATTTTTTCTTCTCAATAACGAAGCTTTTTAAAGGAAAAAAAATACTAAAGAATATATTTTGAGTAAAGAAATCAAAGAGTGCAGCCAGAGCTATGTAAAATAAAAATAAAGCATATATATTTTGACATTTGAACTCATTGGGGGTCTGAGTGTCTCCTGTAAAGCTGATCGTCTGCGTTCTTGTTGCTGACATGAAACATGATGAGTCAGTGTCACGGCGTTTGCAGAGATGGTTCATGGGTGCAGGTCTCACCTGGGAAACTGTACCAGATGTTCAGTAAGGCATTTTCTCTGAGGCTCCTGTCATCCGGGACCACGGATCCTAAAACTGTGCTTTCCTCACATGAACGCTTGATAAGGCTTGCTTGTGTTCTTGTTAGCAGCATGTGGGCCACCTCTGGAGACCGCAGCCTTCCATAATGAGCACGTCGCAGTTTTCCAGCCTGAAATAACACCACGCTGCCGACATAATGGTAATGCGAGCCAGTTAGCTGGCCCCACCAGCTCCTGTGCCACCGCCGCTCCAGCTGGCAGCCGTGAGTTACCCAGCAGTGTCACGGACCATCCCTGCTCACTTTTAGAGCCGCAGAGAAGTTCTGAGATTGTTTCAAAGTAATGACGCCCTTTCTTCAGCAGTGTCAGTGACTCTATTCTGATTCTGGCGTCAGAGTCAAAACGAGTCTAATTTGTTAAAATATCAGTTTTGGTTTTACTTGAGAGAAGATTTTCTTATTTTTAGGAGGCATCATCTCGCTCTCCCGGCCTCCCAGTGTCATAAATGCGACTTCATCTCCACACCCATAGGGGGACCCGCTGAGCCAAACATCAGAGAGAAATTCCTGTAAATCAAATCCAGAACTTAATTTCAGATTGGTGCAACGCTATAAAAAGTAATCAGTTATAAATACGAGGAACATGGCTGTAAGATCCCATCCTGGTTTTCATGAGTCTGAGGTTCATGGTTACGGAGGGCTCGATGTGAGGCATCTTCATCCTCATCATCACCATCATCAGGTGTCTGCCAGTTTCTCGAAGATAGTTGACTCACGTGTCGCTGATATGCCGGCCAGAAAAGAAACGGGTCTCCTGATGGTTCCCTCCATCTTTCTGATGAATCTCAGAATACAGGAGTGTCATATTCATCACAGGAAACGCTGCAGAGGCTCATGGGTACTGTAGTACTTCTTCAGAATTGTCTTTAAGATGTGCAAATTGTTGCGAAACCGTATATTTCCACCCTGCAGTGTTTGCGCACACGCGTTTGCAATTTATTTGTGCTAAATTCACCAAAACATACTCAGTTTTAGAGCTGAGCGATTTTATTGATTCTGTGATATATATCGATATTTTATTTTCTCAGAGAGTATTGATTTTTCAGCTGCGGGTATCGATATTCCAAGCTTCTTTCTAAACCACCGTGTCCCACCTTTATAAGCTTGCAAGAAACAATTTGCACTGTTTAAATAAATGAAACTATTTTTCTCAACACATCTTTTCTTCATTTTGTCCAGCATTTGCAAGCTGCCTGTCAGCCATATAATGTGTAATTGATGCTTTCAGTTCAATTCATTCAAACAAAGTCATTGGAACACTCACAAGATGTCACCAAAATCACTTTGTCCCTTTAAAATCTTTCAGAAAATGATGTAAATGTATTGTAAGATGGATATCTATATATATCATATCGTGAAACAAATATCATGTATCGTATCGTATCGTATCATATCGTATCGTATCGCGAGATTTGTGTATCGCTACAGCCCAGTCAGTTTCACAAGAAAGTTTAGTCTAGTGTTTTATTTTTGGAGAATAGTTGGTGCTCTTCAGGTTGAGCTGAGGCATCTGCATGGTGAGGAAGAGTACGTTAACCCTGGACTGAGCCGTTCTGTTGGGTCACTCCACAGCACCCGTACGGGTTTTAAGGTCCGGGCTCTGACTGGACCGCTCCAGAAGAAGGATCTTCTTCTTCTGTAGCCCTTCTGTGGTGGATTTACATCCACGTTTAGGGTCAGTGCCCTGCTGTAGTGCCCAACATCTACTAAACTCCAGATGGATATTCTGGTAAAGCGGTCCAGGTCCTGAGGCAGCCGAGCAAGCCCAGATCATGATGCTCCCTCCACCATGCCTCCATGCTGGAACACTGTTTTGATGTGATGCTAGCGCTGCTCCATTTTGGACCATAGAGCCGAGCGTTCTGAAGTAAAACCCAGCTTTCGTGCCATCAGTCGACAGGACATTTTCCTGCATTTATTTCATCTTGTGAAGCAGAGGCCTCCTCAGATGTTTGCCAGTTCCAGCGCCGTCTTCAAGTCCTCAGCTGTCACTCGCGGGTTCTTCTTTGCCTCATTGAGGAGTCTGCGTTCTGTCTCTGGAGTCATCTTGGCCTGGGCCGTCTGTGAAGTGACGGACGCCTAAACGCTTCCAGATCACTTCGTATCCCGTTCCAGCCTCATGCGATTACTCTTGATCTTCTCTGTCTTCAGAGATCATGTACCATATGTCTCTGGTGAGGCGCGGTTCACGTTACCAGATGCTTCTCATGAACAGAAAACTTCAAGTGTTTGATGTTTTACATTTTTTTAATGTAAATCAAAGTAGCTCTAAACCACGCCTCCGAACCCATTTAATTAATTGGACTCCAGATTTTCAAGCTACTGACTCATCAGCTTTCATTGAAGTGATTAGTCGATGGGTTCACTGAATGTGCAAAGGCTGTTTAACAAAGGAACAATAAATTATCTCTGTGTGTTATGACTTAATCACATTGTTTTTGTCTATTATTAAGACAGATTAAAATCAGACCACATTTTATGGGAGAGTTTTCTTTTCAAAACAACAGTTATTTTCAAGGCTTTTTTTTTGCCATTGCGTGCTCGGCTGAGTTGTGTGTTGAGACGTCTTGGGTGGTGACTGTGGTGACCAGGTGACCTTCTCAGTCAAAGCTGATGGACATTAGAAGGACAGATGAGAATCGTGAAGGACGTGAAGCACGGAGACGAGTAACGGAGTCAACAGCAGACCTAAGGTTTCCTGTGCTGCCAGCAGACTTTATGGAGGACGGAGGAATACACCAGCGGCCACGAAGACTAGAGCTGAGCAATCTTATCGATTCTGCGATATATATCGATATTTTATTTCCCCAGAGAGTATCGATTTTTCAGCCGTGGGTATCGATATTCTAAGCTCCTTTCAAAATCCCCCGTTTCCCGCAGGGGGGCTCTTCCTGCACTTTGCAGGCCAGAATGGCTAGAATGGCTAGTAGCTAGCTCATATGTTGGTATCAAGCCAAAAAAAGCTGCCAAAGAAGACCACTTGCTGTACTTTAACTCACAATTGTGCCCTTACCTTTAAAAGCTTGCAAGCAACAATTTGCACTGTTTAAATAAATAAAACAATTTTTCTCAACAAATCTTTTATTCATTTTGTCCAGCATTTACAAGCTGCCTGTCAGCCATATAATGTGTAATTGATGCTTTCAGTTCAATTCATTCAAACAAAGTCATTGGAACACTCACAAGATGTCACCAAAATCACTTCGTCCCTTTAAAATCTTTCAGAAAATGATGTAAATGTTTCATAAGACGAATATCGATATATATCGTATCGTGAGCCGAATATCGTGCATCGTATTGTATCGTATCATATCGTATCGTATCGTATCGTATCGTATCGCATCGTATCGCATCGTATCGCATCGTATCGCAAGATTAGTGTATCGCTACAGCCCTAACAAAGACGTATAATTTTTATCTGAGATAAAGGGTTTCAGAAAGTAACACCCATAGATGACTTGAAATTAGTGTTTTGTTTTGTTTTTTTTCACCAGCAAATGCATTGAAAGTCATAGCGTCTTGTGAAACGGGCTTGGTACCCCTCCCATTCGCAGCCATTTCCACCGGTAGAAAACGTACCAAACCAATCCCAGTGGGAATGCAGTGACTCAAGCAGGAGTGTCCAAGAGCCTTGACTCGAAACAACCAAGATGACAGCTTGGATCAACCAGTTTTTAATGCTCCCACTCTGCTGAACACCATATTGGACCATGTTCTCTGGATACTGGTCTGGCGGTGGCTCTGCCTTCGTCACATGCTTGGTCGTACGCCTACACAGAGGCGTCTACAGGGAGTTTCATGTGCATCTCCCCTGGAAATCAAAGTTGAATCCAGAGAAAAGAATCAGGACGGCTGGCCAGGCCAGGAAAGCCACAAATCCATCATCAGAGCGGTTGGTAATTGATCTGTTATTGACCTACTGACTGTTTTTCTGTGAGTATATTACAACACAACATGCTGTTTTGTCCCAGGGGCTGAGGGCTCAGATGCTTTTGGAAGCTGCACGGAAGCACAGAAGCTGTCGTCCAACACACTGATCTTCCTTTTTTTCTCTTTTATCCGAGCGTTTCTTGTTCATTTTATCTTTTTGGCCGGTTTCTCTGACAGTTTTAAAGACGGGTGGGAACGAGGGGGAATAGGAAGTCAGACTCAAAGTCTCACGGAGTCAGGAGAGTCTTCTTCAAGCTTCCCAGTTGATGGTCATGTGATGCTTTATTCATGAAAAAGAAGAAAACGAGGGGGATTTTCAGTTGATTTCAGGCTTGCTCTTAAGGACTGTTCTGTAGTGATCTTTGATGCAGGTGAGTCTTGTGAGGAGGTGATCAGACGTGCTCTGGCTGAAGGGCATCTCTGCGTCTGGGCGGCTGTGAGACAGAGAGGCTTGATTTGGTCTCCAGTCCACTGAGCATTTTGCCACATGCATCTGACAGGAAACCGAGATGCTGATAGGCAGCAATCACATATCAGTTTGCACGCGTCGGTCTCTTTAGAGCTCTAAACCAGTGCTTCCCAATTATTTTCTGCTGCCCCTCCCACCACCACCACCACCACCATCACTACCACTATCCACCACCTTCCACCGTGACTATAAGTTGGACCATTTGTGTATGAATTTGTTATAAGTACACCTCTGCATAACACTGTATCCTTATTAACATTAAGGGAAACAAGAAAGAAAGAAATATGGATCAACTTATAACAAAGAATAACTTTATTAAAATAGTTTTTTAGTCTGTAAAGATTTAAAGTGCATCAGTCCCACCGTAGTCTCAGTGTAGCAGCGCTACATCAGCATCGTCATATTTCCTCGTCTTAACTTCCTGCTGACTTTCTTTTGTCTCATTATCTCCGTCTCTCTCCTCCTTTCTTTTCATCCCTGTTAAATATTTTTCCCTGGTGTCTCTTGAAGGTTTAATCTCTTCATATCTCCTGCTCTGTGATGTGTGTGCGCATGTCCGTGCAAAAAAACCAGACACAATAAAGCTAATACAGTGATCCCTCGCCAATTTGGGTTTTAAGTTATTTATTCGCGGATTTTTCAGAAATATATAATATTATAAAAAAAATAAAGAAAAAATTGCAGAAACATCACAGGATGTTGTGCGCGTTCTCTCACAGCGAAGAGATGTTGTGAGCCAGCCTGGCCCCTTTAAGAAGGTGGCCCTGTGGATAATGGTGTGGCCTTATGGGTAATGTAGTGTGTGTGTCGTGGGACGGCAGAACATAAAAACAGGGTTAGATGAAAAGTGGAGGGAGCATAAACAGCAGCCCAGCCCAAAAAACCCCAAACATGTTCCTCAGGGTTACAAGGGGGCGCGCCCCACTATTTGAGAAGGACTGCCTTCAGCGAACATTTAGCAGCTTCCCCGGTGCGGCGCTGGTCCTCACGTTGACTCATGTTCGTGTTTGTGAAACAGACTCAACAAGCTCCTCTACGTGCTGCTGTTGAGCCCTTTGGATCTATAAACTAGTCAGGTGGCATCTCTCATTCATCAGCTGATTCAGAGTCTTGAACAGAACATTTTAGGTCCATTTAGTTCGCTTTGATTCAAACACTTCTCAACATTTGTTTAAAGCAGATATTTAGGTCTTCATTTAAAGTGAGAGTGAGTAATTTATTTTTAAATAACAGTGGCCTTGGTTGGATGGCAGGAAAAAGAAAGGTTAGGGGTTAGGGGCGAAGTAAAATTCTGGGAAAAACGGTCACATTTCTGAGTTTATAAAGTCAGAATTCCTGAGTTTAATTTGGAATGAATTCAGGGTTTGAGTTTATAAATGAAAAAGAATCAATTTCACAAGAACACCCTTCCAGATCACAGCAAAGACGGTTTATATCTGCGGCATAATGCCTGTATTCAGCG
The DNA here is from genome assembly GCA_018398805.1 of Hirundichthys speculiger. Lineage (NCBI taxonomy): Eukaryota > Metazoa > Chordata > Actinopteri > Beloniformes > Exocoetidae > Hirundichthys > Hirundichthys speculiger. Next base: position 501,561 of record JAGFBZ010000398.1, on the reverse strand, counting down.
ACCTGATCGAATTACGTCCAGCAGTTGAATTTAACAACATCATTACCAGCAGCGTCTGGGCTTTGAAGAGATCCAACAATGGCGCCGTGTTTCTATGCTGTTGCTTCCTAAAATGGCACTAATACGCCGTCATAAGTTAGCTGATGGATTTATATAATAAAAGAGCTGGAAATGACAGGAAAGAATACATTTGACCGGACCGACGTGACCGACCTGCGTTACTTCTTTGTTGTGAAAGTTTGAGCACAAATGTTGAAAATGCTAGCTGGTGTCTTTTAGCTCTCATGTAGAGAAAACGTGTGCGAACGCCTGGAAATGAACCAGTTTCGTGCATTCATTTGTCCATTAATCATTCATTAATGCCCCGTTTCATTATCGAACACACCAGTGAAACACTCACAGTGCTGAAGGAATGAAGAAAGTAAGCCCACGGGCTAATTACTTTGACTCAAGCTAACCGGAGACTCTAGTTCCCACGCCTGACGTCCAGTTTGTTCAGTGAGTTTGGCGATGCTGTTTGGAGTTACTTTGACTGATAAAAGACACTCAAAGAAGAATCCTCAGCATCATATATTTAGTCAACTACATTCCCAGGGCTGAAGCATGGTGGAGGGAGTATCTTGATTGGGGCTTGCTGTGCTGCCTCAGGACTTTACCAAAATAATAGATCATGTCAGGGTTGTCAGGGTCAGCTGTTTGTTGTATTATTAACACATTACATTTGTTTATTATTGTGACTTAAATGAAGATTAGATCACATTTTATGGTAAATCAATGCAGAAAGCTGAATTAATTTCAGGGGGTTCAAATACTTCTTCATGCCACTGTATTTTTTACAGTGTAAGTTTACATACACTTCAAAAAGAGACAGTAGCTTTTTTCTTCTTTTTTTTTTTCTCCCTGTCTGACATTAAACCAGACTGAACCTGCCCTGTTTTAAGTCAGTTAGGATTACCAAAATTATTTCTATTTGTTAAAGACCAGAATAATGAGACAGAAGCTTTCAAAAAAAAAAAAGGTTCATAAGAAACCAGCAAGAAGTTTTCCAATTCATCTGTCAAGATGTTCCAGGCAGATCATTCCTGCGTTCCCTTTTTAAATGAAAACATCTTTTTTCTTGTAAGAAAAGCTGTAAAGACACACTGATTGCACATTTCTCACGCAAGCTGGCGGCGTAGCTGCAACTGTGTCATTTCAGGGACTTGTTCTGTGCTGAAAAGCTTGAATCTTCTAAGATGCGGCTCTGAGTGACAAGTGCCGAGCAGAGCGCCAGAGCAGGAGACTGGAATGACTGCAATCCTGAAAACACAGGAAGATGCAGGCGGCGCAGTGTCATGCTAATCAGCCGTTTTATAAATAGGATCTTAAATCATCAGGCGGAAACAGGAAGTGGGACGCACGCACTCGTACCTACACGCGAGCAATCAGAGCGTATTTATCAGACAGCTGACGCCAGCTGTCCGTCAGCTGATGCCCGGCTCTAATCCTGGGAACGGCAACGCGTCAAGTGTTTGTTGGAAACAGGTGACGCGCAGACACGCCTCGCACAGGCATGCTGGGAGATTCTGGCCGCCGTCACACAGAACCCTGCTCCTTAAACGCCTTCTCCCGCGTTTCCTGCCGCTCATCCACATGAGTTTAGTAAAGATAAAGGGTGGCAGGTTCGCTGTCCTGAAAGGTTCAGGTTTCCCCCCGATGCTGTGGCCTGTGTGGAGATGATCCCAGACAGAAGGCTTCAGTGAGTTTCAGAAATATTTACGCTTGGAAGGCTGTTTTCTTTTTTCCCTTTCGGTTTTGGATTCCAAATGCAGAGATGGTTCCATACCAATTAAAGGGAAAACAGGTTTCCTGGCCCCCAAGAGTGATGGGGCCTGATGTTTCCAGGGAGCATGGGTGGTTCAGTCATCTCTGAACACCTTTCCACTGCTAACATCAGAGCCGGGGGATGTTATTTGGAATAATAGCGCTCCACGTGTCATGTAGAGGTCCTCGGGCTTGTGGGATGAATGGTGAGCTGCACTGGAGAACCACGTGAAGGCCCAGCACCTTCGTGAAGCGGGACCTTTGCTTGACCATCAGATGGAGAGTCTGCAGTGATGAGTAAAAGCTAGTACCCCCCCTGTTTTAATGTTGCTATTGACATGATGGTGTGAAAAAAAATTGATTTGGCAATATATCTCGATTTTTGGCCGCCCAATATAATATCGATTTTTCAGCTCCTCAATTTTTTAGATACATTTTATTCTATTTCTTTTTATTTTTTTTATTTATTAAATGTGCAAAAACACTATTAACAATAAATAGGTTGATTTGAAGCAAATAGTTTTGACTCAATTTGTCCTCTTAATGATCAATATCATCTGATGAACATATACAGCAACTTGATTTTTCATCTCTACTTTTAATTTTGATATTAACTGAGCAGAATATTGTAATATATTGTGATATCACGATATCGTGACAATATCGTAGCGTGAAGTATCACGATACATATCGTATTGTGAGGTCCTTGCCAACACTCACCCTTAGTGGCGTTCCAGTGAGCGTTCCACTGCCTCCATGGGACCACGGGTAGGCTGCAGCCAGGTGCTGCAGATCATCGGGCCTTGGTGAATAATACAATGCCAAGAGGGTAAGAAGCAACTGCTGCTTCACACCAGTCTGAGAAGAGCTCCAAGGACATCTCTGAGCTACGCTGAGAAAGATCATTTACAAGTGAGAAACGTTCAAGGCGGGTACCAGTCTTCCCAGTAACTCCACAGGTTGGATAAAAAGTAAAAAGAAGAACTGTTTTGGACCGGGCTTGTCAAAGTCCAGATCCCAATCCAGCTCTCTAGTTAATGTGATTGTCTGAAAGCCTCAATGAAGTGAAGTGACGTTTTAAAGAAGAACATGGAATAATGGATCCATAAGCACGGGGGTAGTCTGCATCGCCCGCAGTACCTGGTACATGGCGCATTTGTCTGCTAGCACGATCAGATTCGTATTGTGTTTTAACAGACTTTGAAAGGAGGAGTGCTACATGTTTGTCATGTCAGTAGCCTGACGTGTGCAGCCCCACACCACGGATCGCTGTGACCTGGACCAGAAGAGGTCAGGACTCACATCTGTGTGTTTCAGGCTTCAGCGGCCATCCCTCCCACTCAACTTCACAGAAACTTCACAGCACCGAACCAAATCCCGGGCCTGCTGGTTTAACAGAGGAACTCCAGGGGTGAAGCTAAAGAAACGTTTAACGTTTCCAGAGGCAGCGCCGGTGCCGGCCAATCATCTCGCCTGTCTGATCTCGCGAATGTCGCTGTAATTCCAAACATGAGCTTTGCCCATTCTTAGGAGCGTCGCATACTCGTGAATCCTGCTTGACGTGCTTGTTGTGCTTCTGAAACCACAATCTAACAGGTTGTAATTGTATCAGACTGGCTAACGGTTAAACACAAATCCAGTATTTTATTTGCAGCTGTATGTTTTTTTTTTTTGTTCTTGGTCAGCTTCAACAGTCGGAAACTCTGTTGCAGTACTGTCTCTGAAGCTGACCGTTGTCCACCGTTGATCTGCTCCCTGTGAACCCAAAGACCCCGAGTTACATCCGGTAACGTCTGTTTTCAGTCGCCGCCGTTTGACGCGGCTGCATAGAGACCGATGCAGAAACACCGTCAAACGTGCAAAGTGCTCGCAGCTGTGTTGAATGAACATGATCTTGAGGCATGAAACCCGCCTCACTGTAGGATGTTCAAACAGAACTATAGCATATAAACCCCACAGAATACTTTAAAGACACATCTACAGCACCGTTCGGGATTATGTGGAGGACCGGAGAATTAAAAGCCAATTAAGGGGAAATTTTAAATAAGTTAAAATTCAGAAATTCTGAACCACAGACGCTGCAGCTTGAGAGAAGCTTGACATGCTCAGCTCCAACTATAACGATTGAAACATGACATCACAGAGACGGTGGTTGAGAACCTGCTTCAGACTTGCTGGAGGCAAATAAAAAACCAAAAAAAACCTAGAAGTGGATGAGCAGCTGTGGAGGCATCAGTCACCTGACCTGGATTTGACTGCACATTCAGACTACTGGGTTCTAGGTTTGTTTGGCCACAGGGTTAGCATAATTCCAGTTTCTGACTTAGGCACCAAAACCTCGTGGTCACATTTAGGAAAAGATCAAAAACAGTTTTTCCAGTTTTTCCAGTCAGAATCCAGTTTGTTCCTCCCAGAAAGCTGCGATGTGACGGAGTGGGAGTCACACTGGGCTCTCTTGGCTGACAAATCCTTGGTCTTTGTTTCTTTTAACGCCGGTGACTGAGCTGGGGACACAGAACATAAATATTTGTGGCTTTAACTTTGCATTCATTACCTCATTTGGCTTCTTTTCGTGTATTTTTATGTACTAAATTGTAGTTGTTTATGAGACTCCACCCTACTACTGCAGCTCCTACTGCAGAGCTAAGCTAGGGTGGGGTCAAGGTTTTCTTTACTCTTTTTGCTAAACTCCATTAAATACGCCATATAAACAAACTCTGACTGATTGTTTCTAATCTCCAGAAATAACTCTGGGAACAACCTGTTCTTACGTGGATGCTCCTAAAGTTTCTTTACTTTACTCTTCTCTAGCGTTGGATTAGTAGCCGCTGTATTACTGGCCGGGGGCCAGGCTGCTGAGGTCCCGGGGCGCTTCCGGTTAATTTCCGGGTTTGCGTCGCTGGTGGACAAGTAAGGCGTAAAATAAAAAGTAAAACATAAAATGTAAAAGATGTATAAAAATGACAAAAAAAGAGAGATGAAACAGCAGTAAAACCGTCCTGGTGACGACCGGGGTAGACGGATAATCCGGAGCTTCATAGCCGCTGGTTTTGGGATTTACTTTATAAAGGTATATAAAATAGTAATAACGGCCGGCAACATAGGATGAGCCCCGGACGTGACATCTCGGGTTGTTGTCTTAAAGGGTTTTGTTAATGCTCTGTAATGCTTCAAATGTTTTATGTAAAGCACCTTGAATTGTCTTTTACATGAAATGTGCTCTACAAATTAAACTTGCCTTGCCTTACTTTGCACGAAGGGTCAATGGAAATGTGAAAAATGCTCTCCGAGCATTTGTCTTTCAGTAATAAAATGTAATTGATTGCACATTTTGATGCCTTACAATGGTTCCTTGCCAGCCTCAATCAAACCCATTTAAAGTCTAAAGAAGCACATTTACGGCTCATTAGTCAAAGTCAGGGGTGGTCAATCCCAGTCCTCCAGGGCTGCTGTCCTGCATGTCTTAGATGTTTTCCTGCAACAAGACATCTGATTCAAATGAATGGATCACCATCAGCTTTGGAAACATCTTAGACATGCAGGACAGCGGCCCGCGAGGACTGGAGTTGGACACCTCTGGTCAAAGTAGACTCTGCCCCGGAAGAATTTAAAGAAAGAAGCAGCGCCAAAGTTGGTCTTAATCATGATTATCATGCTTAGAAGTCATGTGACTGTACCCTGACTGCCTGTGGTGAAAAGTAAGCAGTAAATACTGAAATGTTCCTGTTGCATTTATCATTTACCAGTGCAGAAGGACGCTGCCAGTACGCTGCTGTAGGACGGTTCCTTGAGTTTCAGGAGGCCACAGTAAATGGCTTTTGATCAAGTATCAGGTTATGGTGAGTTGGGAATGAGAACCTGCTGGTTGGAAACCATAAATGCACCACAGGGAAGCGTCAGCACACTGCACAGTCCTAATATACCCCAGCTTCACTGCTGAGAGTCTTCCAACACCGCTGTTGTCCTCCTCCGAGTGTCTCTGTACGTGTGAAACATTGGAGTCATTGTTGTGTGCAGTAACACAAGTCCAGGGATCGTTGCGCAGACACGGAGTCAGCAGCTTCCTGGAACTGAATGAACTGTAAGTGATACAGGGAACCAAATTTTATAATGGCAGTGATGAATAAACTCGCAGGTTGGAGTGGATCGGTTAGCCTGCTCTGATTAACTGGATCATGGCTCTCTGGTAGGACCAGCTTCTCTGCTGCAGATGCTTCAGACATATCACATGTTGCATGAAGACGTGAGGAGCTTGAGCTTGCACAGTTAGACTTTCCACTTCCAGCAGACGGAGGAAGAGTTACCACTGTTGCTGACGTGCAGCTGGCTTCGTGACATCTAAGAATGATCATGCAGGATTGTGAGTCCGTGAGCAGACACATTACGCGGAAGAGCGACTGTAATCCGCTCATCCGTGTGCGTTTCCTCCGGGCTTACAGCCACATTAACCTGCAGTTCAGACTGCGACTCAGACTGCAAGGGAAAGCATCGTTTGTCATCCGTGTGGTTTTGTTTCCTGGTGTCCGTGCTGCCAGGCTGTAACTGAAACTTGAAGAGACGCCTGAGGTGGGGTTGAAACCGTCAGATGCGTAATGCTTATTTGCAGAGGTTGCTGTTTAACTGATGCAGAACAAAATGGATCTTAAACCGCTCTGTGCTGGTGGGTTGTTACGTTTTATAGCACATTTACGCCATAAGGGGGCAGTCTCATGAAAAATAGGAAACATGAGGTGTGGGCGACTGCGCTGGGTTGTGTTGGTATGCTGTTGCTGGGACTCCAGCTTTGCTCTGCTGTTACAGGAATCATAAAATTATCGCTTCTCAATAGTTTTGGTGGTCCATCCTCTTTGTGGTGAAACGTGGGGACTGTGATGCTATCGGAAGGACAGCTCGCCTTCATCGACCCGTTTGTCATGGTTGCATCTGCACTAGAGATGAACGATTTTATCAGTTCTGCGATATACTGTATATCGATATTTTATTATAGTATTGATTTTTCAGCTGTGGGTATCAATATTCTAAGCTTCTTTCAAAATCCACTTTTAAAAGCTTGCAAGCAACAATTTGCACTGTTTAAATAAATAAAACTATTTTTCTCAACAAATCTTTTATTCATTTTATCCAGCATTTGCAAGCTGCCTGTCAGCCATATAATGTGTAATTGATGCTTTCAGTTCAATTAATTCAAACAAAGTGATTGGAACACTCACAAGATGTCACCAAAATCACTTTGTCCCTTTAAAATCTTTCAGAAAATGACGTAAATGTATTGTAAGATGAATATTGATATATCGCATCAAGAGCCGAATATCGTGTATCGTATCGTATCGCGAGATTAGTGTATTGCTACAGCCCTAATCTGCACAGTAGATTCACGGGCTGATGACTGAACGGGCTGAACTTCGATAATGAGAATGATGTGTTGAAACTGTCGTAATTCCTCTTTGGCGTATAGCTTTGATTAATAAATCCCTGAACACGTGCGTTGCCTCGACCAATCCTGTACAGTTACTTCGTGTTGGCTGATCACCATGTGGATGCGACATGGACGGTTCCCTTCACGTTCTGAAGCAGAGGCTGAAAAAGCGCCTATGAAAGTAGAATAAGAGTCTCGCGGCGAGGACGTTTAGAAGAAGGGAAGCTTCTTCCGGTAGTTGTTTCTCTATTTTTTTAAGGAATGAGACCAGGTCCAGGCAGCACGACTTCCAGCATCAGTAGGCTGCTGGTTTCAGGCTTTACAGCCTGCTGTCTTGCAATTAAGAGCTTTGAAATAGTTGTGGCGTTCACACTACACAGCTGATCAGCAGTTGGGGTCACAGGTTACACCCTCTGGTCATCCTATGTGGTCTCCAACGCATGTCTTATCAGCAAAACACACGCTGAAAGTAACAGAACGACAAAAGTGTGAGAAATCACTGACAATATGGCAGTTATTTGAGAACAGACGCTTGCTGTAAAGCGATAAGAGCATCTCCCTCTTACTCTCCTGAACCTACTCATTTAGCGCTTTCTCTGCACGTTAGTCACGCTGATGAAGTCATCTTTTATAAAACTGTTGAAAACGTTTCACGGATGTATCCACAAAAGCAAATCGCAAGTGATTAATAAACCGAAATCACTTGGGGGAGAAAAAAAGAATCATGACATCAGTGATCATCATAGCAGATTTTCAGATGGGACGATCGCTGCTGGGAGACTCTGCAGCTGGCGGCCCGCGGGACCGGCACCGTGGGAGTGGGTCGAATAGCCGGTGCTGCTGATTTCTACAGGGGGATCCACCGATCATCATCTGAGGAAGTGGATCCTGTCTCAGCTTTGATTTAGGGGTGGGATAGCAGTGGGCGAGAGGACTGGACCTGGAAGGCAGCTCCAGGTCCTGCTGACCAGGTCCTGACTGCTCCCAGTCCTGCAGCTCCCAGTCCTGCAGCTCCCAGTCCTGCAGCTCCCAGTCCTGCAGCTCCCAGTCCTGCTGACCAGGTCCTGACTGCTCCCAGTCCTGCAGCTCCCAGTCCTGCAGCTCCCAGTCCTGCAGCTCCCAGTCCTGCTGACCAGGTCCTGACTGGTTCCCAGTCCTGCAGCTCCCAGTCCTGCTGCTCCCAGTCCTGCTGCTCCCAGTCCTGCAGCTCCCAGTCCTGCAGCTCCCAGTTCCTGACTGCTCCCAGTCCTGCAGCTCCCGGTCCTGCAGCTCCCAGTCCTGCTGGTCCCAGTCCTGCAGCTCCCAGTCCTGCTGCTCCCAGTTCCTGACTGCTCCCAGTCCTGCAGCTCCCAGTCCAGCTCCCAGTCCTGCAGCTCCCAGTCCTGCTGCTCCCAGTCCTGCAGCTCCCAGTCCTGCAGCTTTGTGACTGGATGGATGGAGGATTAGGAACGAAGAGGCAGGTGACAGGAGCAGCTTTTTCTGCAACATCATTTGGCATAAATGAGTCCGAATGTTGCCTAGCGATGTTGGGAATGGAGGATCGCTCCGCCGTTTGCCAGCCGGCCATCTTGAAATCACATAGCTTCAAACTGCGTAGCGTGAAGGTGGCTTCAGTCGTTTGCTTTCTCAAATTTTGTCCAACACGCACAGACGGATGATCCCAACACGCTCGGTGCAGGACGGGAAAGCAAACCGACATCCGCCATTTTTCCTGGACCGTGCTGTTACTTTAAATGAAGCCTGAGTCCTGAGTCATGGTGAGGAACCGTGGAGGGAGGAGCCAACATCTATTATTGAAGGGTGTTTGTGTGTGAGAGAGTCAGGAACAAAAAGATGCTGCTTCTGAAGAGGGAGGCAGGGATTCCCTCCTTCCCTCCATCTCCCTCTTTGTCTCCCCAGATGGGTGTGAAGAATGAAATGTGTGTGTGTGTGTGTTAGCAACAGAGAGAGGGACAGAGAGGCAGCTTAAGTGGATTAGCTCTTATTACCCACCAGGGGACAAACGAGAGAGACGGCTAGAGACAGAGAAAGAGTGTTAAATAGATAAATACAAAGGAAGGATTTCCTTTCCTCCTCCTCCTCCTTCTTTTGTCTCCTCCCTCCTTAAAAGCTCTCGCGTCTTCGGGCAGCTGCAGCCATATGGTGTGCGCATGTGCGGTTAGTTTTAATGCGCGTCCGCTTTGACCGTAATCGATGGTGGACGTGTGTGTGCGTGAGTGTGTGAGTGTGGTGCCGGCTGATTAGTGGTGCGAGGTAATGGCTCTGGATGTTATTAATTGTTGTGGGCAGGTGTTTGCAGTTTTGAGACAGGAAGCTCTTATCGTGACTGACAGCAGCACAGAACCGTTAGAGGCCCGGCCCGACTGGGAGAAACGGCTGCAGCCTCTGATGTCTTACAAATTAAAAACCAAAAAGTCGGGTTATTGAAGGAAAAAAGATGGCGCGGCTTTACAGCAGGGGGGTCAGACTCATTTTCACTGAGGGCCACATCAGCATCATGGTTGCCGTCGAAGGGCCAGATCTACAGCATGAATGTAACAAAATGCAATGAAAATCAAAATATATTAAACTACACCTTATTATATTGTTAAATAACTGTTTCTGTATTTATTATATATTAAAGTTTCAAGTACTTAAATCATTATTATATTAAACTCAGTGTTTGTGGTTGTAAACCTGCTTTCGCACAGGTGATGTTTACGGAGTCCGTTTCCATGGTAACGGACTCTGTAAACATCACTCGGAGTATCCATTACCTTGGTTTCAGAAGCAGAAGCGATTCTTTGTTTTTCTTGCAGGCTAAATTTAGCATACTTAGCTCCATGTTTGCTGTCAAAATGCTGACGTAGATTAAACTCTTTCATGACTGACACCACAAAAGACATTCTGTTTTTTTCACCTTGAGGTACAAACTTGTAACTATTCGTTTTCCATCGTTCACGAAACTTGTGCATCGATTTCTCTTTTCTTGGACATATTGGGGTTAGTTTTTAGAGGTTTTTCTCAAGTTCATCAGTTCTCAAAACCGTTTTGATGTCTTGCTCATGGTGAGATACTGTTATCATTGTGGGTGACGATGAAATGCATTGTGGGAGATGTAGTTTATTGTCAATATGCGCTTTAGAGTGGTGTAAGCTTATTTTAAGTTTTAAAATAATGGTTTTAAATTTAAGCTAATAATGGACAAGCTCTCGAGGGCCACATAAAATGACGTGGCGGGCCACATTTGGCCCGCGGGCCTTGTGTTTGACACATGTGCTTTACAGATTCAGAGGACACAGGCTACTTCAGATTTATTGATTTATCGCGTTCAAAGAATTAATGCTCAGGTGGAAGTTAGTGTAGATACACGGGTTTAAAATATGCATCATCTCAGCAAGGAGTCAGGCTGCTCAGGGATCTGATTCCTGAAAGCACTCAGCACACTGATTTGTAGCTCCTGCAGTGAGAGGAGACTGTTGGCTGGACCTGGATGAGCCTTGAGGCCGCCGATCTGCAAAAACCGAAGATCCAGACGGCTGCACATCTCGTTGCATCGTTCCACCTTTTAGTGGCCGGAGATTTCCACCAGAGAGGACCCCCTAATTACCTGCTGCTATCAGCACTAATGAGTGGATTAGTGCTGCAGTTGCACGCCGTCTCGTGGGTTGCAGCTGTGGCGTGTTCGTCCGGTCGTGCACGCGCTCAGAGACACTCATCTAAGCTTCTTCGGGGATCAGCGGTGTGTCTTTGACTTTGAGTGGCTCTCCATCAGCCTCCCAGAGGTGCAGCGTGGTTGTTTTCTGCAGAGAGGCGGCTCCCCTGTGACCGGCTGAGCTGTCAGGGAACCGATAATCCTGAAAGTTGATCTGGGTCCGAACGTTCCTCTTCGCTCAACGTCATTTCGAGAAAGCGGTTTCCCAGAGCTCGTGTTTTGACGCTAAAGCAGCGATTGATCGGCTGCCGGGCAGATAATGATTGATTAACTCATTGACTCGGTGATCTCGGATGTGCAGCTTTGCCGTTTCCATCCGATCCTGAAGACGTCCCGTTAGCTTCTGCATCGTTTCCTCATTGATTATCAGCCAGTTATTCAGAGTCATCTCACACAATCTAAACATGGACACGCTCCACTACCTTCATTCCTTCAGCCGCCAGGCCTCGAGGCATCTGACACGTCTCGTGACGATGACGCAACGAGAAAACAGTGGCTGTGCGACACCTGTGACCTGCCGATGACCCTAGTGGGATAGTCGGGCGAGCGGAGTTTGGTTTAAGCTGGTTCACCGCCCCCTCCGCTTCCTCACATCAGCGCTGATCATTAGTTCACTGCCGGCAGTAATTAGCCTCTCGTCCTGTACCGCACAGCAGTAAAGCGCTTTATTGGTTGTTCTCAGTAAACACGGAAACCTCTGTGTGTTTATGTGTGTGTCTGCCAGAGAGCACGAGCTCGTGAGATTTAGGAAAAGCATGTGTTCTTAGTCAAATGCGATCTCAACGGACAGATGCGCGAGGGGATTTCTTTCCTGGGCAGCTGCGCGTGGGTCGTAGTGGACCAACTGACGGCTGACAAACACTGAAAAACATATGTTACACTGGAGGACGTTTGATGCTAACGTTCAGGGCTAACGCTAACCCTCCTCATCATTGTGTCGTATGAGCTAAAGATGTGAAACATCTGCACACATGGCACAGCTTCAGACCGTCTGTCCCACTTTCAGACACTTTTGTTCACGCAACTACCATCTGTCCTCTGTAGCGTACAGTCAGAAGGACATGTCGGACGCTTAGGGTGCTGGTTTTCTCTGGTCCGGATCTTTTGATGTGTCCTTTTCACGCAAAGAAACATCCATGTGTGTCTCTGTGTGTCGCTCTTGAATGAGCAGGAATGTCCTCGCTGCTCGTTGGCCTGAAGTATCTGCAGCATCCGAATGAAAAAAAATGAATCCAGGAAGAAGATGGTGTGTCGCGGAACATGCTGGTGTCCCGTTTTATGATGAGGGGAATCTATACAAATCGCTTTATGGTCCCGGTGATTCTTTTTATCACTGCAGCTTGAAAACCCGTTGGAAGAGGTCTTTGGTCCTGGTTGGGATCGATGTTGATGAGCTGGATGGAGGCCTCCTCTTTTTGGGCTCCACACCTGAGCTTCTATATAGTTTCCACAGCAGATCAAATGAATGAAGTGGTTTCCTGGTTTGCACACGCATCAGTCTGAACATCCATAAATCAGAGCAGGATAATGTTCGTATCACCTCCACGCTCATTTTGTGGATTAATGACAGTTGTGTGCTTCACGTGCAGGATCTGTCTTTGTGGAAAGGTTGAAATGATCTTCTTGACAGCCTGATATTGGTACAACCACCTCTGGATTGGTAACACGTGCAATAAAGAGCTGATTTTGAGGTCTAGATGTTTCTTTTGAAAGCTTCTCCTGGATTAGCGTCTCTGTGCATCTCTCTGCTTCTGTGCATCGATTCCAACTCCTCCAGGACTCATTTGAACCTTTTAACCGTTTTTTTTTTTCATATCGTCATTCGGGGTGATTGCACCTTTAGAAGAAGGCCTCGGAGCATCTTCCTGCTAACGAGCATGTTTACCCTCTAATGACACGGATGGCTGACAGCCGAGGATGTTTCTGCGGTTTTCAAAGGCACTTAGCATCCAAGTGTTTCAGAAACCGTCCGTTCATTTGCTCCGTGTCGTTCGTTCCCGGCGATGTTTCGTGCCCCGCCAGCGCCGTTCCTGCCACTGCCCCTCTGCTGAAGACCGCTCTGTGCTCTGGGCTTTGAGTGCCTGTGATGTGCACGCTACGTGAACACATCCTTCCAGGAAGTGTCGTGGAGCGCTTCAGTGGCTGCAATGTGTGAGCAGTTCCTGAGACTCAGTCATCCTCGTGGTGTTTGTGATGAGCAGAAACATCCGTCCACAAGGCTGATGAGACTCAAAGACCTGGAGGATGACGTTTGCAGCCTTCTTTGTCAAGTGTGCGATCATTATTATTAAAGCTGAGCGATTTTATCGATTCTGGGATATATATCGATATTTTATTTCCCGAGAGAGTTTTGATTTTTCAGCTGCAGGGTATCGATATTCTAAGCTTCTTTCAAAACCCCCGTGTCCCACCTTTAAAAGCTTGCAAGCAACAATTTGCACTCTTTCATAGGGGTATGAAAAAAAATCGATTTGGCAATATATCGTGATTTTCGGCCGCCCAATATAATAGTGATTTTTTAGCTCCTAATATAGATTTTTTAAGGAAATATTTTACAGTGGTTACAATGCTGCCAATATGTTGTGATAGTTACTTAAATGTGCAAAAACACTAATAATAAAGAATAAAAAAGTTGTTTTGAAGCAATTTGACTCAATTTATCCTCTGAATGATCAATATCATCTGATGAACATATACAGCAACTTGATTTTTCATCTCTACTTTTAATTTTTAATTTTAACTGGGTAGAATATCGGAATATATCTTAATAATATCGTATCGTGACCCAAGTATCAAGATACATATCGTATTGCAAGGTCCTTGCCAATACTTTTGCATTCGCAAGCTGCCTGTCAGCCATATAATGTGTAATTGATGCTTTCAGTTCAATTAATTCAAACAAAGTCATTGGAACACTCACAAGATGCCGACAAAATCACTTTGTCCCTTTAAAATCTTTCAGAAAATGACGTAAATGTATTGTAAGATGAATATCGATATATATCATATCGTGAGCCGAATATTGTGTATCGTATTAGTAGATTAGTGTATCGCTACAGCCCTAATTATTATTATTATCATTACCACAAGATCACACGAGCAGAAGTTCAACCAGAACGTTTTCAGTCTTTAACCAGAGTCGAGGGTTCCAGCAGCTTTCTGGTTTATGCTGCTGCGACTGGTCATAAAGCAGCTGGTCGAACTGAACCCTGTTAGAGGCACTTACAGCGTAATAACGGAAAAATTATTACACGGATACCAAAACTGGAAAACCGGGCGTCCACATCGCGAGTGGATATCCAGATACGTGACTGTCCGGTTCGGGCCCCGGAGCCACGTCAGTCGGAACGTGCGCGATCGGCGGGCGCGCTCGCCGGGTCCGGTGCCATGGTTCCAGTTTGTTGACTGGCTGTTTATTTGTTCAACCAGCTGGTCCTCTGGTTCCTGGCTGCCTGTTGCCCTCCGTTTAACTTCAGTTGAGCTGAAAACTTTGAACCTCTCAGACATATGAAGACTTAATGTGCTGCGGTTTGGCTCGAGTGCATCTGTGTGTGTGTGTGTGCATGTGTGTGTGTCACAGCCAGTTGGAAAACACTCCAGTACAACCACAAGCGGTTCTTTGCAGGAGAGTAGCTCTCCGGTTGTGTGTGTGCAGTTAGATCCTGAATTTCATTCATTTTCAGAGTTCTGTTCATAGTTTCCATGCATACGGACCCAACGCAGCAGCTGGAGCTGATTCCTCTCGTTTTTATTCCATCTCCCCCCCGTTGTTTTTCTGCGCGCTTGTTTGTCATTAGATTTCTACATTTGTGTCCACGGCCTCAGTTGTGCGTCTGCCTTCGTCTCGCACTCGTTTAATAAGACTTTCTTTGAAGGGCGCTCTAATTAAACCTCATCCGTCCGCGTAGGACTCAACCCTCCACGCACACAGGAACATTTGTGTCAGGCGGTAATTGCGTGAACAGAACCTGGCTTACTGTCGGGTATTTTTAGAACGGAGGGAATGAGAGTGGAAACGTTAATGTTCTTCCCTTAAGGGTGCAAGTATCATCTGATCTTCTGGGTCGTTCGTGGGCGATCAGAGGGCGAAGCCCCGCTCTTCTGCCGCTTTTGATGCTCATCCAAAATTCATCGGGCAGCGAAATGCGTCGCTGTGACGGGAAAAGACCAGCGCAGGGATTTTAGCTGCCCACCGACGCTCAGGGGTCGGTGAGATGCAAAGACCACAGCGCCCAGCGTGTGCTTGCTGCCCTGAGGGGAAGATGCTGCACGGATGGTTGGCATCATCCGGGGCTTTGCTGCGGCTGCTGCAGGACGCCTCTGCAACGTCATGTTTCCTGGCATCAGGTTCGCTTGAGGAACATCGCTCAGGTGGATTTCAACTCAATATTGAGGTCACCCGCCAAACAATGAGCTCACCTTCGTTTTTGCCGCCGTATGAACTCTACCCAGCTGCATGAGGATCATCTGTGGGCGTGCTGGGTGCTAGCAACAGATCCTCTGTGGGTTGTAGGTCAGGGGCCTCTGTGGATTCGTCTTTCTCCCAACAGATGCCATCAGATCTCATCAGACTGGTACCTGGGGGGTTCAGAGATGGGACAAACACCTCAGACTCTGGTTGTTGTGTTCTGTGAGCTCCTCCTGAGCAGTTACTGTGGCACCGCCGCCGGTGGAAGCTGCTGCTGGTGTTCCTTCAACTGCCTTATTGCCTTTGGAGCTGGGACAGGCTCCAGCAGATAGCATAAAGCGGGCATAGAAGATGGATGGATGGATTGATGCAGTAGAGTTTGATTCAAGATGTTATTTTATATGCAAATGCAGCTTAAAATGTTACAGTTTGTAGTGTTTAATTGATGCAAGCGTGGACAGTCGATATGAGATGAAAACTCAGACCTGGACAGAGGACTTCCTGTAGAAACTGATGAAAAACCTAAAGCCTTTGACGACATTATTGTAGGAGCCAGAGGCAGCTGAACTGTCTCAGTACGATTGTTTCAGGTGTGCAAATCACAACACACTTGAAGTGTTTCCCAACATTCGCCACAATCAGAAGGATGACGGCGTCAGTGGCGGAGCCATGAAGCCGAGCTCTCCCTCAGGAAGGAGAGGCGTCTCATCGGATAAGTGATGGAGGAGAGCCTGGCCTCTGATTATGATTGACTGGGCTGCAGAGTTAAAGTAATTTTTTATCTTTATCTTATTAGCTTCTTGACAACACGAAGGGAGGATACATCTATTTGTTCCTGTATATCATGAACCCAGCGGTCCGTCCTCCGCATCAGTTTTCAAGCATCTATCTGCACTGAATGAGCCTCTAATGGAGTGCATCACACTTTCAGATTGTGTTAAACCGCCAACAGCGTACCACAGCGGCAACTGCACCCATTATCCTAAATGCTGTTAAAGTGCGTTTCAGCTGCATTCTCGTTAGTTTTGTCTCAAGATTTTCGCTTCAACATATCGTCGGGATTGACCAGTCTGTTGCAAATGCTGCTCTTACTATTGTTTTTATCCCGTTCGGTGACTGGCGGGGAGCGCTGTTGCCATGTAGGAGGATGTTTAGATAGGTGGGAAGTCTCAGCGTAACATCAATGGCTGTGTTGTAGCACGGCCAGTGGTGAGCCTTAACTCTCCACTCACTGCATGAGTGTCAGGTTAGAAGATTAGGATGAAGTGGAGGGCAGAGCGTGGAAGCAAGTCCACCTCCGCAGGCGTCTGCATGACCGTCGAAGCTCTGAAAGAGACCCTTTCATCCACTTTCTGACGCCTCTCCGGGACGGTGTTGTAGGGGTGACGGATGAGCAGAGATCCCGAGACCTCCCTCTACCCAGCCACCTCCTCTTAGTCCTTCTGGAGGACAATGAGGGGTTCCCAGGACAACTGGTGTCCTCATACCCCTCCATCTGATGGGACATGTCCACAGCTCCCTCCCTGGAAGACATCCAGACCAGATGCCTCAACAACCTCAACTCGGTTCTTTCGATGTTGAGTAGCAGTGACTATAAACTAGCAGTGGGGGGTATAAATTATACTCGGTAGAAACTATATCAATGTAGCTAACGGTAGAGATTTTTACAATACCGGCCTACCGCGACTGCGCAAGTTGATGAGGTCAAGCTGCGCCTACTTTGGTCGAAAGTGAATGTGAAAACATGGCAGCGGTTGCAAACGTGGAGCGAGGTGAGGAAGTGCTGGTAGAAAAGACCGGTGCAACATCGGTCACTTCGTACGACAGAAAGAATCAGAGGTGGATTTATATTACAAATGAAATTACTTTATACTTGTGTCAGGTCATGGCGTCATTTCTTACAGTGAAAAAAAAGTGGCTTTAGGAACATGATAAAAACACTTGATGGATGCTATGAGTTAGCTAGCCGCTAAAACATATTAGTCAATAAAAATTAACAAATGTATTAAATCCTCAATTTTTTGAAATTACTGTAAAATATTTATTACATGATTTAAAATAATAAAACAAACCAATTGAGTGTTATTCTACTGTCATCTTAACATGACGAGTGTCACCTTATTTTTTGACCCCTTAGATTAATATTGGAATGTAGCTTTTAGTCTTGTATGTTGATCAAAGTGATGATTAAAGGTTTGGGTGGGCCGCTGAGATTTTTCACATTTCAGATTGGGCCTTGATATTCTGAAGTTTAGGAATGGCTGCTTTAGCCAAACTGAAATGTACGACAAAGTCCGCCAGCAAACAGAGAAAGATATTGTGAGGATAAAACCCTATACAACTATTACGGACTTGTGGTTGAGTTGCACAATGGGGCCTTACATTAATCTCTGCGGCATCTGTAGGCAGCAGATGCCTACAGACAGAATATTTCCCTGAGCATCATATGATCGTACTTATGGTACAAAATCTTTTGATATAAATATCTTATTTCTTAGCCTGGATACTGGCGCCTTATAGTCCGATGCGGCTCATATGTGACAAAATATATATTTCGTTTATATTTTAATGGGTGGAGCTTATATTCAGGTGCGCTTTATAGTCCAGAAAATATAGTATATATAACAGAAGAAGTAGAAAAGATTATATATCGCAATATATTAGGGGTGCTCCAACAAGGGTACCTAACGATTTGATTCGATTTCGATTATGGGAGCTTCGATTCTTCGATTCTTCGATTATAACGATTATTACGATTGTCCATTCGATTGGATTGTTGGTGCCACGATTCTCCGATTATTTTTAATGCATGTCAAGACAGATTGATTTTGTCTTCATCTGTAGCTACATTTGTAAATAACTAGCCTATCAATTATAACTCGGTTCCTCTATAACTACACTCAATAAGTAAATAACAAGGTTTTTTGAACATTTGACTTGTATTTTAAGACACAAAATATTTTATTTTATGATTGTTATGTAAACATTTGCACTTTGACGTACTTAACTTTGACTCGGCAACATTTGCCCCGGTGTGACTCTCACTCATCTCTTGGGTTTGAAGAACGTGACTCACCAACTTCCATCCGTTCTTGTACGACGCGAGCACAAAATGCGCTGTTAAGCGCTATCCTGCTCGCCTTCTTCATGGACGCCAGGACGTCTGCTTTGGTTTCGTTGTAGAGGTGGGGGATTTCTTTCTCTGCGAAGTGTTTTCGGTGAGGGAGTTTGTAGCGCGGCTCCATGGTGCGCACCGCTAACCGAAACCCCCTGTTGTTAACTACTGAATATGGGCATAAATCCATCGCAATGAACGTAGCTATTGCTTTTGTAATGCTCTTCACCTTCTGCGAGTTCTTGGGAAGTTTGGAGACAGTCTCCAGGATGGTCCTCTGTGTGGCGGGCACGATCGGAGGATCCTTCTCTGTTTCGGGATGAAAGCGTACAAGGTGCTGCCTCATGTTTGTGGTGTTGCTTTATTTTTGCTTTGCGTAAGTCTTGTCCGTTGTCTCGTTTGCTCTCTGATAAAATCCGAAGTATCGCCACACGGATGCAGTCAGCCCCGGTGGCGAGTGAATCTGCCGCTCTTTGGAGGCTGCTAACGTCGCCATTTTGCAAAGAAAGTGCTCTGTTTGTTGTGGTCCCACTCAAACACGCGCATTACGTTTCCGGTTACGTGTTTTTGTTCTGGTCTTGCGGCAAAGCATCAACGGGAATTTTATTTTATTTTTTAAACATCGACATTAATTAATTGATGCATAATCGTCACGTGCCGCATCGCGATGCATCGCCACATCGATGAATTGCACCCACCCCTACAATATATATCGTTACCGCAATATAAATCGTTACCGCAATATAAATCGTTACCACACATGCTTTAGATTATACCGCAATATAGATTTGAAGCCACACCCCCCAGTCCTGATATAAACCCCTTCTCGGTGACAGAGGTCCCCATCCAGTCTCGAAGGATGATCCCAGTCAGGTTTTGAGGACGGCACATTTAGCAGCTTTCAGTTCCTGCCCACAGCTGGGGACCGTTGTTGAGGGTGGGAACGTGGATCTGCTGCTAAATTAGCCGACTGCCTCTCAGCTCTCTCCTCATCCTGACAGACCGGCGCGTCGTCTGTCAGAACTCATCAGTCCTACAGTCTCTTTGATTTTCATACCGTAGCTTGTTCTATTGATTACAGATGAGTCACCGTCTCAGAGGTCAATCTGCATCACAAATAAGCCCGATACCCCCCCGATCTGTCATTTCTTCCTGTGAACGTTCTCGTCAGTAGTTAGTCATCAGAATAAAGTACAGTTCTCCAGAACGGCAGGTGACGGTCACTCACATGATGACTCACGGAGCGGAGGAGCGTTTGTTCCGGCGGACGTGGCGCCTCCGAGTGTCGCCGCGCTCTCCGTGCGCGTTCACACTCAGACGAGCACGCACGCATTCCAGGTCGGACCAGTCGGTCTGACTTTTTCCTCTCCACAGACAGCTGCTGTCTGGAGGCTGAAAGGCGATCTGCAGTTACATCTGATAGCTCCAACACGTGTTCCATGTTTGAACATTTGCTTCCCTCTCGTCTGGCAGCTCCGGGTCCGCTCGAGGAAGGTGCCTCTGGCTTCCTCCCGACCTCTGACCTCTGCTTAATCACGCTCATGTGTGTGGAAGTGCCTGAGGAGATAAGAGCGTGTGCGGGACGTGAATCCTTCACGATCGGTGGGTGGTTTTCTGGAGCTGTTACACATATGAGCAAAACAGAACATGCATGTCCACTTTCTTTTGTCTCTTGCTGTTCTGTATGCGGCAGGAAACCTTTCCATGAGTTGATGTTCCTTCTTCTTGGAACGTTAATAAACCTGTTTATGGATGAGCTCCATTTAAGCAGATTGAAACCCTTGGCCATGAGCGGACTCTCAGAAATCAGCTCAGTGAGTAAAGTCTGGACGTTCACGTCATCACGCCTGGCCTGCTGTCTCCAGTGACTCTGCTGCGTCCGCTGATGCGCTCACGGCCCGTGTGGGAGGAGCTTTTGTCGTCGTGTTCAGTGAAAAGCAGGCAGATGGTGTCGGCGTGTTGGTGTCATTTGTGCTGTTGATTTCTCTTGTCGACTCACAGAAAGATGTCCGCCTACTCAGAAGCTCAGGAAGATTCCATCCCTCCCTCCATCCGTCCATCCATCCATCCAGCTTATGTCATCATCACAATATTGCAAAGACTAAATATAAGATGGGGTACGGTGTCTCGTGCCTCCTCCTTCAGCTCAGCACAAGCAGGATGAAGGAAATGTCGTCGTTGTTTGCAGCAGAACGATAAGAGGACCCCGTCTTAGAAGAAAGATTGCCTCGCTTATTTGCGTTGAAAATCAGAGTTGTGTTCAGCAAAAATGCACTTTCTTGTTCAGCAGAAAGAGCAACTGCAGCAGTTGAGGCAGCACAGGGCGAGTGAGGCCCTGTCTCTGCAGGAACCAGGAGGGATACCCCCCCCCCCCATCAGCCTCCTTTGTGTGACTGGAGGTGAGGTCTGAGGGACTCGCCTCTCTGAAGCTCCGTGTAAAACAACAGAAACTGGTTGGAGACTCATTTGTTCCATGAAGTGGGTGAAATGACCCTTTAAAGCTCCTCACTGTTTCCTCCAGTCTGCCTCCACTCACACCAGTTTGATCCCAGCGCCGGTTTTTGCTGAACCGTGCGAGCGTGCGTGTGACATGTGCTGAGTCAGCACCTCTCCAGATGGGATCTCTCCATGTGGCTGGCACGCAGCGCGGATGATGTCATCACCCACAGACAGTGGCAGTGATTTGATTGGCTCTCCTCAAATGAGTCAGATGGTGTCAACGGATGAAAGTAGAAGACGCATGCACGGTGAAAGAGGTCGCCTGGGCGACGGGTGATGAAACACAGCGGCGGCATCGCGCTCTCTGTGTGTCTTTACTTTTAAACTAAATGCTTCAACAATGGAAACAAATGTTTTTAACACATTTTTTCCTGCTCTGGTGAAATCCTATAATGAATATCTTGATGTGGTTTTTTTTTTGTTTTTGCCGAAACAACTTTGGCAACCACCCCCACCACCACCACTCCCCCTCCCACCTACACCGACGGGTTGATTTTTATTTTTTTTTTTATTATTTCCACCAGGTGAGTTTTGTCTAAGACATATATATATATATATATATATATATATATATATTATATATGTATATATATGTATATATAATATATATATATATATATATATATATATATATATTTTTTTTTTTTTTTTTAATTTAATTAACAAAATAATAAAGACCATATAAAGGAACAAAATCTCTCCAGCTACTATTTATTTATTTATTTATTTATTTTTTATACACTAGGTGAAACTATTTTTTTGCATGTTTGGTCATATTTTTTTCTTTTCACATGCCAAATTTATTTATTTATTATATTAAGAAAAAAACTGATAATAAAAAAAACAACAAAAAATATTTTTTAAATGATAATAATATAATTTTTTTTCTCTCTGTGAAATGAGGCTTGAAAATGTTTTGAAGGATAATTATTTTTTTTTCCTTAACTGGTAAAAGAAGCCCAGACATGCTCTGACCAGGCTCCCTGCTGGCTCTTGCATCACTGAACCATCTCAGTTTATTTGGTTCATGGAGGATCAGGTCTGATACTGTCAGGAGACCTGAGTTCACTGTGGGTCAACACAATGTTTGTGCTGCTTCTCCACCCACAGAGGTCTTTGTGATTCAGGCTTCCTTCACCTGAGGTGGAGGAAGGGACAGAAACGCAGCAGGTTTCAGCGCCACGGGCAGCTTTCAGAGCTGCAGGATTTACTGTCGCTGAACTGTCAGCACAAACAGACACATATTCAAGGTCTTCCTCAGCTTCCTGAGGAGGTGAGAGCATTTGTTTCTGCGACTTTTTGTCATGTTGTGTGTATGTGTGTGTGTGCTGCAGCCTTGAGTGTTTAATAGGAGGAAACGCTTATTGTTATTGGTGTGGAAACACCCAGGAGAGTCAGACAGTTGAGAAATGAGCAGTGAGAAGGTAAAACCCAGTGAGGCGACGCACGCAGATGCAGATGCAGATGGAGATGCAGATGGAGATGGAGACGCAGACGTAGATGCAGATATAGATGCAGATGTAGATGCAGACGTAGATGCAGATGTAGGCGCAGATGCAGATGTAGATGCAAATGCAGATGCTGATACAGACGTAAATGCAGATGCAGATGCAGATGCAGATGCTGATACAGACGTAGATGCAGATGCAGATGCAGGTGCAGATGCTGATACAGACGTAGATGCAGATGCAGACGCTGATGCAGATGCAGATGTAGATGCTGATACAGACGTAGATGCAGATGCAGATGCAGGCGCAGATGCTGATACAGACGTAGATGCAGACGCAGATGCAGATGCAGATGCAGATGCAGATGCAGATGCAGATGCAGGCGCAGATGCAGACGTAGATGCAGATGCTGATACAGACGTAGATGCAGATGCAGATGCAGATGCAGATGCAGATGCAGATGCAGATGCGATACAGACGTATGCAGATGCAGATGCAGACGCAGATGCAGATGCAGATGCAGAGCAGATGCAGACGTAGATGCAGATGCAGATGCAGATGCAGATGCAGATGCAGATGCAGATGCGCAGATGCAGATGCAGACGCAGATGCAGACGTAGATGCAGATGCAGATGCTGATACAGACGTAGATGCTGATGCAGATGCAGATGCAGATGCAGATGTAGACGCAGACGCAGATGCAGACAGAGACGCAGATGCTGATGCAGATGTAGATGCAGACGCAGATGCAGACGCAGATGCAGATGCAGATGCAGATGCAGATGCAGACGTAGATGCTGATGCAGATGCAGATGCTGATGCTGATGCAGACGCTGATGCAGATGCAGATGCAGACTCAGACACAGGCGCAGTCAGCTGTTCCACTCTTAGGAGCATTGTACTGCATTTACATTGTTATTATGCAGCCGCTGTCCCTTAATGAGAAGGAGCCTCTGCAGAGAACATATCATGTTCATGTGTGTGTGTGATGCCTGGAGAGCTCTGTGTGTGTGTGTGTGGTTGTGACAGAGCAGTGTGTGGTTTGTGTTGGAGGAGTGATGGATGTGGTTTTCCTCTGCAGGGGAAACTGGAGCCGAGGCCATTACAGTGTTTTCTGTGTGTGTGTGTGTGTGTGTGGCTCAGAGAGGAAACGTTCAGCTTGTGGTGTTAAACAATGCATGAAGGTTATATGTTGAAATAATAAGACAAACATGCATTATGTATGTTAAATGTGGACATCTAGGCTGAGGTGAGGCACCGCTGATGATACTGTGGTAACATCACATTGACTGAACCCACAGGAGACTTACTGTGACCTTTCTAGAAGTTGTCACAATGTTCTGAGGTCTTCATGAAATGACGGATTTTGTTCATGATGTCATAGAGACGGAGTATAATCGACTCTGTTCCAACCATGTTCTCATAGAGGTTGGTTTTAAAGGCTGAAGTTAGACACTTGACCCTGCAGATCTGAGCAACTCACTGGATGAGACGTTTGAAGCCAAGAATACACTGGACAAGTTTGGAGAAAGTGACTGTCTACCAAACACAGAGCTAATGGGCTGTTATCAAATCAAATCAAATCAAATATACTTTATTGATCCCCCAAGGGGGAAATTCAAGTTTCAAGTACACCAGACGCTGCAGTACTTGAGGAGCTGCTGGCGTCCAGCGCTCCTTCTTCATGTCCCGGGCCTGTGGTCCGAGTGTTAACTCCAGATAACAGCCGTTAAAACCTGTTAACAGCCGTTAAAACTAGTATGTCTCCACAATGGTGAATTAAGTGAGATATCTCCAGGTCAGAGGAGAAAACAGAGATGAACCAAACTCCGATGAAGCAAACTGTCTCTTCTGGGAAGACCGAGCTCCCTCAGTCCGGTGAGCAATGGAGCGGACCATGCCAGAGCCCGGTTCAACATGCGGACCAGGTCTCCAGACGGTGCCCCTGCCAGGTCAGCTGACTCACCCCGGCGTGTAGACTGCTGGATAGGGGCAGCATGCTGCCGCTGCCACGTTGGGGGCTCCCGTCCTGGTTCAGTCGACGCTGCAGCCCGGATCCAGTGGCGGTGGTTGCCTCCTTTCCTTGTCCGCGGGTAGCGGTTCAGGATTAGCTTTCCCGAACCGGCCCCCAGCGACACCGTCCATGTCCGCGGCGGCACGTCTCCACCAGCCGCAAGAGGACCAGTACAGCACGTTGACACCCGACCGCAAAATCACCACACACCGGGCACAAACTGGAGCGTCCAGCGTCCAGCGTCGCAGGGATAAGTCCAAATGCTGTATGATTTGAGCCCTGGTGTTTTTGGTTTGTGTGAGTAGTTGATTCTGCGCTCAAAGATGGCACAGTTCCTGTTCTCTGGCATGGTTAGAAGAGGCTGTTAGATGTTCACGCAACGTTACAAAAGTGTCTCAAGCGTGAACTTGTAGCTCATGTTGGCTGATTGATCAACCAACCCCCTACAGCATGTAAACCTTCTTACCTTTGTTTCCTCTTCTCAAAGGAATCCTGGTGTCAAGGTAGGACCTTTGGATGAGCAAAATTCCTCCAGTGTATTGAGGTTTTTTCAATCAAATGCTCTCGATAGGCCAAGGACGAACATTTCCATCCATCCAAACGGCTTACTTTAAGGCATATTTTCATGCTCAAGCTGACCGCGGCTTAGACTTTTGGTTGTCTACGCTAGCTGTGTCATGGAACAATACAAGAGAGAAGATATGAGGGTATGAGGGTGTGTGGACCCACAAAAGTCCTTTATTCCTCACCTGGCACATCAGAGGAAATAGAGGAAATACACATTGTGGCTAGAGCTAAGCGATTTTATCGATTCTGCGATATATATTGATATTTTATTTCCCCAGAGAGTATCCTTTTTTTTTTAGCCGCGGGTATCAATATTCTAAGCTTCTTTCAAAACCCCCATCTCCCACCTTTAAAAGCTTGCAAGCAACAATTTGCACTGTTTAAATAAATGAAACTATTTTTCTCAACAAATCTTTTCTTCATTTTGTCCAGCATTTACAAGCTGCCTGTCAGTCATATAATGTGTAATTGATGCTTTCAGTTTAATTAATTCAAACAAAGTCATTGGAACACTCACAAGATGTCACCAAAATCACTTTGTCCCTTTTAAAATCTTTAGGAAAATGATGTAAATGTATTGTAAGATGAATATTGATATATACCATATTGTGAGCCCAATATCGTGTATCGTATCGTATCGTGAGATTAGTGTATCGCTACAGCCCTAATTGGGGCAATCAACAAGACGGACCAGCGAGGGTCGGGGGGGGGACAAGACGTCATGTGGGATCGGGGGCTGACGAGACACAGGTGACAACTGTCAGGGCCGATGGGAACAGGGAACTAAACCAGGACTCAGCACACAAAGAAGCAGACCTTCAAAGTAAAACAGGAAGTGAAGTCAACAGTAACTGAAAAGGACACAAGGAATAGAACAAAAAACCAGACAAAGCTCAAGAGAAACCCCTAAAGTCTGCAAATCTAGACTGTCACACGCCGCCCCTGAGGACTGAGATCATGGCAGCTGCCCACCTCACCTCAGATACCTCAAACGAGCTCTTTTAAGTCAGCTTTTCTCATGCTAACCTCGGATGCTAACTGACAGTTATGGTGATATAATCCGCCTGTCCTCTTTCCAGATGTTGCTGCTCAAAAGCAACTTATCTCCCCATAATAGAAAAGATCTGATTTGTGAAGGACAGGGATGTAACGGTTACCGGTATTACGGTAAAGCCCAGTAAAATTTTACGCGATAACGATTACCGTTTATGTTTGACTTCATCTCATTATCGCAGTCGATCACCGGGATATGTAATATCAGCCTCATTCAAATCTGCGAGCAACTCGCGACTGTGTTTCACGTGAATTTGTTGCTTGTAACATCGGCATCATAACGTGAGTGCGGTAACTTCAACTCCTTCAGAAGAAACCACAAGAAGACTTACTGTCGGTTTACAAACTTTATCTGGACCAACTGCAGTTCAACTGTTACAGGCCGGTACATTAACACAGCAGACCAGGAGTACTGGGAAACAGTGGGAGGGGGATACCGAGGGGCGTTCAAGTGTTGTACAACAAAATAGAAAATCCAAGTTCATGTCTTTATACTGCTCACACTATAACAGTGAGCTTGACGGAAAGTGGTGATAGCACGCAGGACATTTATCAGCCCACTAAAAGAACAAAATCTGAGGTCTGGGGATATAGTCCTTTTCTTAAGAATGCAGAGGGACAGCTGGTGGAGGACAATTATCCTGTCTGGAGAGCATACAAGAAAGAAGTTGCTGCAACAGGCAGTAACACTTCAAATGCATATTTTGATCCTACTGTGGTTGTTAAAGTGTTCATTTAAGCCTTACACCAGACAAATAAACTTTGTCCCTGTAATTTATTTTGTTCATTTAAAATTAAACCTCTTTCTGTGCCCGTCGTTTGCCCTTTTAATGTGAAAGTTTCATTTTGATTAGATTTAGGCTTCTTATGTTTCAGTATGACAAGAAAATTACAAGATTTTGCTAAATTATTTTAACGTTTGTGTCTTTTTGGACATTTGTACAGCAATTAAGAATACCGCGATAATATCGTAAACCGTGATAATTTGGTCACTATAATCGAGATATCAGATTTTCCATATCGTTA
Source organism: Hirundichthys speculiger (assembly GCA_018398805.1). Lineage (NCBI taxonomy): Eukaryota > Metazoa > Chordata > Actinopteri > Beloniformes > Exocoetidae > Hirundichthys > Hirundichthys speculiger. Next base: position 474,518 of record JAGFBZ010000398.1, on the reverse strand, counting down.
CATCCCTAGTGAAGGAGCTCATGAAGTCATCGTTAGGGCTGTAGCGATACACTAATCTCATGATATGATACATGATATTCGGCTCACGATACGATATATATCGATATTCATCTTACAATACATTTACATCATTTTCCGAAAGATTTTAAAGGGACAAAGTGATTTTGGTGACATCTTGTGAGTGTGACTTTGTTTGAATTAACTGAACTGAAAGCATCAATTACACATTATATGGCTGACAGGCAGCTTGCAAATGCTGGACAAAATGAATAAAAGATTTATTGAGAAAAAAAGTTTCATTTATTTAAACAGTGCAAATTGTTGCTTGCAAGCTTTTAAAGGTGGAACAGGGGGGTTTTGGAAGGAGCTTAGAATATCTATACCCACGGCTGAAAAATCGATACTCTCTGGGCAAATAAAATATCGATATATATATATATATATATATCGCAGAATCGATAAAATTGCTCAGCTCTAGTCATCGTAACTGAACGTTGAAGTCGCCTCGACGGAGCTGTGAGTCTTGGGTCAGCCGGGCTGTGGGACCGAAAAAAGAAAAGCCTCAAAACCCGGGCTTGTTCTTTTTCCTCGTCGATTAATGATGAATGATAACCAGGCCTCGCTCTGCAGAGAGCTTTTCCGTACGCCACATAAAAGCTATGAAAGAGCGGGCGAGTAGATCAATGTAGAGTTGGAGACGAGCCAGTTGAGTTTAATGTGGAATGTTTCGGCTTTAGTTTTCAAAGTCGACATGAATGTTCAGGTCTCCCGCCGCAATGACTTAAACTGGACCCAGCACTAAGTGAGACAAACAGGGGGGGGTGGGGGAGTGAGGTGGTTGAAACACTCTTTTGAGATTTCCTCCTGAGGTGAGTCAAGCTGAGAAAGGTTCAGCAGAGCTGTAGCTGAGGCTGGATCAGGACTGGTGAACCAGTGGTAAATGACTGCCCCTGCTTCTCCTCAGACTGGGCTCTGAGGAATGTGAAACATCCCAGTAACCAGGAGAATGCTGCTGGTTGATGTTTAACATGTTCGTGGGGTTTAATTCACTCCATGTTTTCCTCTCACTCTGTGGTTTTTGGGTTATTTCAGTATCACACTTCAGCGACTCGGTTCTTCATTCGCCCAGCGTTTCTGTTTGCTTGTTAGCAGGATTATGAAGTTTGTGGGCAGATCTTTGTGTGAAGGTTCTACCATTGATGGGATGTGACCCAACTCAGAACTGTTTATTGCTCACATGGGGGGAAAAAATGTATGTGAAGCCCTTGAAGTGACCTCGTTTTCTGCATTAATTTGCCATAAAGTGTGATGTGATGTCCATCTATGTCACAGTGACGGACGGACACAAGGCACGTAAGCTGAGAGCACGCAGACGCTTTCAGCCGTTAAACTTTCACAGAGCTGGAGGGAAAAGGGAGTGAGCCCAAAGACGATTTACTTCAGTGGATTCTAATTTGAGCCAGTCGTTTGTACACCTGGAGTTGATTCAGTGGGTTTGGTGGTTTAGAGCTGCTTGATTGATAAAAGAAACTCAAACGTTTTAGGTTTTCAGCTCATAAGGAGCTTCTTCTTGATGTGTGTACCACGCAAACAAAAAGGAGACGCCAAGAAGAAACCATGTGATCAAGAGTGGCCGATCCGTCCAAGGCTGGAGGGCGATACAATACTGCTGTACATACTGTTTACAAATGACTGCTGTAGCACTATCTTGATGTTTGTGGATGACACTGTTATAGTGAGCCTGCTGAATAGTACTGAGACTTCACACGGTCCTGTGTTTGAATACTTTTTGAAATGATGTGAGAAATCTTTTTTATTTTTGAATGTCTTAAAGACAAAGAACATGTGTATTGATTTCAGACGTCTCCTGTAGGTAAGGTGATTGAGGGTCAAGAAGTTGAAATTGTTGAGTCCTATAAATACTTAGGCACTATTATTGACAACAAATTGTCTTTTGGAAAAAATACAGACTCGATATATAAGAAAAGCCAGCAGCGCCTTTTTTGTCTTCGAAAACTCTCTTAATTCCAGGTTGATTCCTCCCTGATGACGATATTTTACCGTTCTTTTATTGAATCGGTTCTTACTTTTTCTTTTATTTGTTGGTTTCAATCTTTGAAAGTCAAAGACAGAAACCTGCTCAATAATGTTGTGAGTGTAAGCAGTAAAATCACTGGGTCGGCACAACAAACTTTACAAGAACTCTATAACAAACAGCTGATCAAGAAGGCTAACTCCATCTTCTCTGATTGCTCACATCCTTTACATAAACAATTTAAGTTTCTACCATCAGGTTCACTGATTAGACTCCCTTTTCCAAAGACAAACAGATACAAACACTCCTTTGTTCCCTCTGCTGTTGTTCTTTTAAATGCCGGGAGGAGAAGGTAGTGGGTGAAAAGCCCTCCCTCCTGACTATAGCTTAGGTCTGGATTATGAATTTTTATGTGTCATTTATTGTTGTAACTATTATGCATATTTATGTTTCGTATGCTTCTGCTGTCGCGAAACTAATCGCCCCTTTGAGGACAAATAAAGTTACTGATTGATTGATTGATTGATTGATATGGAGTCATGTCAAAGGATCCAGGCATCCATCAGTCTTCAGTAGAAGGTAATAACCAAAACCGGTACCACCTGAGAGCTAGGGGTGTGAAAAAAAATTGATTTGATTTGGATATATATCGCGATTTTCGGCCGCCCAATATAATATCGATTTTTCAGCTTCTAATATCGATTTTTTTTTCAATTTAATAATAAAACACTAAATAGGTTGTTTTGAAGCAAATAGCAAATAGACTCAATTTGTTCTCTGAATGATCAATATCATCTGATGAACATATACAGCTACTTGACTTTTCATCTCTATTTTTAATTTTGATATTAACTGAGGTAGAATATCGCAATATATTGTGATATCACGATATCGTATTGTGACCAGAGTATCATGATACATATTGTATTGCGAGGTCCTTGCCAATACTCACCCCTACTGAGAACTGACTCCACTTTTAATGGTGACTCCAAACAATATGTCTCAAAATTGGCTCCATTTAGGCCCCGGGCCCTGGATCACCTGGAAGACCAGTTCTCAGGTCCACCAGCCTACCGGTCTGTCTGGATGATGACCGGTCAGCTGTCCAGCAGCTGAAGCTTAGTGGATGATGGGCGATGCAGCAGGATGTGCAAGTAAATCCGCCACAGAAAAAAACGACCGTCTTTCGGAGTGGCCTGGTCAGAGCCCAGAACGACCTCAACAAGTCCGTTCATGCTGAAGCGGCGCTGCGATAACCGATTCCTCCTGAACGTTACTTCAGGTCTGAGCTGCTGGTCCAGAGGTGCTGAAAGCTCTTCTGCCAAACGAGGCTCGAGCGGCGTTTCCTCCTGGACTGTGAATGTGTTCAGAGGAGACGAGGAACTGTAACAGTTTTGTTTTTATGTCTCCTTTTACGTGGATAAAGGTCAGATCTCATTTTACAGTCAGTTAATTCACATACCCAGCTACTGAGAAGGGGTTAAAGCTCTTGTCACTGAAGCTCCTGGCTGCCAGTCAACATCCCCGTCAGCCCAGAGTTAAACAGCCTGGACTGCATGTTAGCACCAGGTGTAAATACAGGCCAGCTGCGCCTGCTTAGCGCTGAACTCGCTCTCCTTAAGGATGTGATTCCTGAAAGTCCAGGCTTCACCGAGAACATAATTTATTTCTCTCCGGTTGAACGTTTGTCTCCTCAGGTGTTTCTGTTTAACGGGCCGCCCTCAAAGCTGCGTGGGCTGTTTTGAAACCCGACGCCCGGCAGCTCAGTCGGGACGTGAACACATGTAGCAACAGATGTAAACAGCTGATGCAACCTGATCCCGACAGCTGACGTCAGCCGGACGGTTAGCGTGTCAGCGCTAACCGATCAGACGCTAGCTGCGCGGCCGAAGCTCCTGAGCTCCAGCTTTTGAAGTTCACACACAGTAAAGCCCAGCCCGGTGGTGTGCGTCTCCATGGCAGCAGGGGGGGCGTGGCAGCCGGCGGCCTCACCTGTTGCACCCGCAGGACCGCGTCGCAGGCCTTCCCCACACGCCGCGGCGGCAGTTTGGTTTTGCATGAAGCGGTTACCGCGGTTATTCAAAAGCAGAACAAAAAACAAACTCGTGCACACGTGCGCGCTCGCTCACAGGCGCTGGTCTTGGCTCGGGGCTCCGGGGAGCGTTTGGATCCTGGCTGCACCCGCGCTCATCTGGGAAATGAGCCTCTTCGCTCTAATAACGGAGCAGAGCGCTCGTCATGTTCGTGCTGATTTATCTGAGCGCCGGAGCAGACGCCTGCTGGCTGAGCATCCTCGGTGTCACCTTCACCTTCTCGTCTCCCCGGCTGACGTCTACGTGAACAGAACTCAAAGCTGGACTCGTCTGCCTGCTCATCTCTCTCTGGCCTTTCACTGCAGCGTGCACGTTAACCTTTAACATCCTCACGTCTGGAAACGCGCTCTGATCTCACTCCTGGAGTTAGTCACGAGAACAGGCGCAGATAAAATCCACTGCGTTGCTCACGCTGCTGCCAGTGATGTCACTTCCTGGCTGTGTGACCTTGCACGCCCGTGTTCCTGTGAGCACATGAATCCCAGAGCAGTCATGTCTTTTTCATGTGTTGCGCTTCCCTCTGCACCTTTGTTGCTTGGTTGAGGTCTGTTGTTTTCAAAGAAGTGTGTTCACAGAGTTCTGTTTGACATGTTCAGTGATTCAGGCGTCTCTTTCAGTGTGGCGGCAGCTTCTCCAAAGCTATTTTCCGGTATTTGTAAAGACAGGAATAAATGCGCTTGATGGGGGTGTTGTGCAATAACAAATAACGCAATAAGAAATAACATGCTCGTTTAGTCATAAAAGGGTTATTACCAACTGTCTTGAGGGACAGCTGCTAATAATCGGAAGGGTATTAACAAAGTTAATAAAATGAAATCGGGGCACCACCTGTGAAATCAGGAAAAAGGACTAAACAGCACAATCTCAAAGTGGCTGTTGTTCTATGCGTGCCAACCTGTGACCAGGTGTGGCGCTATAGAGCAACAGAGAAGGTGTGAGTCCGAGCACAGACCTCTTCAACCAGCCAATGTTACAAAACTGTGTAAAATAACCACAAACAACTTCTCTCATTAGAATACATCAGAATTTATTAACACAAGTATTAAAATGAACAAACACTTGAATCATGATCCTGATATCTACTATCTAAAATACCACTAAACTCACATAAGTAAATAAAACGAATCACGAGTTAAAAAAGGGCCCAACTCCACCGAGGTATATTTTTCAGGAAAGCATTTTTTCTCTCCAGGACTTGGGCCGTTCTTCAACTCAAGGCAAAAAACATCACCTTAGTTAACAGCTTTATGAACTGGAGTTGGGAGTTGGGAGTTATTTGTTAACCCCTTACATTTATATTGGAATGTAGCTGTTTAGTCTTGTATGTTGATTAAAATGGTGGCCGCAGAGGTTTTTCACATTTCAAACGGGGCCTGGGTATTGTGAAGTTTGGGAATGGCTGATTTACACTATAATGTGTTCTAGTGAGGCAGTCAATCGGCAGTTAAACAATGCACTGACCACGACGGAGGTGCAGAGTGGGTTTATTCTCCAGTTTGTATACAAAATCAAGGTCATTAAACTCACATCACAGAATGCAGGATGATCAAAAATGACAAATTGCCAGTAGGAAACAGCCATCTTTAAACATCACATGAAAACATCAGGACCTCTAGACGCCTACGTGTCAAAACTTAGCAGACTTGATGGAGCCAGAAAGATAAACAGAAGCGACGGCCTTCGACAGACCAGAATCTTGACCAAAAGGCCTGGACTTATGAACCAGCATTATACAAAATTCAGTTTTAATATTACAGTTATGTTTAAGAGTCTACGCATGAAAGTGTCACTGCTCACACAGTCCAGTGTCCTCTGAGCTAATCTTACATTGTTCTACATTTTTCCATGCTCCAAACCGAAGGGACACTAGAGCTGCGTGATTGTACTGTAAGTCAGAACCATTTCCTGTGGGCGCTGGACTCCACCGGGTCTTCTGTTTGTCACTGGTTCTGGTCAAAGATCACATGGACTGAATCCCCTCCAGGACATGGAGGGGTTCCGGGTCCGCCGGGTCAAGGTTTGCAGATGATGTGATCCTGTTGGCTCCATGAGCCCATGCTCCTCAGCTGGACCAGGGTAGATGATGCCGTCTGTGATCTGCTGCCGTGACGACAGACACCTTCACCGATGGTCAGGAAGTGTGAGGTTGCCGTGGTTACCTCCTCCCTCTCCTGGTCGCCTGTGTGGCTCTGCTGCTTGGGTTTGGGGCTCTGAGGCGTCTGTTGTGTCTGTTGTCTACCTGCTCTGTGACTGCGCTGGCCTCAGAGGCCGTTTCAGCCATATGCTGCTGTAATCACTGCTGCGCTGCTACTGTACAAACAGCTGAAAATGTGTGTTGAGCATCTGTGATGAGGAAGACACATGTTGGATCAAAGGTGTGTGTGTGTGTGTGTGAGGGAGAGAGAGAGAGAGAGAGAGGCAGCGGGAAAAACAACAAACCAACACGACACAAATCACCCCCGACATTTATTCAATGCTTCACTCGGCATTTAGCTCGAAAATCGGAGCGTTTCTTTGGACGTCTGCGGCGGTGAGCTGCGATGAGAGTGAGACATCAGAGGAGATGAAAGCAGAGATCTTTTTTCTCGCTCTGGCGCTCTGTCCTCCTGAAGGAGCCGTTACAGATGATCTGTGTGCTGTACGTTTCTTGTAATCTCTTTGTATCTCATGAAAGATGGATCAAATCTTGCCGGGCCAGTCAGGAAGACTTCGGCTGCACTTGCTTGAGTCGGACGAGAAAAGACGCCGGAAAATGAAAGATGTCGAGTGACGCGAGATGTCAGGAAAACTTGTGAGATGGTGACAGCTATAGATGTAGACGCTAGAGGTCTTCGGAACAACCCGACAACCTGAAAACCCGAGGTTCCGACCAGACCCGAATCGGGTCTCGGGTCCATTCAAAAGACGTGACTCCAGGTTCGGGTCGGAATCGGTACAGTTAATCTCGGGTCTGGTCAGTGGTCTCTGACAGGCTGGGTCCGTGTTTAGATATTGGTAAAGATACTAGCGGTGGCAGCTAATGTCAGGACTCAGGGCAGTTAAATGATTATTAATTAACGAGGCGTGTTTATCATGAAACAATCGTGTTGCCGTAGCGTGTTATTAGCGGTTTGTCCGGCAGCTGTAAAGCACAACGGATCACCAACATGACAACGCAATGCTGAATAAGAGAACATATTCACGACACGTCTTGACCGGTGTAGGCTATTAGCGTTAGCAGTTGCTACCAATAGCATCTGTATCCACAAAGAAAATAACAACGTGGATTTATTGTTGTTTACATCACGTATCCTATGTAGCAACTGAACCGGTAGAAGAAGACAACTTCAGGTAAGAAAATCAAGTTTTATTCAACGCTAGAAAAATTTTAACATGAGCAACTATGGGCTGCACTGTCTCGGTTCTATTCGGGTAACTCAGTTCAGTTCGTGGTCGGAAACTAAAGACCCGGGTCGGGTCGGTTCCGGGTCCAAATATTGCAGGTCCATTTGGGTTCGTACCCCCGGACTTATGATAATAGCTTGGGTTGGTTCGGTTTCCGGGTCGAAATGTTCGCGGGTACGTTCGGGTTCGGGTCCATGAAAGTGGACCCGTGAAGACCTCTAGTAGACGCACATAGAAGAAACTGCATCTCTGGGCGTCAGGCTCCATCTAGTCCTCTGACCATCTCACCTCAGTGTTGCTACCTGCATCTGTTTATTATGTTTATATGGTCATTATATTTAGTCATTTGCTCTCCTCTCTCTGTCCTGTCGCCCCTCTTTTTTTTTCTTTCTTTATCCAGGCTGGTCTTCATCAGGAAGGTCCCTCCATATGATCCAGGTCCTGCTCAAGGTTTCTTCCTCTTAAAGTGGAGTTTGTTCTTGTCACTGTTTGGCTTAAAGGCTTTTTTTCTCCCACTGTGGGAGTTTTTTACCTGCCATTATCCTTGTTTAGGATTTAATATTATAATTTTAGTGAATGATATTTGCTCGGAGGTCATGATCTGGGTCTCTGTAAAGCGCCTAGAGACAATTGACATTGTAACAGACGCTATACAAATAAAACTGAACTGAACTGTATCTGATTGGTCAAATGGATGAATGGATGTCAAAGGCCTGAAGTATAAAAAATCCTCAACACTTGGAAAGGAATAATTTGTGTTCACGTAGTCTGTGAAGAAGTGAAAGTGAAAGCAGACGTCAGGGCGAGTGAAGCATCTGAAGCAGGAGCAGAAGGTCGAGGGTCAGAGGAGACTCCGTCAGAGGAGTCGTCGTTTCAGGACGTGGTTTGACAGATTTCGTCTTGCAGCATTTCCAGGAGCTTCCTCGACAGCGTGCCGGTGTTTCCCAGCCGTCGTCTCCGTCCGTTCCTCTGTTTCCGTCAGTGTTTTCCTTTCCAGGTGTGTCACCGCTCGCATGTTGAGGAAAACGACAAGCCTTTCCAGCGCTGAACCCTCAAGGTCAAACCTGAAACAGACTCCAAAAGAACATCAAATGCGCATTTGTTTTCAAGATAAGACGCGTGACACTGACTGGTCGCGACAGTAGGAAGTGTTTGCACTCACGCATGGTCTTGATACACTTTAGACGGCTTAAAGAACAATAAGAGAACGTGTGTGTTTCTCGTTGGCGTTTGCACTGGGTTTTGCAGGTGGAAAGAGATCGTGCTGCATGTTGCCAGACCACAGGGTTTGTCAGAGTGTGTCTTTTAAGGTTTTCCTAACCCTAACCAAGTAGTTTTTGTGTCTGAACCTAATCAGAAGAGGACAAAAAAAAAAAAAAAAAGAAGTGAGAGTTGAATGCACGAGGTCAGATGAGAGACAATCGAGTGTTTTTCTCGTTGCTGACCGCCGCTTCCTCCACCATCCCTCCAGGCTCCTTTAAAAAAAAAAAAAAAGCCCATATTGTAATAGTCTAGCAAGATGCATTGACGCTGTCTGCAGACACGATACACACTGACCTTATCCGTGAACATGAGGGGAAAAAAGGAAAGAGAGTTGGACCATGAGACATGAATCAATAAATTAGGATCCCTGACAATTCCACAAACTCATGTGAAGCATCTCCCCATGAAGACACAGCTGTTTCTGTTACCCCAAAACATTAAAAAGCATATATAAAAAGTGATGAGTTAATATCCGCAGCAGCTGCATCCATCAACATTCTTCTGACGGCAAAACGAGCGGAGCAGAGCACGGCGGCGCTCCTGCTGTTTCACTGCGTCTGGCGCCGAGTCAGAGCTGGGACAATGTTCTTCACAGCTGTGGAGCCCAAACGCCGGCCTCAAAAGCTCTTGTTTTATTGTCCAGTTGGTGGTAGAAGATTTGCAATTAGCAGCCTCCATGTTTAATTTACCGGCAGCCACACTGGTCCTGATGCAGGGAGGGAACATGCAACTGGACGATGCTAACGTTAGCGCCGGTCTGAGACAAGACAGGCACGTCTGATCTTTATCTTTTTATTTTTGACATGGGTGGTCCTGTGTTTGCAGGTGGATGGTGATAAAGAAAGAGCACTCAAAACAAACGAGGCTCCCTTTCCATGTTTGTTTAACGTGGTGCCATTAAAAATGAATGACGGCATGCCAGTTGGATCTTTACACCAGACCCTTATAGCGCCCAGGAGCTTCATTTAAAAACGTTTCCTGACACGGGGAACATTCTCGACCTGGAGAAGGAGCTGCTTCGGTCAAAGTCGGGTCGCAAAGCATCAGGGAAGATGTTAAAGCTGTTTTTTTCTGTCCGCTCGTGGTCACTGACTCACATTCAAGGATAGTTTACACCTGCACCTGTTCGACGGCGGGAGGATTACAGGAGGACGTGATGCAGAAGCGGCTGAGCTGGGATCAGCGTATTTTTGCTTTTTTGAGACTGAAGGAAGAGGCCGCCCACACGTCTGCAAGGAGAGACATCAGCTCTGCATGTATTTATACGGCTCTGCAACGCTGACAGATGCTTGGAAATCGACGTGCAGACGAGCAAACGCCTTCACGACGTCTACACGGCTCTGCTGCGCTCTCGCAGGGACTCATCGATGTGGCTCTGCTCCAGACTGTTGAGACATCCGTGTTCCCGCGTTCAGCTAGCGCTGGGCGGTATGACCAAAGATTTATATCAAAATTATATCGGTTTCACGGTATATCACTGTATTTTTTTTTTAAGGCACAACTGGGTGTTAACCACATTTTCTGATCATTTAGAGAGGAATTGCTGCAGTAAATTGGCTTAGAATGACCTATTTTACTGTCACGAGGAGTGAATATTGTAGAAAAACATTCATATCTACACTAGTATTAATACAGGTTTGCATGGCCTCACAAAATTATACTATTTACAAAGAGGTGGCACTCGTGATTCTAATTAAGTGAAGGAATCAGAACAACTTGAAAAAACATTTTGTAAAAAAAAAATCAACATTAACTACACAATGTAAACAACGTTCTCGAGATATTTCAACAAATAAATAGTAAACAAAGTATGCAACTTGCAATATTCAAGTTTTGAAAAAAAAAAGGATTATCCTGTAGCAGCATATAAACAATATTCACACATTAGAACTTTATGGACAAACTAAATATATAATCAATAATAAATAAGGCCTCTCTGACTTGACTTTTCTACAGTAGTAATGTTACTAGCGTTACCTGCAGAAGACGCAGACCTCACCTTCATGCGTTCCTTGTATTCTAACAAAAGTTTGCGGCTTAGGTAGTGTAGCAGATTGCTGGTGTAGCCTCCTGCGGCTACAACTTTAGCTCGGCAACATTTGCAGATTCTTCTAGTTTGTTGAACGTCGTCTTTTTTGAATCCAAAGAACTTCCACACGACAGACACGGCTCTTCGTTTAGGAAGAAGTTCCTCAGTCTCATGTTGCTGTTCTGGAGCTTCCACTTCGGGACTTTCTCTGTTTGCAGCCACCACCGTTTAACCAGAAACTAGCAGCGTGTTGTGCCTCCAGTGCAACTGCAAAACAGTCCCCTGTCAAACAATGTTCTGTGGCACTTACGTTCCGCCGCGCGGCGTTCCCAACCTTGTGTACGCTACAGTACATACTCACAGGTATTACGATATATGAAAAATTCATATCATCAAGAAAAATAAACACCGGTGTTCAGTATGAGTCGGTATACCGCCCAGCACTACGTTGAGCTACTCCAGATTAGATTCCTGAGGACACCTCAGGGCTTTCGGCGCCTGCTTTTCAAAAACGTGCACATGCGTGCGTTTGCGACTGTCTGCAGTCATTTGCATGATCTCATTTGCTTTTCCTCATCAAGACAACGGGGTTATTTTGGTGAGAGACGACAGAGGGGAAGAAGTATTAAAATATTGTTACGCAATAAGTCACGTTTCCTGAAAAAAACGATCGAAATTGTCAAGTCGTCCAGGTGGTGGTCCACGCCGGAAAACTTTCTTCAAGTCTGCTGTAAACATTTTGCTTTGGCAAGGATATCAAATTTAAAACAGAGAAAGAGAAAAAAGAAAGACAACAGAAGAACACAGGGACTCTGGATGTGTCTTTAAAAAAAGAGGAAAAAACTGTCTGTGATGTCAAGAAACATATTTCTGGATGCAGCAATTTGTCTGGTGAAGTAAAACTGATGTGGGCCTTCGGTGTGTTAAAAGACACACGTGCACATACTTGCATTAGGAAATGATCACAAAGAATGAACCCTTGTGACATTTTGAGACATGTGATGAAGGAGGCCTACATCAGTCAGAAGGAGTGATCATGTGCTCCAGCAGGCTGAAAGGTCTCATCTCAGGACCACAGGTCTGAACTGGGAGAACGTACCTGGGAGGACTGGAGAACACGCTCTGGTCTTTCTGCTTAGATACTTAAATGTGTAAGAACACTAATAATAAACAATAAATAGGTTGTTTTGAAGCAATGAGTTTTGACTCAATTTGTCCTCTGAATGATCAATATCATCTGATGAACATATACAGCAACTTGATTTTTCATCTCTACTTTTAATTTTGATATTAACTGCGTAGATATCCTCACAATATATCGTGATATTGCGATATTGTGATAATATCGTACCATGACCCAAGTATCATGATACATATCGTATTGCGAGGTCCTTGCCAATACTCACCCTAGTAACAGCTCAACCGGCGGCCCGGCTCGTCTTTGGAAACGCTGATCAGGCAGCTCCAGTGAAGCTCTATCTCTGGGGTGTCCAACTCCAGTCCTGGAGGGGGCGCTGCTTCCCTTAGATGTTTCCCTGCTTTAGCATGCCGAACTCAGTCAAATGGGTAGTTAACAGACCTGGATGACCAGCTGGTGCTGATCCAGTCATGTAAATCAGGTCTGCTGAAGCAGGAAGATTTGGAAGAGGCTCCAGAACTGGTGCTCTAGCTTAATAAATGAACATGAATCAAAGTGAATCAAATCATAAAAACCCGACGCTACGACAGTTGAGCCCATCCCACGTTCCCCCTTCTTCTCAAGGGCTGTGTAAACTCTTGCGGCAATGTGTCGCAGTTAGCTTGTCGTGGATATGCCGCAGTTACTTTTGATTTATACTCAATTTTGAAGCAATTTTGTTATTTCGCACCGCAACGCAATAGGGACAATCACAAACTAGCTAAACTTGCATTTTTCCACTTCCTCACTGTCTCGGCCGTATCCAGACCCACATTCATCTGCTATCTCCCTCCATGAATTACTAGAATATGTGCTGTCTTTGTAGTGCAGATAACAAGAATCGTACAGATGTGGGTACTTCCTCCTAGAATTGACCAATCAGAGGCCTCCTTTCTCTCCTCTCTGCAACACTCTCTGCGGCACTGTCTGAGGTCACCTACAATTTTGGGGAGGTGTGTAGGGTGTGGGGGGGGCATAAACCAGGCTTCAGACGCCTCATTTTGCTCATTTAAGTGTGTTCTCCTGCGAGCATCTCCGCAGTCTTTCCATAACTCCACTGTAGGTCCCTGGCCTCGCCTCTGGCTCCGGCTTATCATCGCATTCCTGTCGAGCACAACATCGAAGTCTTTTTCCAAAAGAAATCAAAGCGTGCGTGTATGAGTCCAAAAACAGGACTGACAACTTCCTGTGAGTGTGTGTGAGTGTGTGCAGAAGTGACAAAAGCTGTTTCCTCTCAACAGGACAAATGAGTTCCCTCCCTCCTCCACACTCACTTCCTCTCTACACACTTGCTCTCGTCTCTTTTAATGATGTTGGACGACAAACTGTTTTTTTTTTTCTCTGTGCAAATATTTGAAATGTTGATCTAAAGATGCGTACATGCTCTCTGTTCTGCTTCTGGCATTGACCCCAGTTTTTGACTCATGTCTTTGCACTGAGGTCCATATTTTGAATTTGTACAATAACGAAAAAGTATATTGAAAGGGGAAAAATTGCATTAAAAATATCTCTTTCTATTTCTTTCTCCTGTTGGAGAGAAAGGTTGACGCTCTGGGACCAGCCAGCGTTTGTATGTCGTGCGTTAAAACATCAGACCCATGAGGTATTTTCCACGGGTTTCATACCGGCGTGATGTTAATTGTCCATGTGAGTTTGGGCCCCACATGTTTCCTCTTCCATTTCTTCAACTCAAATGGGCCACATTTCTGTTGTGTTTTTAGCTGCACATTCCCATTAATGATCACACTGACGTAAGAACCACGCATGGGTTCACCCGTGTAGGGCGTAACTGGTGACCAGAGTAGGGCCCCACATGGACCGATGCCCATTTGATAAACATGTATCCAAGCAAAACCATTATGTGTAGTTGTCACTGGGCCAGCTGGGCCTTGGACGCTCCTAACTGGGGCCCGTTTTTCATCCAGTTTATTACCCAGATAAGCAGCACAGATGGATGGTGGCTGGCAAGCACAACCCCAGAACCATTCATTTCATTTGTGTCTTCTTCCTCCAACCTTAGTTTCTAGTTAGTGACCAGAACTATAGCAAGTCTATCTGACTACGCAACAAGCACCACTTTCTTCACAGTTCAAGTTAACTGTGAGTATTTTTAAATGGTGCCCACTTTGAAGCTATGCTGAGATATCATGTGATGTTTCCATTAAGGATTTTAGATATGCAAGTTATGGCAGATTCTATCTAGAATGGACCATCTGAGATTGTTTCAGGCACGTGCTTTGAGCCAGAATGAGTTTTAAAGATATCTAAAGACAGTGACTGTGGTCAGATTCAAATCACACAATGCAAGGCTGTTCAAATTTGACTGGACTCTCTCTCTGAAAGGTCCAGTGATGTGAGGGGCTTGAAGTAGAGCCGCTGGCCCTCCAAGAGGAGCCAGTTTAGGTGGTTTGGACATAAGATTAGGATGCTGGGCAGCTCTTCTGGCATGTTCGACCAGAAAAAGGCCTTTAGGCTCCTTGGTATCCTCCTGAAAGAACTGGAGAAGATGGCTGTAGAGAGGGAGGTCTGTGGAAGGATGGATGGATGGATGGATGCATGGATGGATAGATGGGTAGATGGTTGAATGGATGCATGGGTTTATGGATGGATGCATGGATGGATGGGTGGATTTATGGATGGATGGATGGATGAGTGGATGGACGGGTTTATGCATGGATGGATGGATGGATTGATGAATAAATGCATGGATGAATGGGTGGATGGATGGATAGATGGATGGATGGATGGACAGGTTTATGCATGGATGGATGGATGGATGGATGGATGGATGGATGGATGGATGGATGGGTGGATGGATGATGGGTGGATGGATGGATGGATGGATGGATGGATGGATGGATGGATGGATGGATGGATGGGTTTATGGATGGATGGATGGATGGATGGATGGATGGATGGATGGATGGATGATGGGTGGATGGATGGACGGGTTTATGGATGGATGGGTGGATGGATGGACGGGTTTATGGATGGATGGATGGATGGATGGATGGATGGATGGATGGATGGATGGACGGGTTTATGGATGGATGGATGGATGGGTGGATGGACGGGTTTATGGATGGATGGATGGATGGATGGATGGATGGATGGATGGATGGATGGATGGATGGATAGATGGACAGGGAGCTCATATTTTTTTTAATGAACGACTTGCGACAAGATAGTGAATGAGAAGTATTTCTGACTCACTGGTTTGTGAACTGGTGTCTGGGAACCTCCAGTTCAGTTCTCAGCATCATCATCATCATCATCATCATCATCCAGGTCTTTTTGTGGAGCCACCAGTGTTCCATATATGGACGAGAGGTTGGAACATCACTGAACCCTCTGTCTCTTTGAATGGGAGATCGTTGGATCCAGATGTTTCGGAGCCAGTGCCTCAGGCCATCAGAGTTACTGAGCTCATGAACAAGGAGTGACAACGCCGTCTATCATAGACAGCCAGCGCTCCGTGATAGTGCTGCTCTCAGACTTGTCGCTTGGCCCAGTGTGTGGGCTGGAGTTGTGTGCCAAAATAAACTTATTCTACAGCCAAGAGGAGCAAAGCCGCAGAATGAATGTTTTCTTTGTATGATCTCCTGTGGTCAGCTCTGATTGGTCATGTTTCACAAATGACCTCCCAGTCCAGCCGCAGTGGGTTGGACGCAGATTTCTACTTTGATTATAAGCATCTCACCTGAGAGCACAGTACCTGTCTCGTCGTTTTAAGACGGGTTTTAAATCAGCTCACTGCGTTTTGCCTGTTTCCTCTTCTTTGTGAAAGTAAATCTGGTGCCGCTGAAACATGGATCTGCCTTTCAAATGAAGGAGCAGATCCAGTCACAGTTGGTGCGTCTCTACCCTTCTTTCCCTCTCTGTCTTTCTGAGACACATTTTGCTGACTTGGTGTTCCCGCTGAGGAATGTTTGTGTGTTTAGCAGCCTGGACACACACACACACGTGCAAACACACACGTGCACACACAGAAACGCAGCAGGACACGGACATTTGGGCTTGTTTTCTGCTGAGCGATGGGGGAGAGGTGAGGGGATAGAGAGAGCATCGGAGACGAATGGGAGAGAGGGAGATTTCATAACATGACAGACGGACGGCCAGATGAACTGAGAGCAGGAGAAGGAGAGGACAAAAGATGGAGGGATGAGGAATTTGTCATGATTTCCTCACTTACTGTGCGTGACTCTGTAAAATGGAGGAGCGCGCGCACGTACATGCACACATGAACGTCTATTATGTAGGGCTAGGCAAGTTAACACGTTATTATCGCGTTAACGCATTCATTTATTAACGCCGACATTTATTTAATCGTGCGTTAACTTATGTTGCTCACGTGCTTTTGTTTTGAAAAGTCTGTTACTGGCTGCTGCGGAACCAGAAAAGCTGAAACAGACATGGAGAACGGTAAAAATCTGTGAACTTTACAGTTCGGGTAGCAACTCAGGTAGCAATATTAACAATTCTGTCTGAAAAAAAAACCTTTCAAACCCCTTTGTTCAAGACGATCATGTCATTCCTCCATGTTCCATCAGATCTGCTCCATGTGTTCACTGTCCTGCTGTTCTCTAGCTGGTTACTGCAGTGCAGCTCCATCTAGTGGCACAGATGTGTAATAACAACAGAAAGTCCAGTCCTCCATTATAAAACAAAGCCATTTCAGGGTCACGTAAACCAGAAAATAAAATATTAAAAACAAATTCAGTCCCATGGCCTGTTTGCTAAAATTAAAAAATAAAAAAAAATAAAAAAACAGGCATTTTTTTTTTAATGGAAAAAAAAATAAAAAGTCACCTTTTAATTTTTTAAATTTTTGATTGACAATTGAAAATGGAAAAAAAAATGATACACAGATAATTACGGATTGATAAAGTTACTGAACTTTAACATGGACATTTTCATTTTAAAATTCTCCCAGACGGAGGATTTAACAGAAACAAGGTTATTTGTAACAACTGACAAGTTGAACTCCCCGTTAAAAGTTTCTGCTGTTACCTCAGAAATGACCTGTTTTAATGTTCTTTTTCTGATTGTGGTCTCTAGATTGGTAGGATTTTGTTGGTAGACTTTTTTTTGTTATTCATATAAAAACAGGATGACATTAATGCCCTGGCAGTGGCAATAAGCTTTTTTTTTTTTTTTTTTGACATTTTTTAAGATGAGATTTACACTAACTATTTGTTACTGACAAGTGCTGATGTTAAAAGTGTTTGAACAACAAATGTTATGACACTTTAGTTCATATGGCAGCAGAACATTTCAATAATAGTGCAATTTACACTACTTTTGAATTCATTATTAAATTTTTCGTATACAATGTGATTAATCATGATTAATCAAGGAAATCATGCGATTAATCGCAATTAAAAAATTTTAATCGTTGCCCTGCCCTAATAATAATAATAATAATGCCAGAAGAGCTGCTGCTCTGATGCAGACAGAAGAAGAAGGGAAAGCCGGACGTGTGAGCGTGTGAGCGCTCTCTCTTTCACAGGAATGTTGATCTGATAATGGGATTAATGCTGAGGGTTTTTTCTCTCTCGTCTCTCTCCAGGGTCCTTCAGGACTGAAGGCATAAAGGCGTCTGATGTTCTGCCTGTGCTGAAGGAGAAAGTCGCCTTTGTGTCGGGTGAGTGCCAGTCGCTGTTGGAAGGAAATCAAGTTTCACACATGCACAACTTTCGTTCTGATACAGTCGTTACGTGTTACTAGTCTTAATGCGTGACCCTGATTTCCACATGTTGTGTGTAATTTATGGCGACATAAATACATTTGTGTTGTAAAAATGTCCATTTGGCTTGTAGCAGCCTTTACATTGATAGATGACCAGTCGTCTTCTGAGCCTCTCCTGGATACCTGCTATTAGAATTATGACCAGAATAACGACTAGTCACAGAGCAGGTATAAAAATCCACTAATTTTTTATTATGTATTGAAAATGTTAATGCAGATGTTTGATGATGGGGAGGTGGCGCTCTGAGTGTCTGTGAAAACATTTGTTCTTGTCAAAATGGGATTCTCACACCTCGTGAGTCAGGAAGGAAAAAGCATCCCGGGCGCTTCACAAGTTATGGGAAGCCCCCCCCCCCCCCCCCCCCCCCCCCCCCCCGCCTCTACACTCCAGCCCACTGTGTGCCAACACAAGCAGAAGCATGAACATTTATGCTCCACAGGCCATCACACTCACAAGCTCTCAGCCATGAAATGTAACTTCAACTGAACAAACAAGATGTAATGTCAGATGAAGCTTTCAGAAGTCCCGTGAATGTCTACAGAAGAACATACAGTCACGTGGAAAAACAAAAGGTTAGCTGCTTTCACCTCTGAGGTATCGAGATGTAATAGAACTAATCATCTCCTCTCATCCTCCTATTAAAGTGAGATTAATACAAGCTCAGAGGAAAAGCACCACATGGTATTTATGTCTTTAACTAAACCAGATGAATGGATGGACGGATGGATGGAAACCGGGGAGGATATCTGGATGAATGAATAATACGGTGATTTGTGGAAAGGATGACGGTATGGATTAGTGGATGATGGATGAATGAATGGATGGATGAAATGAAATGAAATGATGGATGGTGGAATCAACAGGCTGATTTGTGGAATGGATGAGTGAGTGAATGGAAGGATGGATCCACATACAGATGTGTGGATGGACAAATGGATGAGGTTATTGGTGGATGTATGGATGTATGGATGGATGGATGGATGGATAGAAACCCGGGAGGATATGTGTTTGAATGAATAATAAGGAGATTTGTGGAATGGATGGAGGAATGGACGAATGAGTGAATGCAAGGATGGATGCACATACAGGTGTGTGGATGAACAAATGGATGAGGTGATTGGTTGAAAGATGGATGGATGGATGGATGGATAGGTCGATTTGTTGAATGAAGGATAAAAGGATGGATGAATAGATAAATTGATGTAAAATGAGTGGATGATTGGATTGTTTAAGAGAGAGACAGCTGGGGAGATGAATGGTTGGACAAATGGATGAGGTGATTGATGGAAGGATGGATGGATGGATGGATGGATGGGTGGATGGATGAGCAGATCGAAACCTGGGAGGATATGTGTTTGAATGAATAGTAAGATAATTTGTGGAACGGATGGAGGAATGGATGAATGATGGATGAATGAGTGAATGGAAGGATAGATCCACATACAGATGTTTGGATGGACAAATGCATGAGGGGACTGGTGGGAAGGGATGGATGGATGGATCATTAAGTTGATATGTTGAATAAAGCATGGCTGAATAGATGGATGACTGTAAAGATGAGTGGATGAAGAGATAGGTTTTTAGGTATAGAAATGGATGAACTGAACAGAATTAATATTGAATTTTGGCCATTCCAAATACGTTTACATGAATGGAGAATCTCTTCCTCCGTCTCTCCTCCCTCCGCTGTTGTACAGCCCCTGTACATCTGTGTACATCCTTGTACATCTGTACATCATCCTGTACATCCTGTACATCCTGTACATCATCCTACATCATCCTTGTACATCTTGTACATCATCCTGTACAGCCCCTGTACATCCTTGCAGCAACGATTACAGCAAGATCGAGCACAAAATAAAAGACATCCTGTTATTGAGCAGTTGATAGTGCCGCATTAGGCGAAGAACTGCAAGTATATAGCTTTGTAAGACTCGTCTATTTGGATCTAAGTGTCAGCATAAGATGCAGGTTGTTAAGACCCAAGGTATGTAGATAATACTAGTTGTTACTTTGTGAGTGTGAGACACTGAGGTCATTTGCTTTGTAGAGCCACACGACTCCAGTTTTTATTCAAATTATCTCCAGTCTCCCACAGTTGTTGTACCACGCACTGACTTGATCATTTCATAATAACAACTCAAGCCCATTCAGACTTGAGATATTGAACACCAGCTCAAGTAAAAAACAAAGGAAAGAAAAGAAAGATCTGCTCTGGTGAACCCCGTAGATCCTGCAGTGATTTGTTTATCAGCTGAGTCCACCGTCTCAAATGAACATCTACTTGACATCGGTTGTGAATGAGAAGTCGCTTACTGGTTCGTGAACCGCTGCTTTCAAACCCCACGCTCCCATTCAAAAAGCGTCCTGACTTCATATTGTGTGCAAAGAAATGAAAGCAAAGGATTCAGACCATTAAGATTGAAGATAGAAGTTACGAAGATGGTTTTTATGGCTGTAGTGTGTGCGTTCTGATTCTTTCCTTGTGTTGCTGTAATGTGTGAGAGACAAAAAGTCTGAATCAGAAGGAGAGAAGGGAAGAGAGACTTTCATAAAATGTCTTGGAGACAGCCAGAGAGAGAGGGAGAGAGAGAGAGAGAGAGAGAGAGGTTGTTGAAGACTTGTTAAAGAGTGCCAATAACCATCCGTCATCAAGATTCCTCCGTAGATTACAGCAGCACTCTCCCTCCCTAATCACACACACACACTCTGCTTTTCCACGCTTGAGTAGCGCTTTCATAAACACTGTGGTTTGTGTTTCTTGCATTAATCTGACCAGAACATCTCTGCACACATCGTTTGTCACAGGGACGCCGTGGGTTTGTGTTCCGGACGCTTTTGGAGGAAAGCGTGCTGAGTGGCTGACGTAGCTGCGAGCGGCGTCCTGTTACAGATCCAGAGATATTAAAGCCGTCAGAGGGAAGGAGGAGCCGGTCACCGGCGATGTGGGGGTGACGGGGCCGGTGACCTCTGCAGCTGCAGTCGCCTCGGGCCGTTCTCAGTCACGCTAACGTGGCCTGTGGTGCAGTCTGTCTTTGTTTAGGATGATATTTGGGTTCTTACATCACAGACATAACATTTTCTTGCCCTAAACCCAAGTTAGTTGTGTTTACATAGTGTTAAATCACAAACGAAGTCGCCTCAAGGACCTGCAAAGAAAACAAGTTCAGTTCAGATCTATTTAAACACAAGCCATTTCAGTTCAGATTAATTATTTATATCATCCCAGTACGTAAAAAGTGGCCTCGAGTCAAATCTTCACCTCAGTTTAACCTCCTGAGCCACTCCACTTCTGTCTCCTGCAAAGTGTGCCTCTTTAGAGATCTGTCCTACGGCTTAATGCTTTCAGGCAAAGATGAATCTGAGCACAGAAAGCTCTAAATAACCCCTGAAGCAGGCTGCATAAAAACGCATGCTCAGACCAGCACCCACACTCTGCTGGCGGTCTCATTCCCCAGTATTTACATTTCCCTTGTTTGCAGATTGATCGTAGGCAGTTGACGGCATAGACGTATAAAGACAACTGGACAAACCTTCTGTGACGTCACCCACAGTTTATCTAAGGAGTGGTTTTCAAGCTGACTCCACCTAACCCTGGCTAGTCAGAAAATGGCTGGAACAAACAAATGTGGCTGTCGGTTGGAACACACCCACCTCACCTGAGCTACCACAAGACGACTCTTTTCGTTTAGCTTTGTTAATGCTAACCCATGCGGCTAACTAACGTCATTCTGAAGGAATCTGCCCATCCAACCCTATTTCGCATGTTGCTACCAATACATCATCTGAAACGAGGATTGCCGGAGCGGCGCCACAGCTACCGCACTCATCCGGCCCCCAGCCATAGCGCCAAGGCTAGTCGCAGTTGGCTAGTCGCAGTTGGCTAGCCAGCGTTTGTCCCCTGACCCTTCCAGGTCGGACGGGAAGGTGGCTCATAAACCAGGCTCCTGATTGTGCATACATTTGAGGTTTAATATTCTGTAACTGATGAGGTACGTAGAAACATGGATGTGAAATCCGGCTGTGGAGACCAGAAACATTTCATTTCTGCTGTGAAGTTGGGCATTTGAACATCGTGGTCAGTGGAAATTAACGGTCATTCAGTGAGTTGCAGTTTTCCGCAATGGCTTTCAAAACCCGACGTTGCCCTTGTTTGTCGCTGATCCGTAATTATCTTGTCACAAGACATGTCTTTAACTGGAACAGTTTATTTAAACACCGCAAATAGGAAGGCTGAAGTAACACAACAGCCCTCCTGGACGTTACAGTCGCTCTGTTCCTGTCACAAAACTGTCATAAAGAGATATATCCAGCACAAAGACACAGTTTTCATTCGGCCCGATAAACTGTAAATTAGAGTAAGTGACGATACTTACTCATGATCACGATACCTGTAATACAGATGGGCTTTTATTGAAAAATTATCATGTGAGCTCAATGAAATCAGATGCAACAGAAATGAACATGAGTCATGGTAAGAGCTCTGCTGTAAATATGCCATTTTTTGGGGGAAAAAAATGAAATACAGCTACACACAAGACATGCAGTTTCAGGTGGGGAAAGTGATTTTGGTCCCTTTTGCAGAATCATGACAGGCAACATGCAGCATTCATCGATGTTTTTTCAGTAACATTTTTAAAATACCTTCAGCAGCTTCAGACGTTGGCGTTCCAGAGACCTGGACACTACAAGACAGCCGCTACAAGAAACGTAACACGTGTTATTTTGTGAAAATGTACTTGCAGGAGGGCGAGATAAAAGAGGAGGACCCATCCTGACGTTTCCTGCCCGAAGCAACCACGATCGAATAAAGCAGGAGGACCTGAGGAGGCTGGTAACCTACCTGTCCACCGTCCCTAGGTACGCTCAGTCTTGAACGTTTCTTACTACCTGCCACCTGCGTGAGCGAAAGAAGCACTCGGAGGCGCGCTGGGTGCTTCTGTGCCGTCTCGTGCATCTGTGACTTTTCCTGGAGAGGAAAGTCAAATCCCACTTTCCTCTCCAGCTCTGCAGCAGCAGGAGAACAGCAACTGATGTACATCGGTGTAAAAAAATCGCAGTTACAGACGGTCTGCGGATCCAAAACAGTCTGAAGATGCTGGAAGGGAAGAGATGGTGCTGAGAAAAACTGATCAGCGCAGGGACGACAAACTCAAATAAATTCAACCTGAGCTGTGTCGGTTCTCAACGTGGGCTTTCTTTTGAAGCACCGCGGCGTGAAAGCAGTTCCCTCGTAATGTACAGAGATCTTCATCATCTGGAGCGCTGACTCCGGCATCCCTGTCACTGGAGACACCTGTTGCAGGCAGCACAGCGTGACGGCAACAACAAAGGGAGAAGAAAAAAAGGATTCTTGAAGATCTTTTCTACTGTGGGAGTTTATATTTAGAACAGCTTAACTTGTTCTAGATGAATTAATTGACTATAGAGAAAAAAAAAATGTTTGGCCCACACATGGCAGATCCTTGGGTCTCTGGGTCACCCCTTCACCCTCACAGCACTTGGCATCGTCCAACCAAACCTGACTGGTGGTATTTTGGTCACATGCAGTCTATACAGCTCACGCCAACCCACGTCAGAGCCAGTTCATGACCTCCAGGGTCACACTTCAAACTAACCAGGGCTGTGACTGAGCACCCAGAGCTCCGTGTAGTCCAGATTAGACCCTGACGTGCCATGTGTGTGGTACACTGGCATTCACCTATGATGTCCAACACCCAGAGGGACAGATGAAATGACTCAATAAAAGCTGGGTGCTGACAGTGAACCAGGTGGAAACATTGAGGACCGAATGTGAATAGAGAATGGTCATTTTCTGTAACCTGTCCAGATACAGCATGAACCAGAACGATGGCTCAAGTCCAGATTGATTCTCAGGCCAAATCTGACCAAAGTAAGACGGCTCCAGTTTATTCAGCGTTGAATAATGACTCAGAAATGTAAAGTTTCATGTTTCCAGAGAGACAACTGGAGCCAGGAGCTGCTCTCTTCATTCATGTGCTGCAAGTCATCTCGAAGAATCGGCGGTTCACGACGTTGTTGGAGTCAGACTGGGCGATCAAACAATATCCACCACCAAGACAACATCTGAGCGGATTAAATGGATCCTGATTGTGATAAATTCTCATTCAGTTGGAACAAGCCCATGTTGGAAATCGATTTCCTTCGGTATTCAGTCTTTTTCTACATCATAGTAACCGTTTCTGGTAGATACTTTCTCTATCCGCCTTTGGTGCCAACGATATTCAACTTCACCCTAGTTACCCACCCATGCATCGCTGCATTACAGTCTGGCTTCAAAGTCCACGTAGCAGACACATTTTGGCCAAATATGAGCTATTTTTGGCAAGTCTTTTTCTTTCTTTTTTTTAAAGTTATGGCATTGGGAAGCTTTGTGTGGCCCAGATGTGGCCCAGAGGTCACAATCTAGGTCTAATTTGGGTTTTGACATGTGCTGCCAGACGTTTAGGTGCTAAACATGGCAGATTTAGGTCGTATGGTAACATGTGAGTGTAGATGTCGGCCAACGGTCCATGTTTGGTACAAAGCAGGATCAGGTAGAGGCAGGTCAAACAGAAACTGGATTTTAACGCTCACAAAGAAAAGAGATCAGCTGTGCATCCAGAGCCAGCTCCGTTGCTG
Source organism: Hirundichthys speculiger (assembly GCA_018398805.1). Lineage (NCBI taxonomy): Eukaryota > Metazoa > Chordata > Actinopteri > Beloniformes > Exocoetidae > Hirundichthys > Hirundichthys speculiger. Next base: position 450,146 of record JAGFBZ010000398.1, on the reverse strand, counting down.
GATCACAGCATTTGTCATTAATCCAGTCACAGACCCACGCTGAGCCCCGCGTTGGCGCGTCAGGACGGTCGTGAGGCCAGTAATCGTTCTGCAACACCCTCTGCAGCCTGTTGTGTCAGCCCTGGCACGTTCCCAGGTATGGATGTTAGAGCTGTGTGATGGGTGAACCCTGCCTTCAGACGGGCTCCAGCAGAACCTGACCCTGGATGGGAAGGACCAGGTCCACTGATGGAGTCCTGTGTGACAGGTGATGCTGGAGTCTGGACCCCTTTAAGGACAACTGCAGAGATGGAGCGAATGTTCAGGGACACGTCTTCAGCAGGACCAGATCCAGGGTAACTCCACGGCGGTGCCTTCAAGGACACTTACAGACGACAGGAAACCGGATATTTCATAAGGAGAGGTGTTTGTAAATGTCAGGATGCTTGAGTGGAGTGAACGGATGGTTTTGAGCCCACCCTCGTCCTGCTCTGCTGGAGCTGCTGTTTCCATGGCGACAAGCAGAGTTTGTGCCTCCCCGAGGCGGATTAAACGTGAGCAGAGGTGGACGTGTTTTACCCTCCGGTCAGCTCCAGCCCGTCCGACTCCTCCAGTAACGATCCGTTCATGTCTCCTGTCGGGGATCAATGGTGAAACTTCTCCCTGCAGTAACGGAGTCACGGTCTGGTCTTCGTGGGACCGATGTTGGACCGTAAATCAACGGGCAAAGAGCTCCGTAAATCCTGGAGTCACATCAGCGTCATCATTTCATTCTGATCCATACGTGTTAACGTGAACGAAACGGATCAGACGCTTCAGAGCTTCCTCTGATAGATGAGCTGCCAAAATGATTCCCGGCTTAATTTGATTAGCTGATGAAAAGAGAGCGTACGTTGGCGTGGAAGCGAAACGTCCCTCAGCGGAGACTCCTCTCATCCGTCATGGACGACGGCGGCTTTCAGCTCCGGCGCCCCCAAACGTTCACTCGTAAATGTCAAAGCAGTTTCGCCGATAATTCAGTCTCCCCTTCAAACCGCTGGAGCTGCGTTTCCAGAGAGCTCCTTCCTGGAAAGATTTCCATCAGCTCTTAAGTGAATCATTTTCATCTGCCAATCAAAGGGGCATTTTTGCATGTGTTTTGAACTTTGCAGCTTTTCTTTTTTTAACTTCTTATCATCTGTGCATCTTTCTGTGACACAGTACACACAGTTGATAGACGTGTTACACTGAAAATGCAGAAAAGAAACAGACCGTGACGTGTCCGGGGTTCCCAACGTTCCTTCTCTGATCTCGTGTCTCCTCTCCAGCGAGGACGTCTGCAAACGTGGCTTCACCGTCATCATCGACATGCGTGGCTCTAAGTGGGAGCTCATCAAGCCCCTGCTGAAGACCCTGCAGGAGTATTTCCCCGTGGAGATCTGCGTGGCGCTAATCATCAAACCGGACAACTTCTGGCAGAAACAGAAGACCAACTTCGGCAGTGCAAAGTTCTCCTTTGAGGTCAGTTTTGCGCGTCGCCGTCTCAGCTTGGCGTGACCTGTAGCTGTAGACACGAAGGTTCTTGCTTATCTGTTGAACTGGTTTACCTCGGGTCAGCCTCAGTCTGCACATCCGCTACGTTTCGTTGAAGTCAGATGGCAGAAAAAAAAGTTTTACGCAAACAAGATAAATGTCAAAGGTGATAAATCACAGAGCTTCCAAGAGCAGAGCAGCCAGAGTTTTCCAAAAGTACATTGTTGTGATGTTAGTCATTCAAAAAGGAAAAGAAATAAAGAGAAAATGGAGCTTTTCACATGCGAGGTGACAGGAGGGGCTGGAACTACGTAGAATATGTCCTAAATAATGAGTGTGAACGTTACACCAGGACAGGAAGTCAAATTAAGATTGTTTTTATATGTAGCATGCAAAGTGCAAAATTAGTGGGGCCGACAACATTGCCTTGTGACAGCCTCCAAAAAAAGTAAATGAAGTTGGTTCATCCAGCAGACGGTATTTAATGCTAACAGAGACAAACATGTAGAGGAAATAACCTGAGACAAACCCAAACACAAGTATTTTTCCTTCCTCCTGGTGGAAATGAAGCTTTGGGTCGCGACCAGTTTCCATCAGGCTGAGCGCGTCTGCCTTCAGCGGACGACTTCCTTACGGCTGCTTTCAATTTGGCTCCGAAGCGTGTCTGCGGCCGCACCGGAGGCAGGAATCACCTGCCAGCGTTTCAAAACTCAGGGAAATATTTCTCAGGAAAGTCAGCGGGAGTCAGCGTCACTTCACCGGGAGGAAATCTGGCGCCACGCGATTCCCCTGAACCATCGAACGCCGATAACGCCGATGACCTTTCCGAGTCCTGCAGGTCACAAATGCAGTTTGAAGCTGCCGCTTTGTCGTTTTTCAGAGGAAAATGGAAATTCATGATTATCATCGTAGGTGCATCTACAGTGAAATTACAAACAGCATTCATATTCATAGATGATTATAAATTAAGAAATGAATTAAATATAATAAACTGTTTATTTGTCATGTATTGCACGTGGAAGGATGTTATTTCATTGGAGAGCTGAAAGTGCAGCACTGTGTTACTTCATCTGTGCCGTCAGCGTTTGGTTGCAGAAATAATGGTGAGCTAAAATAATGACTTCAACAACGGCTAATTAGCAAAGAAGACTCCTCCTGAACAACGGGGGTCAATAACAGGCGGTCTCTGCATGGTTATTGAAAATGTTCGATTATCCCTGTCTCTGTAAAAAAAAAAAAAAAAAAAAAGACAAACTACTTACAGATTCTGTCGAGAATCGGTCCATAACGGAAAATACAACCCCTGGTTTGGAGCGAGTGCAGTGAGGTCGTTGGACAGATATTTCCATCCTTCTTCCAGAGGATGGAAACATTCGGTAGCACGTTGCAGATCCTTCCTCCTACCAGCACACTGCTCCATAAACAGGAGAGAACTAATTAGTGACTTGAGGCAGCTGTGATAATCAGTCCGTTTTGGCACCGTTCCCTGAACCACTGCCACACCTCCACCCCCCCTACACCTGAGCAGCAGACACATGTAACCACCTCAGGTCCACATGACCACCCTCTTCTGATAGGAAGTCTCATCTTTAACAGTACATGGAGCATGTTTGCATAGAAAATCGTTAAATTTAGGCTCAATGTCAACAGATGACATGATTTTTTTAAAATTTTTTTAACATTAATTTATGATTTAAAAAATGGGATCTTAAGGTTTGACTTCCAAATCAATAAGATTTAAACCACCTTCTTTATGCTTTGAGGCATCAGCATTCAGATACTCTCATCATCACTGGTGAACTGGTGGGAAATAGCTATTTATTTTGGGATCTGCATTTAATCTAGATGGTCTATGACGTGTTTTGTTTTTTCTTTTTCTACGTCTAGACCAGCATGGTGTCGGTTGAAGGTCTGGCCAAACTGGTGGATCCCTCGCAGCTGACGGACGACTTCGAAGGCTCGTTGGACTACAACCATGAGGAATGGATGGAGCTCAGGGTTTCTCTGGAGGAGTTCATGTCCAACGCGGTTCACCTGCTGTCCAGACTGGAAGACCTGCAGGTGGGGGGGCTGAGCGAGGAGGTTTCAGGGGACCCCGAAAGCTCCGCAGTGGTTCCAAAGTAACAAATGCTCGCTGTGTTTTGAAGGAGCTTCTGTCCAAGAAGGAGTTTCCTGCAGACGTGGAAGGATCTCGTCGGCTGATCGAGGAGCACACGCAGCTCAAGAAAAAGGTGAGACAGCTGGACTGTGCTGAAGACAGGAGACGTCACAACATTTTAATCTTCTTTTTTTTTTTTTTTTTTTTCCCTCCCCTGCAGGTGCTGAAGGCTCCGGTGGAGGAACTGGACCGAGAGGGCCAGCGTCTGCTCCAGTGCATCCGATCTAGCGATGGATTTTCAGGGAGGAACTGCATCTCAGGTTCTGCTGACTTCCAGAGCCTGGTACCCAAGGTAAGCTTCTCAGCATCCCCCCCCCCACGGAGATGACCCTTCCAGGACACAAAACCTGCATCAGTGTCAGTTTTATGTCAAGCTCCTTCTAGCTGATCCAAAGTACTGCACAGTAAAAATGAACAGACCAATAGCAATACATGTACATCCCCAAAAAAACCAACTGATCCAGCTGATGGACTCAGTTTGGCGAGCCGGATTTAGCTCCTTGGTTAGAACCCAACGAATTAAAACATTTTATCTATCCTCAGAGAGAAATTACTGCAAATAATAGGAAATACAGAGGAAGAATGAATCAGTGAAATCTAAAATGAGATTAAAATGAAAATCAGATGACAGAATGCTGGAAAACTGGAAGTGTAGTCGAGATGGAGAAGCACGGTGGAAATCCCGCCAGGAGATCACTGTGATGTATCGGGCTCTTGTGTTTGTTGCCTGGCAACAACTGAGCCGAGGACGTCATGCGCAGCGAAGTCAGGTTGACCGGGTAACTCTTTCAGTAGACGAGATGGACTGAAAGTCACGGCCAACGGTTCCATACCTGGATGGTAATTACATCATCTGCAGTCCCTCCTCCGTCAGTCTCCTCCAACATCCTTCTCCTTTATGCCTCCTTCTCTCAGCCTTCATGTCTCCTTTTCAACCCGTCCAGATCTGGAGACTTAGTTCAGGTGAGACCTGGGCTCTGGAGGGATAAAACTGCACTGCTGCCCATCATACATGTTAAAAAAAGTACCAAAAATGATGAGTGAAAATACTTCAAGCAGCGCTGCATCCAAACCAGATAAGAAATTGGTTAAAAAAAAAAAAAAATAATATAATATATATATATATATATATATATATATATCTATATATATATATATATATATATAGTCATGGAAAAAATTATTAGACCACCATTTTTTTCTTCACTTTCTTGTTCATTTTAATACCTGGTACCACTGAACGTCATCATGTGACTAAAACAGACAGAAAAGAAAACACTGAATGCATCAAAGCAGTGTTTTTGGGCAGTACAACGCCATAGCTATTGATGTAAAAACTTAAGTGATTTAGGTTATAATCAAGAAAACCATGGAAAATGGTAAGATATCAGCTCTTAAATAAAACTCTTATGAGCAATCTTTGTGGTTATCGTTATGTTTGTCCAAACAAATGTACCTTTAGTTGTACCAGGCAATAAAATGAACAAGAAACTGAAGAAAAATCAAGGGTAATCTAATCTAATAATTTTTTCCATGACTATGTATATATATATATATATATATATATATATATATATATATATATATATATATCTATATATCTATATATATCTATATATATATATATATATATATATATATATATATGTATATATATCAGTGTTTTAGCTGATAAATCTCAGCAGAAAATGTCAAGAAAGCTCAAAGAGAGACAGTCTGACGTTAATATAGATGTATTCCAGGATGGCGTGAAGGTCGTCCAATCAATAAGTAGACTCATAAATAGATTTATTGAAAATAAGTCTGTTTTTTTCGCAGCTCAAACAGCTGCAGAAATCATACCGCCGTTCTGGGATATAAAAAGACAGACGTGATGAAACGAGCAGCAACTGGGAGCTTTGAAAACCTGTGAGGAGGGTTCGGGGTCCCCCGTCCCCCCCTCCATCCCCAGAGATATGAGAATAATCTGAATATGGTGAATAAAATGTGGAGATTTAGCACTGAGAGGGCGTCAGTCCAGGTGGGGTGGCAGCGGGAACGTCTAGCTACAGATTAAATATGTACTCCAGCACCGTCTGACAACCACAGCTCATCCGGCCGTTGTTGAATGTCTCCCCTGGACAGGTGGCCAGTCTGCTGGACAAGCTCCACTCCACCAGGCAGCACCTCCACCAGATGTGGCACGTCAGGAAGCTGAAGCTGGACCAGTGCTTCCAGCTGCGCCTCTTCGAGCAGGACGCCGAGAAGGTGAGAGTTGAAGGAGCGGCGGTGCTGACTGATGCCGTGACCTGAGGGGGTGGAGCCAAACACGTGCTGAAAAGGAAGAGAAATGTTCAAATATTTTTCCTTTTTTTCTTTTTGAACATCTTTGTTCTTTTCACATCTGTATCAACAGAAACATCTGCAGGAAGCAGCCAGAATAAATGAGCCCGTGGCATTAATGTAAACTGACATGAGCTGGAAAATCCTCCGGCTCTGCTCCACGTTCTTCATTTAGTGCGTTTACATAGAGGTTTAATTCCTCTTTAATTCAGAATTAAAAGTTAAATCCGATTTAAAATGATTGAAAGTTACCATGTAAACACCTAATTTCGAATGAAAATGTCCATTCCGAATTAAACTTAATTCCGAAGTAAGTTACTGGTTTATTCTGATTTTAAATCTGTATAGAATAATTCCACGGTCATGTATACACTCATTCCTCTTTAAATTAATTCCGTCTTTCTGCGCATGCTCGTTCCCTTGCCCGTCTGTCGCGATGACGCTTATATTCCAGCCCAGCGTTGCCAGGTGTACGATAATTATCGTATTTGTACAATAATTTGGACCTTTGTACGATCAATAATCAAAAAAAGGCCAAATGTACGATAATTTGACTATTATAAATTATTGCAGGCCGCAACTGTCTGCCGAGAGTTTTTTTTTTTTTTTTTTTTACCCTGAAAGCATTCAGAAACATGATGCCATGTGACATGTTTCCAGCCAATCGTGCTTTGCTGAGCGGAAGGTGCGAATGTTTGTCTCAGAACAACTAGCATGATAGGCTGAATGGGCTGAATGGTTAGCTTCGCCCGCTATTTAACACTAGAGTGATTAAATTTGACTATAGCGCATCATTGGGCTTGTTATTTTTGTTATGACAGATGTACGACAATTTCCCTCAAAATACGATAATTTTGAGTCTCTGGTACGATAATCCTACATTTCCCACCTGGCAACGCTGATTCTGCCTGGGGCTTGTTTTCGAAATAAAGTTTCAAGATGGCAGCACGCAGTAAATGGTGGTAAATGGACAATTTATTTAATAAATAGTTTGGAGAAACTGGAAATAATTAAAAGAACAGATGGCAGAAAACATAAAAACTGTGAGCTTTTCAAAGTTGTAGCGACCAGGTTATGATGTTGTTGTGCTGCTGCTTCAAAAATAAAATCAAAACAAATCCAAAAAGGATGCTAATAATGAAGTCCTCCATGTTGTTGCTAATCAAGTAAGTTTGTTTTCTTCCGGTAGACGTAAATACGTAAAGACGCCCCCCCCATCCAATCAGAACCCTTCCCAACCCCCAGACCTTAAGCAGAATTGGATAAAGCCGATCAGACGTGTTTTTCATGTAAACCTCAATTCAGAATTACTATTTCCATGTAAACTCGAAGGAAAATAGTTTAATTCTGAATTATTTAATTCAAAATAATTAATTCCGAATTAAAAAACATCATGTAACCGTGGCCAGTGTGAAACAGAGTGAGCTTCCTGTTGTTAAAAACACGGCTGTGACTGAACACCTCCGTGGTTCCGTCCACGCTGCAGCAGAGACTCTCAGACATCTGGTTCTGGTCTGCGGTGGGGTATCGTCAGCGTCACGTGACTCCCTAGAGGCTGTTATCAGTTCTCGCTCTGCTGCGCTCGAGGCGGCAAGAGTGCACCTCGTTTCACGCGACCCAAACATCTCTAAACAATTTACGGCTGACTAAAGACGCCGGCGTCCCACATGAGGGACCGCCGGGTCTGTGATGTCCACGTGACCTCAGTGACTCACAGGAACGAACGTCCCTCCAGCAGTTTATAAACCCGACGCTGAAGAGGATGAGAGCTGGAGGCGTCCTCACCCCCCCCAACCCCCCGGTCTGAGAGCTGGTCCCCCCCCCCGGTCTGAGAGCTGGTCCCCCCCCTGGTGGTCCCCCTGAGAGCTGGTCCCCCCCCGGTCTGAGAGCTGGTCCCCCCCCCCCCGGTCTGAGAGCTGGTCCCCCCGGTCTGAGAGCTGGTCCCCCCCCTGGTCTGAGAGCTGGTCCCCCCGGTCTGAGAGCTGGTCCCCCCCCCCCCCGGTCTGAGAGCTGGTCCCCCCCCCGGTCTGAGAGCTGGTCCCCCCCCCCTCCTGGTGGTCCTGGTCTGAGAGCTGGTCCCCCCCCTAGATCCCCCCTGGAGAGCTGGTCCCCCCCCCGAGTCTGAGAGCTGGTGGTCCCCCCCCCCAGTCTGAGAGCTGGTCCCCCCCCGGTCTGAGAGCTGGCCCAGCGTGGGTGTCAGAGGTGCGGGCCGTCAGCTGGGCCGGTGTACGCGCAGCAGTGCTAAATATTTACTGCGAAGCAAACAGAAAAGAAAAACAGCCAGTTTGGGTCTCGTCGTGACACCGAGGCACTGGTTTCCACTCTGGGACCCACGCGGCTCTTGTGGTCCGGCCGGGTAGAAACAGTCACATGTGACGAGGCATTTGTTGCGCTCTCTCAAATGTCTCTGCTGTTTTTGTTCTTCAGTGTTTCTTTTCCTGTTATTCAGTTGACTTTTTTCCCGGTTTTTTCTATCTGTTTCATCGTTTTCAGTGTTTTTTTCCTTTTTCCAGGTTTTTTTCCACTTTTTCTTTCTTTTGCCAGTGTTTTTTTTTTTTTTTCCAGTGTTTTCTCAAGTTCAGTTTCATAGCGTTTTCTTTTAATTCACAGTTTTCTTTTTTCAGTTACAATTCAGTTCAGTGACCCCAGATCCCGAGCAAATATCATTAACTAAAGTTATAATATTGAATCCTAATCAAGGATAATAGCAGGTAAAAACTCCCACAGAGGGGGAAAAAAAAACTTTCAGCCAAACAGTGTCAAGGAAAAACTCCACTTTAAGAGAAAGAAACCTTGATCAGGAATTCCTGACAGGTCCTTGTCCATGATGATCCAGATTTATACAAGTCAATACCTGCTCTTGTTGCACCAGCTACATTATGACACAAAGGGACCATTTCCTACCAGAAAAAGTGAATGTAGCTCTTTTTGGAGTTTCAGGTGACTTGTAGATGTGGAAGGAGGAATGTGATTCCAGGGTCATTTTAAGCCATATTACATTTTTGAATGAGCAAAATAATATCACCTCATGGAAATGTAAAAACCTGTTGAGAAATTGACATTTCCACTCAGCTTATTTTTTATTCGCAATTTCAGTTTGTGCAACTTCAGGGGTGATGGAAATGAAGCAGCGACTCCTCAGGGTCTGTTGTAGTTTATCTCTGGTGTTTAACAATGCGTGTCAAGGAGCTGGAGAGTTCACTGATCTTTTCAATTAAAGTTGGTCGAATATCTAAACCACATGACATGTGTCAAACACAAGGCCCGTGGGCCAAATGTGGCCCGCCACGTCATTGTATGTGGCCCCCGCAAGCTTGTGCATTATTGGCTTAAATTTTAAAGTAATATTTTAAGACTTAAAATAAGCTTACACCGCTTTAAAGCGCATATTGACAATAAACTACATATCCCACAATGCATTTCATCATTACCCACAACGATAACGGTATCTCACCATGAGCAAGACATCAAGACGATTTTCAGAACTGAAGCACTTCAGAAAAATCTCTACAAACTAACCCCAACATGTCCTAAGAAAAGAAAAATTGATGCACAGGAAGGCAGTTTCATGAACGATGCAGGAAAACGAATACAAGTTTGTATCTCAAGGTGGAAAAACAGGATGTCTTTCGTATTATGAGGCGGTGTCAGTCGTGAAAGAGTTTAATCTACGTCAGCATTTTTACATCAAACACGGAGCTAAGTATGCTAAATTTAGCCTGCAAGAAAAACAAAGAATCGTTTCCGCTTCTGAAACCAAGGTAACCAAGGTGGATGTTTAGAGAGTCCGTTACCATGGCAACGAACCCTTTAAACATCACCTGTGCGAGAGCAGGTTTACGGCCACAAACCCTGAGTTTAATATAATAATGAGTTAAATATTTGAAACTTGAATACATAATAAATACAGAAACCGTTATTTAACAATATAATAAGGTCTAGTTTAATTTATTTTGATTTTCATTGTATGGGCCACCATGATGCTGATGTGGCCCTCAGTGAAAATGAGTCTGACCCCCCTGGTCTAAACCTATGAAATCCTGGAGCGTTCCTGATACAGCTTTACGGTGTGTGTGTGTGTGTGTGTGTGTGCAGATGTTCGACTGGATCAGCCACAACAAGGAGGTGTTCCTGCAGAACCACACGGAGATCGGCCGCGATTACCAGCACGCCATGGAGCTGCAGACGCAGCATAACCACTTCGCCATGAACTCCATGGTACACTGAGTGTTGGGAGGCTAGGTTCTGACGCTAACACACATTAGGCCGTGTGTTAGCTGGAGTCAGAATAATGAGGCGTATTGGGGTTGATTCATTTTTATACAGTAGTCAGTCACGTGTTAAACAAGAAAAAAATCTCTGCACTCTTAGATCCTTTTGTTCGTTTTCAGTCAGAGACCTTCCTCAGGGCACAAACAGATGGAACATACAGCAAACTAATCAATTAAGATTCATTAAGGTGCTCAGTCACACCTGCACAGAGGAATTGTAGTCCAAGTGTGGGAGTTGTAGTTTTTCAGTTCTTCCTGATTTCATATTTCCTCTATCCAAGGTAGCTGGCATTAAATGCACTGATAAAATTACCCACCACAAAAACACACATATTTTTACATACAAACTGGAATACACACACATTATAAAAAGTGTGAGTTCAAGATAACTGCGAGAACTTCATAAACTGCAGTTTCAAGACTTTTGGTTTTGTTTTGCACCTTTTCATCGTGAGTGCGGTGTGATTCATTTTAATACAGTAGTCACGTGGAAACGCACTGACGGTTTGTTTCTTCCCCCCAGAACGCCTACGTCAACATCAACAGGATCATGTCGGTGGCGAGCCGCCTGGCAGAGGCCGGCCACTATGCCTCCACGCAAATCAAGCAGATCTCAGGTCAGCTGGATCAGGACTGGAAGAGCTTCGCCGCTGCACTCGACGAGCGCTCCACCATCCTCGCCATGTCGTCCGTCTTCCACCAGAAGGCCGAGCAGGTGAGGCCTGAGGCGTGAGCCGTCCATCACTCCCTCAGCCCGAACGCAGGCGCCGTCGGAGAAAATAAAAAAAAAAACCCTCTCCGCTTGCTGCCAAGCTGCTGATTGGGTGACTCTTCAATCAGCGAGTCCCTCTGCTGCAAAACACGGGCGCCGAACGTTGCATGCAAATGGCACATTTTCACCGGCTGATTACATTTAACAGATCAGACGGCTCTTCGGCTGATTCCTGGAAGGTTGACATGGCAACAGATGGGGCTCGTTTGATTCCTGCTGGGCCCTCGACATCAGAAACAAGTGTACGTCTGAGTGAAGAGGAGATGAAAGAGGGGAGACATCAGGAGGGAGGAACGAGAAATCACAAGTTGTCGGGACGAGAATAAAAGGAGAGATGACAACAGAGATTTGTTAATTTGTCAGAGACTAAATAATAGAATGTTTCACTAAAAGGGAAAAAGCCGCTCTTTTTGTCCTAATACATGAATGTATCTGGATGGGTCACTGCTGCTGCTCAGTTTGTCTTAACCTCTGATGCACCCGTTAGATTAATGAAACCTCTGAGATGATGCCCTCTACAACAGAAAAACACCGACGTTCCTCAGAGGCCGAGTGATAAAGATGAGGAGATCAGACATGAACGCAGGGAAAACATCTCTGGACCGGCTCTGGAGAAGACATTCACACATGCACAACAGGAAGGACTCCAGCGGGACGCTCCAGTAGAGCGCAGAGGAAGCGCTTCACAGCTGTATCCAAAAAAGATTACATCATAAACAGATTATATTCACAGCATTGTTCAGATGTGAGCGTGAGGCAGCAAGGCTCGGTAGCTGTAGTCGCACTCGCCCCGGCATTTTTCTCTGCGACAAGCCTCTCCTTTAGCTGAGTAGAGGAAACTAGAAAAGGTCTGATGCTCAGAGAACCACATGAAATCACACAACAGCTTCACAACCGTAAAACCGGGGACAGTCGATCTCAAAAACGCATTCAAATCTACTGATCAAAGAAGCAGAAGCTTCAAATCATTTTACTTGTGGCTAGAGGTGGGCGGATCGATCCAAATATCGATAATATCGATACCAATGCTGGTATTGATATAGGGGTGTGAAAAAAAACGATTTGGCAATATATCGCGATTTTCGGCCGCCCAATATAATATCCATTTTTCAGCTCCTAATATCTATTTTTTTTTCGATTTTTTTCAAAAACACTGATAATAAGCAATAAATAGGTTGTTTTGAAGCAACTCGTTTTGACCCATTTGTCCTCTGAATGATCAATATCATCTAATGAACATATACAGCAACTATATATATATATATATATATATATATAATATATATATATATATATATATATATATATATATATATATAATGACAACAGAAAGTCTATTCCTTGATTATAAAACAAAGCCATTTCTGGGTTACGTAAACCAGAGAATAAAATATTAAAAACAAATTCAATCCCGTGGCCTGTTTGGCTTTTTTTGTGTGTTAGATTAAAAAATGGAAAAAAAATAAAAAGTCACTTTTTAATTTTTTAAATTTTTGATTGACAATTGAAAATGGAAAGAATGAATGATACATGGATTGATAAAGTTATTGAACTTTAAGATGGACATTTTCATTTTAAAGTTCTCCCAGACGGAGGATTTAACAGAAACAAGGTTATTTGTAACAACTGCCAAGTTGAACTCCCCGTTAAAAGTTTCTGCTGTTACCTCAGAAATTACCTTTAATGTTAATGTTTAATGTTTGATGTATGTATGTATGATTTTGGCTCAGGATTTTGTTGGAAGACTTTTTTTATTTTTCATAAAAAAACAGGATGACATTACTGCCCTGGCAGTGGCAATAAGCTTTATTTTATTTACATTTTTTAAGATGAGATTTACACTAAATATTTGTGGGTGAAATAAGTTAAGTAAGTGTTTCATCAACAAATGTTAAGGCACTTTAGTTCATATGGCAGCAGATCATTTCAATAAAAGTGACGTTTACACTACTTTTGAATTCATTATTTGATTTTCCGTATACAATGCGATAAATCGTGATTAATCAGGGAAATCATGCGATTAATCGCGATTAAAATTTTTTATCGTTGCCCAGCCCTACCAAAAACAAAAATCACGAAAAACACCAAAAGGTCAGCAGTTTCATGATAGATTAAGCTTGATATGGAAAAATATTGGTATTGGTATCGGTATCGGTATCGGTATCGACATCAGCATCAGAATCGGCATCGATGATACTGGCCCTGTATTTGCTTGGTATCAGATCGATACCAAAATCCCCAGTATCACCCACCTCTACTTGTTGCCACTGGGTGTCACTGTTGAACAGCTCGCTGTATAGTTACGATAAATGTGAGCAGAAGCACGAAGTTCAAATCCATCTGTTTAGTGATTTTTTTTGCGTAGGGAAGATAACATTGTGGACCACTAAAGTGACGAGTTCATACCCGCGGCGAATGTAATCCAATGAACGCGGCCGCCGTTTGACTCCGTGTCTCTCTGACTCCTCAGTTCCTGTCGGAGGTGGAGGCCTGGTGTAAAGTCTGCAGCGAGGGAGGTTTGCCGTCCGAGATGCAGGAGCTGGAGATCGCTATCCACCGCCACCAGAGTCTGTATGAGCAGGTGACGCAGGCTTACACTGAGGTAAACTCATCTCCCGCCAACTGAACTCTACCGGTTAAAACGGTCGGGAGATCTTACCGTAACCTCTGCAAGCAATACGCTCCTTCTTTGGGGATGAAAACCTTTCTCTCTCCGCTGTTCTCAAGTGAGGTGTCTGCTCATCAGCAGTTCCCATTTGTAACACTAGAACACTTTAAAAGCCCCTGGATGATGAAAAAAAAGCACTTTATAAGATTAAAAAAATCCTGGAAAATATGATCTGAAAAGACTGCAAAAGGTTTTTCCTTTTGTTTGCAACTGACATCAGTCAGACTCATGGTTAGAACGGGATTGTAGTAGCAGAGACAACAGAGCGGTGCTGTTGGCTGTGATTGGCCAGGGCTGGCTGTGATGACAGGGTGGCGCTGCTCAGTCGCTGCAGTGACCCTTCAGACTGCTGGCTGAACACGCTCCACTAAATTTAGTGTGTGCAACACTCCCGCTATTTTCTGCAGTCTGGCGTTTTATCTTTAGACGAGCTGTTGCGGTCTAAGCTTAATTCATGCTTATCTCTGAAAAGTTGGGTCCATATATACAGAATCGTGGATGAAGCTTTGGGCTGAGGCGCAGATTGAAGTCGGTCAGACTTGGCAGGCTGCGACTGGATTGTTTCCTTCCTGCAAAAAGTGACATGCTTGGACTCAGTTACTGCTTTTAAGGAGGTGAATGAGCACGAGCGTCGCAGCAGGGACAGAGTTCCTGTCTGTCTTATTCTTTCAGATTCATCCAAGTTTAGTTTCTGGTTAGCGATGTCCGTTACACCCATGTAGACCCAAGCCTATAGAGCTCCATGCTGACTGACACTGGTTTATCTACTCTAAACTGCTGATAGAGGCAACTCTGGATGTTTCTCTGGAAGTTCGCTTCAAATGCAGAGCTCTCGAGTCGAGGCCTCGAGCTCTTACCGGGGTGGTATCCAGCCAAGTGTGAAACACCTTGGATGAGAATCAGGACCCCCAGGTCCGAGGCCATTAATCCTCAGTTAGAAACGGGTGAACTTCCCGCTCTAGGCTGGGAATGGATGGATCAGTGCCTCAAGAGCAAGACAGAAAGCGGGATTGGCTGATGGATCGGAGCAGCGTCCAGCACCTGCAGCGGTGCAGATCATTACCAGGGAACATTTACCAATGGTCAGGAGCTGCAGTAACAGGAAGAGCTGCTGGGCATGCCATTAGGGATGAAATGAGGAAGTCACCCTGAAAGAGCTCAGACCAGAATCACTGGTCCATGAACCATGTCCCATAGGTAAGAGGCCACAGGGAAGACCCAGGAACCCCTGGAGAAATGACGTTTTTTTGTTTGGCTTTGGGGCATCTGTGGAAGAGGTGGCAGCCCCTGTTGGATGGCTGGATGAACAGCTTGTGCTTGTCGCGCCACTTGATCGCCACAGTCACATGATCGTCCTTGGTTCGATTCTTCTGAGCTTCTGTTCTTCCATCTTTATTTTGTCTATAAGGCTGGCCTATTTCGTTTAAATCTCCCTCTAATCGTCCCCTGTCTGTGTCCAGGTGAGTCAGGATGGCAAAGCCCTGCTGGACGTCCTCCAGAGGCCCCTGAGTCCCAGCAACTCTGACTCTCTGACAGCTACTGCTAACTACTCCAAAGCGGTAACCGACATTAAACGCTTTTCAGCTGCAGTTTAGGCGTTCATGTACATATGCTAACACGCTAAAGATATACTTGTGTCGCTTTTCAGGTTCACTGCATCCTAGACGTCGTTCACGAGGTTCTCCATCACCAGCGGCGCCTGGAGAACATCTGGCAGCATCGAAAGGTCCGACTGCACCAGAGGCTACAGCTGTGCGTGTTTCAGCAAGATGTCCAGCAGGTAAATACAAAAAGCATGCGAGCATGCAGCTAGCTAGATGAATGAAGACGACAGTGTGGGGGAAGAAGGGAGGACGCTGTCACCACAGTCATGGTTTCCTAAGAGGTTCTGGCTTTGACCCACGTGTTGACCCGGGGAAGAGCATGAAACACATGCGAGCATGCGACGCAGGGAGCAGACCTCCGCCGCTGAGCTCCTCTCCCAGCTGCTCTGTGTTTAATGTGAAAATTCCTGAGATAAAACGCTCTCTGCTGCGCTGGCACCGCGCTCATCCTTCACAGCCGAGAAGGACTGGTGCGGGTTTGGAGGGGTGTCAGATTCCTGGAGGTTTTAGAGATATTCGTGAGCTCAGCATTTAATATCAAAGCTGTATTTTTAACCTGTAGATTAACTGTGATCAGCAGAGGAGGAGGAGGAGGAGGAGGAGGAGGTCTCGTGTATCATGTTACCTGTAATCTGATGGTTATGCAGTCAGAATGGGGTCCAACTGGGTACCCTGAAACGGAAATGATGGAACTGCAGACCAACAGACCAACAGTCCTCTCTAAGCTGTACCATCAAGCGTAGACAGGAACGACCACTTATAAAATGTTCCTTGTTGTTCTTCTGTGTGTGTGTTGCATCAGTTTAAACTTGAGAAAACAATCACCTGTAGTTTAAAAGTGTCATATCTTTCACTATCACCAGCTTTGTCAGATGTGCGACCTCTGTCACCTTTTCTAGTGTCCTTTGGCAGAACACTGAACCTCACTTTACCATCTGATACAGACTATACACCACATTATTCACTGTAAAGAATTCACTCACGCATCCCAATCATTGAATTCTGGTGTTCCAATCACTTTCATGGCCACAGGTGCATAAAATCAAACACCTACAGACTGTTTCTACAAACATTTGTGAAAGAATGGGTCGACATCAGGAGCTCAGTGAATTCCAGCATGGAACTGTAACAGGATAATCACCTGCGTGGTCGTGAAATTTCCCGGAAATCGAGTGTCAGTGGTGTTATAACCTGGGGTGCCGAAAAGAGGGGGTAAAGGATACGGATTATAGGGGCCCATGATTGAGGGGGGCCCAGAGAGGCCCCTAATGATGATCAAAAATAGCATCAACAAATTTCGCCGCTGTGTTGGGGGGCCCGGTAAAGATTCTTTTCATGGGGCCCAAAATCCCTAGCGGCGCCCCTGGTTATAACAAAGTGGAAGTGTTTCAGAACGACAGCAACTCAGTCACAAAATGGCAGGACAAGCAAAATCACAAAGTGGGGTCAGAGGATACTGAGGCCGATAGTTCACAGAGGTCACCAACTTTCTCCAGAGTCAGTGGCTACAGACCTCCGAACTTCACGTAACCTTCAGCTTCGCTCAATCAGTTTCATGGATGGGTTTCCATGGCCGAGCAGCTGCATCCAACCATACATCACCCAGTGCAATGCTAAGTCTGGGTTAGGCTGGTGAAAGGAGAATGCTACTGGTCTGACTACACTGTGTCAAGTGTAAATTTTGGAGGAGGGGCGATTATGGAACCATGGTTCTGGGTTGTTTTTCAGGAGTTGGGCTCGACTCCTTAGTTCCAGTGAAAGGAACTCACGTTAGTGGGAACAGTTCAGGGATGGCCGCCGTCTGTTCTAACATGACTGCAGTGGTAAATGGTAAATGGACTACACCTTATAAAGCTCTTTCTAGACTAGTTAGGGTTCAATGTCTTGCCCACAGTCAGTGTCAGTGCACAAAGAAAGGTCCATAAAGACATGGATGAGCGAGAACTTGACTGGAATGACTCCTGACCTCAACCCAATAAAACACCTTCAGGATGAGTTAGAGCGGAGGTCAGTGTGTGACCTCACAAATGTGCCTGTGGAAGAATGGTCAAGAATTCCCATAAACGCACTCCTAAACCTTGTGGACAGCCTTCCCAGAAGAGTTGAAGCTGTTCTAGCTGCAAAAAGTGGGCCGACATCATATTAAACCCTATGGATTAATAATGGGATGTCACTCTAGTTCATTTACGTGTGAAGGCAGACTTTTGGCAGCATAGTGAGTATAGTAGGAATAGCCGGATCCCCGTGACCCCAGATAGGACATAAACGGGTATTAATAATGGACGGATGGATGGATAGTAGGCATAGCTGTGTGGGCGAATGAGAAATGTGTCGTGAAGTGACTTGTACAACCCCAACTCCAAAAAAGTCGGGACGCTATGTAAAGTGTAAATAAAAGCAGAATGCAATGATTTCCAAATCTCAGAAACCCATTTTTTCATCCCAATAGAGCAATGGTCCCCAACCTTTTTGAAACTGTGGACCGGTCGACGCTTGACAATTTAGCACTTCCTCGTTACTCGTTACAATACTGCAAAAACGTAACAGGAGTATAACATCAAAGTCTCTGTTAACGTCCACTGCACTCATTAAATAAATAACAAACAAGCAAACAAACAAAAAAAAACCTCACCCGGAGCGGGCTTGGTACGTAGAATCACCTGTGGTGATAAATCCATATTTCAGTAGGTCTCCTGCGATTGTCTGTTAAAATCTTCCTTTTTCTTGGAAGTCGTTCTTCTTTCTCTTTACTGTGCATTTTCCCCTTCACAAGGAAACTTTCCAAAAACGTCTATTTCTCACTCATTTTGCTAGCTGGGTTAAATTTTTGCACTAAAGTGACCGAGACATAACCAAGAAAATCCGGTCATTTTTTCAAAATAAAAGATTTTTCAAAATAAAGGCTAGTTCAGACTCATATGATAAATAAAACTTAAATAGCAAATTTTTTCTTGCGTGTTCCGGCACCAATTGATCCACAGCCCGGTACTGGTCCGCGGCCCAGGGGTTGGGGACCACTGCAATAGAACATAAAGAACATATCAGATGTTTCATGGAAAATATTAGCTTATTTTGACTTTGATGGCTCAGTATTGTCTTGCTGAAATACACAAAGTCTTCTCTGTCTGGATGGGAGCAGATAGAACTTCTATGTTCTCTTCAGCATTGATGGAGCCTTTCCAGATGTTCCAGCTGTCCACAACATAAACTAATGCACCCCCATACCATCAGAGATGCAGACTTCTGAACTGGTTCCTCTCCTCTTTAGTCTGAAGGACACAACATCCATGGTTTGCAAAATGAATTTCAGATTTTGACTCATCTGACCACAGAACAGCTTTCCATTTAGCCTCAGACTGTTTCAGATGAGCTCTGCTCCAGAGAAGATGATGGTGTGCCTGGATGATGTTCACATGTAGCTTCCTCTCTGATGATCCAGCTTTAACCTCCATCTGTGGATTGTAGGCGAACTGTGTTCTCAGACGGTAGTTCCTTGAGGAGTTCCTGAGTCCATCAGTGATGTCCAGGAGAGAATCGTGCCTGTTTTTAATGCAGAGCTGCCTGAGGACCTGAAGATCACGAACATCCAGTTCAGACTTGTCCCTTGTGCACAGACAGTCCTGCTTCTCTGAGTCTGTTGATGATATCATGTGCTGTAGATGGTGGGAACTTCAAAGTCTTTGCGATTTTACACTGAGGAGCATTTTTGTTCAACATTTCTTAGATGAAATTTGTCACAGCTGGGCGAATCTCTGTCCATCTTTACATCTGAGAGGCTCTTCTCGTTCGTGCCAGATACTTTTCCAGCCTTTTGTCGCCCCTGGTCCAACTTTTTTGAGATGTTTTGCTGCCTTCAAAGTCAGAATGAGCTAACATTTTCCATGAAATGGTCAAATGTTTCAGTTCCAACATCTAATATGTTCTTTATGTTCTATTGGGAATAAAATACGGCTTTATGTGATTTGCAAATCATTGTATTCTGTTTTTATTTATGTATTACATAAACTATTGTTGGAATTGGGGTTCAGAAATGGGAAAAAGCTGGTACAATATGGAAAGTGCTAAGTTAAAAAAATCTATTTCAGTGTTTTTTGTGTTTACTTTGTCTTTTATTTCTTTGCAGGATGAACCAGATACTCCTTTTTTCTTGAACTTCATTTCATTTGTTGATAATAACTCATGTTTGCTCTTTAAGGCACGATGACAGTCAAGATTTATCACTTTGAAATATTGATAAAGGAGCATGAACGTCCTCCCACAGATGACAGCATTCGCCGTGTCTTGATTTTCTGTGCCGTAAGAAACGCTGGACTGATTTAAAGTAGCTGCAGCCGCCATGTGTTTGTTGAACGCACAAACAGGGTTCAGGGGGGAGAACGAGGGCATCAGAGTGCAAATTCAAAGATGAATGCTCTGATTTCGGCGCCCTGAAGACGTTATTACGAGACCCCGGAGAGGGTGTGAGAGTGTTTCTGAGAGGCGAGGGAAGCAGAGATCACATCAGCACAGCTCTGCCAGCTCTACACGTCATGCTTCACTTTCTATGACACCCGGGAGAGACGCGCAGAGGATGAGAGACGTTCACGGGGAGTGAGACGAGGCGCGAAGTGAGAGAGTAACTTCATACAAGCCGTCCGTAAATCAGTGACAACAAGGTTATTCCAGCCAGAGCTGCAGTGCTGCAGGATGTATGTGACTCTGGAGAGGAGCGGCGCTTGAACTTATGAAGCCCCTGCTGTCGTTTTATTTGGCACTTGGAGTCCAGCTGGAGTCTGTTGCAGGTTGTGTGCAGGTCTTCTGACTCCAGCCTGACCAGTTGATGCTAAGCTGATGTCATGAAGTCGCGCTGCTCCGCAGGACATGTGGTGACGTGCTCATGTGATGGTCAGGAGGTCACCCGTCTGATAATCTGCAGCTCGGCCTGTGGGACTCAGATCTAACGAGTTCACACTCTTCTGCAGTTTACGAACAACGCACAAAACACTCAGCGGCCAGAAGGCTTTGAGACAGTTTAATTGAGCAATACTTCATTTAGAATTGGAGGGAAATATTATTGTTCCTGAATGAATTGTGGAAGGAAAAAAAAGAAAAATATAAATCAAGTGAATGTTGGAAAGTTGAAGATGTAGCGGAGAGAGAGAGGCACGGTTGAAATATCTGTATTAGTGCTGGGCAAGTTAGCGCGTTATTATCGCGTTAACTCATTAATTTATTAAAGCCGACATTTATTGTATCGTGTGTTAACGCATGTTGCTCACATGCTTTTGTTTTCAAAAGTCTGTTACTGGCTGCTGTGAACCAGAAAATAATTGGCAGGTAAACATGCAGAAAAGTTAAAACAGACATGGAGAACGGTAAAAATCTGTGAACTTTACAGTTCAGGTAGCAACTCAGGTAGCAATATTAATAATTCTGTCTGAAAAAACAATTTTCAAACCCCTTTGTTCAAGTCGATGGCGTCATTCCTCCATGTTCCATCAGATCTGCTCCATGTGTTCACTGTCCTGCTGTTCTCTAGCTGGTTACTGCAGTGTGGCTCCATCTAGTGGCACAGATGTGTAATGACAACAGAAAGTCCAGTCCTCCATTATAAAACAAATTCAGTTCTGTGGCCTGTTTTTTCATTTTGTAGTTTTGATCCAAGTCTAAAATTGAAATATAAAAAAACAGGCTTTTTTTTTCAGTTTTTTTTTTTTGTTAGATTAAAAAACGAAAAATGTAATAAAATGTCACTTTTTAATTTGTTCAATTTTTGATTGACAATTGAAAATGGAAAGAATGATTGATACACGGATTGATAAAGTTACTAAACTTTAACATGAACATTTTTATTTTAAAGTTCTGATGAGATAAGATTTACTCTAAATATGTGTTACTGACAAGTGCTGATGTTAAAAGTGTTTGAACAACAAATGTTATGACACTTTAGTTCATATGGCAGCAGAACATTTCAATAAAAGTGACCTTTACTCTACCTTTGAATTCATTATTTTAATTTGGGTATACAATGTGAATAATCGTGATTAAAAATTTTAATTGGTGCCCAGCCCCAATCTATACACATTTTGCCACTTTAAACTACACTTTGTCACTTTGAACCCCTGACTGTCTCTTTATATTACTTATATATTACTTAGTTATATTACTTAGTTTAAATCTGCATTTTTATCTTGTTATTTGTGAATACTTTAGGTTGTTTATCCTATTTTATATTTCTATTCTATTTTATATTACTGGGCTTGCTCCGGGACCAGGGTAAATTATTTAGTTTTTTCCATGTTTAACATGTTCAAAATGACAATAAATGATCCTTGAATCATTGAATCTAGAGATATTACCATTAATCCCCAGGGACATTGTGTTTGTTGCCTGGCAACAGCTGAGATTATGACATCACAAATGATGTCGGCAAGTAGCACAGAGACTCTCCACCTGCTGCAGTCCCTCCTCCTTTACTCTCACCCTCCGTCTGCAGTCTGTCTGTGGGTGTGAAAAAAATCGAATTTGGCAATATATCGCGATTTTCATTTTCGGCCGCCCAATATAATATCGATTTTTCAGCTCCTAATACCGATTTTTTAGGAAAATTGTTTAATTTTCACATTCAAATAGTTAAAAATTTAAATGTGCAAAAACACTAATATTCAACAATAAAAAGGTTGTTTTGAAGCAAATTAGTTTTGACTCAATTTGTCCTCTGAATGATCAATATCATCTGATGAACATATACAGCAACTTGATTTTTCATCTCTACTTTTAATTTTGATATTAACTGGGTAGAATATCGCAATATATCCTGTGATATTGCTAATATTGCATCGTGACCCAAGTATCATGATACGTATCGTATTATGAGCTCCTTACCAATACTCACCCCTAGTAATTCCTGTATTCCTGCTCTCAGAGCTCCAGCCTCATCTGTTTTAATTACCACGGATCTCACGTTCCCCGTTAGGAAATTATAAATTGGACATTTAACTGTAAGCTGTGTATTTGTGATGGAAAATACATCTTCAGGAAGACGGAACTGGAGGAAGAAAATCCGTTTTTAAGCGATGAAGTGGAGCTGCAGAACGTTTAATGTAGTTCGAGGCTTTAGTTCTGTTTCAGCACAGCAGGAAGCTGTTTGCAATGACAATAAAACCCAGTGGTGCTCCACCTCCTCGGCACCAAACGAGGGCTGAACGCAGCAGAACATTTACTGGTTCCCTCAGGTGTTGGCAGACACAACAGAACAGAGCTAAAGGAGGGAGCCATTACAGGCCTAAAATCACCAAAGCCCCACTCAGGATGAATTATAGCGCTGCTCATGGTTGGCGCTGCGCCAGCTGGGGAAAATATGAGCGTTTAGAGAAAACTGGACATGTTTTAAATGTTTAATGTGACAAATTAGAGTGAAATCCTGCAAAGTCAATACCAGAGAGTGGTTGGCTTTTTTTTTTTTAGATTAAAATGCAAATAAAAAAAGATTTCCTGTCATTTTCTTGAACTCCTGTTAAAAAAAAAATGACAAAAATGTCAAAACTGCCTTTAAATGTGTCACAGCATTCATTTTCTGTGATATCCGAGTTATAAAATCCACAATCCTCTGAGCTTTTTTTGAAAAAATAAATTCTTGCTCTTGCTTTTTTTAATTTGTTTTATCTTTAAAATAAACGTATAAACATTTTAAACTGAAACCAATTTCCGGTTTTGATGGTTGTTGCACTTGCGTTTTATTTGCTGTAGACAGCGCTCACTTTGGGCCGATAAAAACCGTCATAAAAGCAGCAACAGTACCCCGCTGTACGTCACGTTAAACACACACACAGCTGTAATTACTGCATTTATGCTGCGATGGCGGTGGACCAGTTTCACCTCCCGTTTTAAGCGCAGCAGCTGCGTTCTTCCAGTTTAGATACGTTCAAATTCCTCGTATTGCCCCAAACCAGAGACAGTCGAGACGCTACGGGGAACACAAGGACTACGTTGCATTCAGACACTAACAGCAGATCAGGATAAAAGTGGATAAAAAGTTGCTGTTTCAGTACCTGGTGTCCTTCACACCTGGATATAATCTTCTCTGACCCGCGGTTTCCAGACAGTTCATGGAAGCTTCTCCTCTGCATCGTTGGAGCACTTCTGCACTGATCTGTGCATGTCCTGTCTCCTGCAGGTGATGGACTGGATAGAAAACCACGGCGAGGCCTTCCTCAGCAAACACACGGGTGTCGGGAAGTCACTCCACAGAGCCCGAGCCCTGCAGAAAAGACACGACGACTTCGAAGATGTCGCTCAGGTGAGTCCCTCTGACCACAAGGGCTTCCATCAGATGTTTGAAATGTTTCTATCCTGTTATATGCTCCTGTTCTGTTTGTGTTAAGCTCCATTTCTGAATGTGTTGTTAGAAGGAGAAGTTGATCCTCAAGTTTCAAAACTTTGGTTCAGGATTTGAAGAGTCCTAGCTGATGTCTTGGCTCTTGTGCAGAAATAAGAAAAGATGCCATTCAAATGTTGAAATTTTTGAAATCAAATGCTTATTTACTTGCTGTGCAAACATCTGTGAGCAATCTGCTGTGATTAATCCCAAAATTTTGAAAACCGGCACGGCTGGTAGCAGGAAGCACGATTCCACGGCTGCACGTTACCATGTATGGTCACAAGTCCTCCCTGAAAAATCAGAAGGAGATGTTCTTCATTTTAAGGCCACGATCTTTCATTAAAAAAAAAAAAAAAAAAAAAACAGAAGAGCTGAGGTTTTGCTCAGATGAAAACAAAGCAACGTTGTTCAGGTGATAAAACTGTGCAGACTTTCTGCAGCACTGAGGGGAGCAGAGGCCTCAGATTAGTTCAGTCATGCAGCTCCGCTCAACTTTAAGACGGAGTCAACGTGGTCATGGAGCGGCGTTGCTGTGCGCTCACACGGGAGGCTCACGGCACCGCTTGACTGCTGATCCTCATGCTTGGCTTGTCTCTTGCTGATGCCTTCGTCATACCAACGGACGGCCAATCATATTTCTCCCCCGCCAGGTCCACGGGAAAGCTGGTTCCCACCCCAGCGCACCATTTCATTTTCTGGCACTGGGCTGTGATTAGGGGTGTGAAAAAAAATCGATTTGGCAATATATAGCGATTTTTGGCCGCCCAATATAATATTGATTTTTCAGCTCCTAATATCGATTTTTTTCTATTTTTTTCAAAAACACTAATAACTAGAAAAGCACTCGGAGAGCGCAGACCGCCGCCAAGCACAACAGTACTCCCATATAGCAATTTACAGATTGCGATAAAATCCACGTTCTGAATCAGATCTGGATCAGCCTTTAAAATTTAATAGAGGGTACCATTGTCAATCCCTGAGTGAAATTTCATGAGTTTTGGGCAATAGTTAATGGAGATATTGAGAAAACAATTTTTCGGCCCCATTGACCGCAATGTTATAGAAAATTTGAAAGTGATCCAGAATCCAGGATTTCTTCCAGATCACACCCAAAATGAGATCAGTTCTTCCTTTACACATTTCTGACAACTCCTGAAAATTTCATCAAAATCCATCCATAACTTGTTGAGTTATCTTGTACACAGACAGACAGACAAAACACCAGCGAAAACATAACCTCCTTGGCGGAGGTAATAAACAATAAATAGGTTGTTTTGAAGCAAATAGTTTTGACTCAATTTGTCCTCTGAATGATCAATATCATCTGATGAACATATACAGCAACTTGATTTTTCATCTCTACTTTTAATTTTGATAATAACTGGGTAGAATATTGCAATATATTGTGATATCACGATGATATCGTATTGTGACCCAAGTATCATGATACACATCATATTGCGAGGTCCTTGCCAATTCTCAACCCTAGCTGTGATCCCGCAGTTTTACCTTGCTTATGCTTCTGTCAAACGCTGAAAAGTGTAATTTAGCTCCACTTTTGAAGGGAGCGATTGTTCCGCCGCAACACTAAATGACACACAGTTCAGTTCGGCAGCGCCAATGACGTCACCACCCGGTGATAGATGGAGACGTGGACTCTTTTCTGTAACTGATAAATGTACTGCAGCTGTAGTGCAGCGAGCTGGGTCAGCTCCTCCGTAGTCTTTTACAGCCGTCATGTCTCCAGTGTCCAGGGACAGTGTCGGGCCCGGCAGGATCCACTGACTTAGCAAACTAATGTTCCGTACCACCAGTGAAATAAGACAACAGGAGACGAAGGGAATAAGAAAGGAAAGGTTTGAAGGAACTGAGATGGCTGCTGCGTATCTTTTTGCTGTGTTTGCACCAAGTGAACACAGTTTTTTAGGACCACCTGAAACACCCAGCCCAGTGCAGGGATGAGCCTTGTTGTGGGGGGCCATTCTTTGTAATGGCGAAGCACCAACAGTTGAGGTCCCATAAAATTAGTCCTGCTCAGCTGTCTCCATTTTTTTTGCCTCTGTTTTGTTTTATCATCTAATTAATTTATTTCTCTTTATCTGAAAAAGTCTGGCTTGTGCTCCTAAATTTGAAGCGACAGGGATGACTGAACTCCGCTGTCATCTCTCCGCCATAATCCTCACCCCGAACCAGTTGGGTTGTGCATCAAAGCGTAACAATCCCTTGTAGTTTCTAAACGTTATCCTCTGAGTAATCCATCAGGCATGTGAAATATCCTGTAAGCTTTAACCCACATACTCCAATTCTCAAATGACTCACATCCTAGTGTGTATGTTTTCTTACTCTTTATACTTCTTCCCTGCCCGCGGTTATTAAAATACCCCAAATATGTGTGTGATGTAAATACTTTTCCTCCAGTGACATATTCTTGTTTTTTATATATCAACCAGACGAGACACTAATCCATTTTGTCCTCCTGATCACTGAAAGCATTAATATTCAGCCAGGATTATGCGTCTTTTTTGAAAGGGCAACTGTTACGCTACGACTTACCGAAACTAGAGTGAACATTTAATAATGACTCCGTGTTATCCTTCTCCAGCCGTGGTGTGCACGTGTAAATGCCGATTAAATCAGTCCCGCCACATAAGCAGAGTTGAACACAGCGTCCTGTTTGGATGCTCGTGTTGAAGCTGATGTGGTGATGCTGATAAGAAGATGGATGGCCTTTACGGTTTTCTGATGAGAACCTCTTAGAGTGCCTTATCACACATCACGCAATGATAATGGCGACAAAGTCAAAGAGGAAAGCACAAACAAACAGATAAAACATAAACCCCACTGCCAATCAAACACCTCATGCATGTATAAGACGCTACAATGCAAATAAGCAGTCACACACTCAGACATAAAAAGGATCTTGTTCTGTAGATTGAAGCTTCAGAAACTGAACCATCAGCAGGCTTGGATCTGACCTGGGTTCAGCTGAACTTCTGGTGACCTGGGAGGCTTGGCTGAGTTATGGAGTCATTATGGTGTCAGCAGGTCAGAGATGTTCAAGTGGCAGTATGTCGCAGCAAAACATATCGTCTCTTCCTTTGTATCTCCTCGAGATTTCATAATGAAGTTGTTGCTTTCTGTAACTTTTTAACATCCGTTGTGACTAGTAGCCGTAAATAAAAAACGGGACAGCTGTTTAGACATCAAACGGCTGATTGCGCTTTCCAAAGAACAAATAACATCAAGATTAAGACCTCAAATCCAGAAAAATCCAGGACAAAATGAAAAGGAGACACTGAGGATGTAGAGGAGAAGCAAAAGGGAGAGAAAGGAGGAAAAGGGTTTAAACCACTTCTTCCCTCGTGGTGGGAAATGTGAGATCACCGTTCAATAAAACAGATGAGCTTAGAGCTCTGGTGAGGACGCAGCAGGCTCATCAAGAAGGCAGCGTAATGTTTTTCACAGGGACATGGCTGTGACAGACCGTTGACATCACTCTATATAAGTTCAGACCGCATTTCAGACTGAGACTGCAAATGTAGCGCTAGAAGAGAAGGAGGAGGGACTGCAGTGATTGGTAACAAAATCCTGGATATTGAACTGTTGGCTGTGAGTTCCAGGCTCTGCTTCTGGGGGGCCCTCCGCCGGTGGGGGCCTCCCTGGGCCGGGGTGCGCCCCCTGCTGGTGGGCTGGGTGCCTGGTGTGGCTCCTGGGGTGGTCTTGTGTGTGTGTGTGTGTGGGGGGGGGGGGGGGGGGGTGTGGGGGGGGGGGGGTTGCTTTTTTTTTTTTTTTTTTTTTTTTTTTTTTTTTTTTTTTTTTTTTTTTTTTTTTTTTTTTTTTCTTTTTTTTTTTTTTTTTTTTTTTTTTTTTTTTTTTTTTTTTTTTTTTTTTTTTTTTTTTTTTTTTTTTTTTTTTTTTTTTGTGTTGGTGCGCTGCGGCGTGGGGGGTGCTGTGCGGCCTTTCTGGTGCAGCCCTCTGGTGCGGGCTGCTTCTTCCTCTTTTATCGCCGCTGCTGTGCTGCGGGGGGGCGTTGGGCAGGGGTGGTGGCTGTCTCGGCTGGCCTGGGGGCAGTCGGGTCCCCCTGGTTTTCCCCTCCTTCCCTCTCTCTGTCCCGCCTGTCTCTCCCTTCCACTCCCTGCTGGCGGTTGGTGGGGGCGGGGGGGCTCGGCTGTCTCCGGGCTGCATGGGGTGACGGCTACCGGGTCTGCATTTTCTGCGGTGCTGCTGCTGTGGGCTTGGGGCCTGGTGGGTGTGGGGGCTGGGGTGGGCGGGCCTCGTCGCGGTTCTGGCCTTCTGGGGCCCTGCCTAGCCCTCCTGTCAGTGGACGTATGCCTCGGGGATGTGGCGGGGATGTGGCGGGGATGTGTCGGGAAGGGCCCTCTTGGGCCAGTCTGGCCCTGGGGTGATGGGAGTTAGCTGGTGATTTCTCATACGCGGGAGGACTTGAGATGGACTAAGATAAGGAGAGTGGTGATGGTAATGGTGGTAACAGTTTCCTTGGTACTTTGGTAACTTACATATGAGTGTATATGAGCACAGACACGTTTATGCTTTACACCCCTTCCCCTACACCCTCACTGTCGTGTCTCTTTAACTGTCGTGTCTTTAAATGTTTCACTGCTGGTGTTTTTTAGTCCTCTGATGAAATCAGGATTTAAGATGTTAATATAGACGTTAGAATTTCCTGCCAGAGAGGACTGGTGAAGGACACATTCACCCTTCACACTCCCGCAAAAAAAAAGAAAAAAAAGAAATGCACGCTCTCTGCAGCCGTGGCGTTGAATTAAATGATGCTGACGATGATGAAAGCCCCTCTTCCACCTCTCAGAACACGTACACCAACGCAGACAAGCTGCTGGAGGCGGCCGAGCAGCTGGCGCAGACCGGAGAATGTGACCCAGAAGAAATCTACAAGGCCGCCCGACACCTGGAGGTGCGGATCCAGGACTTTGTGCGGCGGGTCGAGCACAGGAAGCTGCTTCTCGACATGTCTGTCTCCTTCCACACACACACTAAAGAGGTGGGCCGCACAGTTTTACCTTCTTAATTTCACTTTCTCGCTGCTACAAGGGCCACGTGTCTAACAACAGTGGCTGGTTGGTGCTTTTTTTTGGCCGGGGGTAAAAACTGACGGCACGTTTTCCATGTTCGTGTCAAGCTGTGGTCGTGGATGGAGGAGCTACAGAAGCAGCTGCTGGACGACGTGTGCTGCGACTCGGTGGACTCGGTCCAGACTCTGATCCAGCAGTTTCAGCAGCAGCAGACGGCCACGCTGGAGGCGACGCTCAACGTGATAAAAGAGGGAGAGGAACTGATGCAGCAGCTCAGGTAACAGTCAACCCTTGGTCCAAGGGTCCGGGGTGGGGCGCGATGGGGAGTGTGGGGGGCTGGGGTTGGAGTCGGGAGAGAGTCGAGGTCCCCGACAGCTTCTTGGTCCTGGATCAGAGGGTCCACAGTCTCCTCCCTGATGGCAGAAGCTGAAGAAGCTGCGCCTTGAAGCAACGTAGTAAAAGAGAACGGGTCAAAGATCCCTCAGTAGCCTCATAAACTAGCTGTGAGGGTACATGTTAATGTTTGTTTGGCTTAATTTTTATCAAGCAGATAATTACATGGTGAAAAAAAAGGGCTTCTGTTGGTCTCAGGTTATATTTACCAAATATTAAGTCTAACTATGATAAAAATTACTTTTATTGTGGTTTTAAACAAAGATAGGATTGCTAACTTTTTTATCACCTCAGTGTTTCCAATGCAGCTGTAAATGCAACCAAAGAAAAAAAAAAACCTGTTAAACTACATTTTCAGCCGTAGCGCCTCATCCCCAGTTATCATCGGGGACCACCTGAAACCATCTGGCCTGAAACACCTGTCTGTATCTCTGTCTTTGCAGAGATGCGGCCATGTCCACCAATAAGACGCCACACTGCAGTTCCATCGCGCACATCCAGGGGGTGCTGCAGCAGCTGGACGAGGCCCAGGGCCAGATGGAGGAGCTGTTCCACGAACGCAAAATTAAGCTGGACATTTTTCTGCAGCTACGCATCTTTGAGCAGTACACCATAGAGGTTCGAGGATGGGTTTGCCTCATCTGGCTCTTTTTTTTAAAGGAACGCTCCAGGAACGCTGGAAAACCATCTCCGGATTATCCTGGTGGTGCTCGGTAAGTCCGACATCCGTTGATAGCTTCTCCCTTGTGTTCTGTCAGGTCACGGCAGAGTTGGACGCCTGGAATGAGGACCTTTCTCGTCAAGTGAGCGACGCCAGCCGGACCGGCGGTGGCAGCGGCAGCGGCAGCGGCAGCAGCGGCAGCAGCAGCGGAGGTGGCAGCGCCTCCTCTGGCAGCGCAGAGGACATCGGCCTGGCTGAGCAGCGGCTGAAACGGCACGCGGAGAGGAAAGCAGCCATGAACAACATGACCTACGAAGTGATGCAGCAGGGTCAGGACCTGCACCAGTACATCATGGAAGTCCAGGCTTCAGGTAATATGCACCCAGATATATGCACTTGCATTCAGAAATAAGTTGTGCCTCAAGGGTTTGCTGGCCTGGACGTGCACCGCTGACAACAGTCTGCAGCTTTGTTCCTCTCGGCTCTCAGAGGTGCATTAGCATTCATGCTCTTGAGATGTCAAGCGTGCCCTTGTTGCCCTCTGAATGCGACTGGATTCGCAGCTGCTCCCTCTTCACTGACGGCGATTCGACGGGCTGCTGCGCTGGCCGCAACACGGGCCTTTACAGAGGCGCCTCCTGTGTGGAGCGGAGAGAAAATTAGGTCACAAAAATCGCTTCCTTCAATAGTTAATAAAAAAAAAACCACGTTTTTAAGAAAGGGCTGTCAGGAGAAAGTCTCCAGTAGGAGGGGTAAAACCTCACAGGCAGTTATTGTGACAGGGCTGACCCCAATGGTCCTTTCGGCTGTTGTGCCCATTACAGTGATGGACCTGGTAGGATCTACAGACCCATAAACCAGTCACTCCATACCATCAGACGGTAATAATGCACCACTTTTACAGTCCGCCAGCTGCCATTAAAACGAAGACGAAACTAGAATAATGAGATCAGCGTGGAAGTAGCCGAGATGGTTGCTGCATTTCTGTCTGCTGTGTTTGCACACTTGGGAACGGTGAGAAGAGAATACTAGAAAGGGACATGAAGAGGACTGAGTCTCATCTCCAGCCTTCACCAAACCTGATCAATACTGAGTCAAAGCCACGCCCCACCCAGCAGTTTTTTTGGAGCCGCGCTGGACAGCTAACGCTCGGCTGAAATTCGGTCACGCATGTGGAACAAACACAGCAGCAAATCTACAGAAGAAGGGATGAAGAAGAAAAGAATCAAGATTTTGAAATGGCTCACCTGAAATTCAGACCTCAACCTGAACGAGATGCTATGATAAGATGTCAAAGAGGCTGTGCATAAACAAATGTCTGCAAACCTGAAATAAATGAACCAATGTTGTGAAGGAGAGAAGACCAACATTCCTGCACAATGATGCAAGAGACTGGTGACATCATGCAGAAAAAGATTACTTCAGATTACTGAAGATTCAGTTCAGTTCAATAATACTTTTTTTGATCTAGGTTGCAGTATTGCAGGTTGCCTCATGTGATGGAGATATTTGTTGCAGAAATATACCTTACAGCCTTTGAACGTGTGTGTTTGCGTCAGGGATTGAGCTGACCGGGGAGAAGGACATGGACCTGGCCTCGCAGGTTCAGGAGCTGCTGGAGTTCCTCCATGAGAAGCAGCAGGAGGTGGATATCAGCGCGCAGCACACGCACACGCGGCTGGAGCAGAGTCTGCAGCTGCGCCACCTGCAGGCCGAGGTCAAACAGGTGAATGCATCATCAGTGCACTCGGCGGGTTCACAGCCTGATCACAAGCATGAAAATCCCAAAACGTAAATGATGCGGAGCTTCGCCGGTGAATTGTCGGCTTTTTTTTTTTTTTTTTAGAAATAATGGAAATGCACATAAAATCTCATTCTGAAAAGACTTCATTTTGAGGGAATGAGGGGAACAACACCCAGCATGCCTCTCACATCCCGCTGGTACATTTATCCTGCAGAAGCGAACCTGCTGTTTGCAGACAGGAAGCTGCTGCTGCTGCAGATGGATGCAGCTGAATAATGAATGAGGTTTATGGCAACATGCTAATAACACACAGACACAAACACACATCTGTGTTCTCTGTCTTATTTCTTTTGAGCTATTGTTTTTGCTTTTTTTGGCCAGAGTTTACCCTGAATTAAAGTCTTTACTGGGGAAAGCTTGCTTTTACAACTGAGCTGTTCTTTTTGTCTAATTTATAGCAGCTTCTCAAGATCTCACATAGTTTTTTTTTTTTCATCATCGATCAGTTACATGAAGCCAAAGGTCAAAGACAACTGTCAGGGTTGTATGCAAACCTGATTTCTAAATAAGATGTTCTCAGCTTCGTCTTCATGCTAATTACAACTGTCACCTCTGTAACTATGGAAAGGAATCCTGTGTTTGCTAAAAATAAACCCCAAAGGCAAAGTAATACAGTTAAAACAGGGGAACCAGGAATGAGCCTTGAGGAACTCCACGTGCAACAGGTGCTACAGTTTCAATATATTCATCTTTTAAACCGTGAAGCTTCTGTCAATCAGATAACTTTAAACCCATTCATACCAATATGAATGGGGTATCGTTTAAAAACATTCCTCTGAACCCCCGGGGCTTCTGGGACTACAAACGTCAAATCACATGTCACATATTGTGAAGTGAGACTCTTTTGATCCACAGGGTCAAAGGCAGCAGAGTTCCCCCAAAAAAAAGTTAAAACAATAGTCATTAAAATCTCTAAAAAGAGGTGTTTCAGTAATATGGCATTGATCAAAACCAGAATGAACCTTTTCATCGGTGCTCTTTCCACCCCCCCCCCCCCCCCCCCCCCCCCCCCCCCCCCCCCCCCCCCCCCCCCCCCCCCCCCCATAAAAGTCTGCAGCTGGAAGAGATCTCCAGACCATGAAGCAGCACAGAGGAACTGTAGCGATTTTTAGCTCGGCGACAGTTAGCCCGACCACATCTGCAGAAAGTCACTTTTACAACACTGTTCGGTCTCCTGGTTGAGTCTCTCGGCTGACTGTGATGGTTCTCCCAGAGACTGACGTGGTCACGTGACGCTGTGTCTCTCCGCTGCCCTCCAGGTGCTGAGTTGGATCCGAAACGGTGAATCCATGCTGAACGCCAGCATGGTGAACGCCAGCTCGCTGTCTGAGGCCGAGCAGCTGCAGAGGGAGCATGAGCAGTTCCAGATGGCCATCGAGGTGAGCGCGCACACACAGAAACACACACTCGCACACACACACACGTCCTAATTACTGCTTCTCATACCAGGTTTACTGTACTTGAGCAATAATTATTTCAGTGTGTAAAGGTTTGAATAGTAGCAGATGAGGGCATGCACACACACCTTCTTTGGATTCTGCATTTGTGGGGACTCATCAGTGATGTGACGCGTTCGTCAGCGCCCGCTCTAACCCTGACCAACACAACTGAACGCCCGACTTTAACTTTAGCTCAGGTCTAACTCTAACTGGGAACCAGTCTCACCTTTAAGCGGGCTCTGGAGTCCACACAAAGCTCCCGGACCCCGCAAATATAGCAAAGCCGACATACACACACACTCACACACTTTGTAATCTGTGTGTAAAGCAGCCTCCCCTCAATAATTATCTCATTCTGCATTGATGTTGAGGACTAACAGATGCTTCACGCACACACACACACAAATCCAATTGTGTGCTGCCACTGCGTGCTGCGTGTGCTTTTCCACACACGTGTGCCGTAAATAGCTGACTGCAGATGTGTGTGAGCGGTTGGAGAAGGTGAAAGTTCTTTGCTGTCTGTTCTCGAGGCCGCTGTGTTCGCGGACGCGCGTTTGTTTCCTCAGCTGATGTTGGTCCCACTTCCTCCCATCGCCATGATGTCATGCAGCTTCGGTTAACTGCTTAGAAACACTAACATATGCGCACAACGCAGGGGAACGTTGAGGCGAGCCCAGGGGCCGAAGAACTGAGACGGGAGCGGCGGTCGCCCGCCAGGAGAACACGAACACGCCGACGTCTGATTCAGCGGGTCAGGAATGAGCTGAAGACCTGGATGAGGGCTGACGTTAAAATCAGAAAACTCCATTAATGGACTACGTTGAGAAACAAACATGCACGCACATGCTCAAAGAGCTATTGATGCAAATAATCCAAAAATTCAAAACGAGAGGAGTAAAAAGCGACACCCAGTAATGACAGTGAGACGAGCAGCTGACCAGAGTAAACATGGGTAATATGAAGCAGGTGATCAGGTAACCAGCCACAGAAACCAGCTGTGACGCACAAACGGTCCGAGTTAACCAGTCTGCAGCCTTGGTGAAGCTCCTGCTCTTTTAGTTTTGACTGCTGATCAGTGTTCAGCTTTGTTTCCTGTTTTATTTTGAAAGAGCTTCCCTTGGCGTGTGACTTCCTCCCTCCTCCCTGGTTGGAAGTGTCATTATTTCTTGAGTGTTTCTCAGAGTCCATGAATCGTTTTTGCTTCACTCCTTCCCTGCTGTTTTGTCATTTTTGATCTGTTTTGGGGGTTTTGGTGATTCCTGGTTTTGCATCACCTTCAGTTATCGTCACAGGGCTTTGTTTGCCTCCTACTGCACGTGCTCCTGCTGCTGAGTCCTCCACGCCTCCCTCATGACACAAACGGGAAGCAAAACTGCAAACAGAACGCACAAAGAAGAAGCTGCTTCAGAATAAAACAGAGAAACACACTGATGCGCTGTCCCATCATTCCACGCCATACCCTGACGCTACTTTTTGACTGGTTTTGACTCGTTCTGGTCAGATGATCAGCCATCTCACTTACACACACGCGTGCTCCCATATCGTGCCATAACCATGCCACTGTCAGTGTTGGGCAAGTTCCCTTTCTACACGAACTAGTTCAGTTCATAGTACATAGAAATGAAAAAGAACTAGTTCAGTTCACCATTTCAAAAATGAACTAAATAGTTCAAATTTGAAACTAAATAGTTCATTTTTAGCTCATTTTTAAAAAAAATCTTTTTTAATGTTGCTGCGAGCAATTATTTGTCAATATGATTACCACTGCCCATATACTACACCACCACAAACAGCAATTATTTTATCCATTTTAACTGTCGAAAACTATGTGTCCAATTCTGAATCCTTAACCAACCAGGGTTCACATCAGCATTAAAGGAACAGCTCATGTAAAACTGTCATTTCCATTTCAGTTTCTCTCTACAGCAGCCGTTCCCAAACTTCAGAATACCAAGGACCAATTTGAAATATGAAAAATCTCCACAGCCCACCGAAACCTTTAATCACAACTGTGATCAATATACAGGACCAGGAACCATGATCTGATATTAATGTAAGGGGTCAACAAATAAGGTGACACTTGTCATATTAAGTTAAGATGACAGTAGATTAACACTTAACTGGTTTGTTTTATTACTTCTTAATGTTTTTTTAATCATGTCATGAATATTTTACAGTAATTAAAAACATATTTAAAAAAGATCGGCCCACCTGCAGTCCCACGACGGCCCACCAGGGGGCCGCGGCATACACTTTGGGAATCACTGCTCTACAGTATATTAAAAATATGAGGAAAAACTTGCTGCCAAATGGTTTTATTATAAGACAAAAACAGGTCCTTAAGGTGCAAATGTTTTTCTCCCCCATTTTAATATTTCAATCCCCCCCAGCAGTCGGGGTCTCCTCCAGCTCTGGGTAACTGCAGCTTTCATCTTCCTTCATGATCGTTTTAAACGTTTGATGACACAATTGTTAGCGTGACAGCAGCGACAGCCGTGCTGCCATGTTTGATTGATTTCCTCAGATACGTATCAGGCTCGTTTGTGGTGTATTTTAAATGGGGTTCGCTGGAAACCTGGAACGGTTTTGACCGTGCGTGAACTTTGAAAGAGCGTCGTTCACAACTGCCCAAAATGAACTCGTTCACGCCCCCCACTGGTGAAGGAGAAAGAGAGCGAGTTCAGTTCATGTTCGTGAAAAATATGAACTAGTTTGTGAACTTTCGTTCAATGAACGTGTTCAGGTACAAAGCTGGCCACACACCAGGAGTCTCCCCATGCTTGGACATGGTACACATGGCCTCGTGTTGGTGCGCCTACATTCTCAAAATCTTCACAAGTTCTTGTTCTGAAAACGAGACTATTTGGTGCAAACCACCTGTAACACCTGACTTTTATTGATCAGTGGCAGATGATCTAACTGATAGTAACTGGATCTCTTCTCCTACAGTCTCTCTTTCATGCCAACTCCCTCCAGAAGACTCACCAGAGTGCTCTGCAGGTGCAGCAGAAGGCAGAGGTAGGTTTTTGCCTTTGTTTTTTTTCTTTTTTTCTTTTCGGTATTCCTCTAAAATGATCACATCTCCTCCTGCATGTGCCCGTCTGTCTCCATCTCCCTTCTGCTACAGATGATGCTGCAGGCTGGTCACTACGATCCAGAAGCGATCCGTAACTGTGCTGAGAAGGTGGCCGTCCACTGGCAGCAGCTGATGCTGAAGATGGAGGACCGCCTGAAGCTGGTCAACGCCTCCGTGGCCTTCTACAAGACCTCAGAGCAGGTTCGGAAGGACCGTTACGCTCTGGTGCAGCCTTTTCCTCAGCCACGTCTGGAAATAACGCCGCGTACCTCCGCAGGTGTGCAGCGTGCTGGAGAGCCTGGAGCAGGAGTATCGTCGGGAGGAGGACTGGTGCGGCAGTCACGACAAACTGGGAAGTTCGGCCGACAGCGACCACCTGCTGCCGCTCATCAGCAAACACCTGGAGCAGAAAGAAGCCTTTCTGAAGGTGCAGTAAACGCATTCACGGCACGGTCCAGAAATGAGTCAAACACAGACGTGACCCGCTGATGAGATCTCTTCTGCACTGGTGTGCTTCAGGCATGCACGCTGGCCCGAAGGAACGCCGAGGTGTTTCTGAAGTACATTCACAGAAACAACGTGAGCACGCCCGGAGCTGCCGGCCACGCCAGAGGACCCGAGCAGCAGGTCAAAGGTGAGTGACCGCTGCAGCATCAGCCCTGCAACCTGCAACGGGCGTAACACAACTTGATTTGGATCCTGCAAATAAGTCATTCAGTGAACTGCAGGACTCTGTTCCATCATAGCCTCAGATCAGCAGATACATCGCACACTTAAGTTAAGAAATAAGTGAGCTCGCAGCGATCTACCGGTAATGTTTCATACCCACACTAGGAAATGTGACTTCTCGGTGGTGTATAAGGACCACGGGCAGGCTGGTAGCAGCAAGGAGCTCCCGCTCAACCAGCTGCACCACCAGGCACCCTGAAATGTTGCAGATCTGACCAACAAATCCCAAGTTTTATTGAGCCAGTATGTGACAGCGGTTTAACAGGCAACTCGTGATGATGTTTTGGCTAAAAGAGGGATCAGTGCTGAGTGCGTGCAGCCAAACCAGTTTGGTGTGTGAACTTGGTTTGCAGTGAGCTCTCAGGTTTGGTAGTTTAAGTGTGATTTGCATGCAAGCTGAGGTTTGTCCGTAAGCACAAAGCTGAAGAACAGATGATAAATGAGGCACACAGCTGGGCTTGAAGCCTGTCTTTGACTTTGCCGTCGCGTCTGTTTGCGTGCAGCCATCCTGAATGAGTTGCTGCAGAGGGAGAACCGAGTTCTTCACTTCTGGACGTTAAAGAAACGACGGCTGGACCAGTGCCAGCAGTATGTGGTGTTTGAACGCAGCGCCAAGCAGGTCAGTTCACGCACGTCAGTGAAAGCCGTAGTTTGAACTTCGAGAAGGGAGGACATCTGCTCGTTTCAAGATTGAGCCGCTTCTTTCGGCGTTCGTTTGCAGGCTTTGGATTGGATCCAGGAGACTGGCGAGGTTTACCTGGCCACACATACAGCACCTGGAGACAGCAGCGAAGACACGCAAGAGCTCCTCGATGACTGCCATCACTTCAGACTCTCTGCTAAGGTAT